>VXBQ01014961.1:17875-41978 GCA_013400175.1 Phainopepla nitens | reverse complement strand
AAAAAAAAAAAAAAGGAAAAGCCCTCAAGAACTAAACTCTTTCTGTTGGACTTTGTCAGATGTAGCAGCTCCTAGCAAAAATAACTCAGGATCCATCCAGCACAAACTGTGTCCAAAAGTCAGTGATTTGGTTCCAGAAAGCTGTGAACTGTTGAAGAGAGAGAAACAGAGTGTGTACGCAAAAAAGGTTTTTCTCTTCCATGTAAGAAAATAGAAATAAATTTAGAGAATACTAGCAAATCTTTCAAAAGCCTTAACTGAAATCTAGGAGTAGTTTAAATTAATTTTTCAGTTAATATTTTACAATTCTTGACAGTACAGTGAGATTGGAGTGGCAGAGAGGGAGCTGAATCTACTCATTACTTCCATAAAATTTGATATTACAGATTTATTTTCATAGAAGATGATTGAGCTGAACCTAGAGCTACCAGCATATAAAAAAGAGGGTAAATTTTCTTTTGTACTAAAAATAATCTTAGTCCTGCAACCATTTGCCTGGTGCATTAAACTCTAAACACAAGTTGAAGTGACTGGATACTTAACAATTTCCATGGTCCAACTCTAAAATGAGTGGAGTGGATAGTGGGGAGGAGAGGCTTGGGCCCAAAATAAACATCAAAAACCAAACAGAAAACCGCAGAAAATTAACTGCACATTTTTGAACAATTTCTCTTTCAAAATATTTTATTGAAGGAACAATGGAAATAGTGTGTGAAGCCTAACCATGTATTGTGTTGCTGTTCCAGGCTTCATCAGCAGTTTCTTGATGTTTGGAAAGTTCTGAGACCCACCCTGTTGGACTACTTGTAACCAGTGCCTAAAATTACAGAAACATACGTGTGAAAGAACCTTTCCTTGAAGGAAGTGTCCATCAAAATATTGTGGAAACTCCGTGCAGGCCTTGCAAGGCAGGAGAGCAGTTTGTGCTTCCCTTGACGCTCGTGCTTAATCTCTGCTTCTTATGCACTCCAGCACCCCTATCAGTTCCTTGTTCTCCTTCACCAGCCCCGCAGTGAAAAGGCTGCTGGGCTGGAAACAAGGAGATGAAGAGGAAAAGTGGGCAGAAAAAGCTGTTGATTCCTTGGTGAAGAAGTTAAAGAAGAAGAAAGGAGCCATGGAAGAGCTGGAGAGGGCTCTGAGCTGCCCAGGTCAGCCCAGTAAATGCGTCACGATCCCACGTTCCTTGGACGGGCGGCTGCAGGTGTCTCACCGCAAGGGGCTTCCCCACGTCATTTATTGCAGAGTGTGGCGCTGGCCTGATTTACAATCTCACCATGAGCTGAAACCACTGGAATGTTGTGAGTTCCCTTTTGGCTCGAAACAGAAAGAAGTGTGCATCAACCCCTACCATTACCGGCGGGTGGAAACTCCAGGTAATTATGTCGTCTGCAAGTGATTCGCATCTCTGTGTTAGCTCTTGCGCTGGCAGGTCTAGTCTTGGTGCGTCCTACAGCTGCACCCTGCGCTCTGAAATGTGAAAAGGCAGGCTCCATCTGATGGAAGGATCTTGGGTCTTACCCTGCCTGGTGCTATCGTAGCTCTGGCAGCCAGACCTAGGGAGGGAGTAAGGAGCCCCTCTCCCGTTGGGGTCTGCACCCCGTCGGACACCTGAGGGCACCCGGATCTTGTCCAAGGTGCTGAAAGCAGCTTCCTCTCCGTGGATGTGGATGCCGAATCCTCCCCGTCTGAACTGGTGGCCATTTGCATGAAGTCTGGGCTCCAGCCTGGCCTCACCACCATGGTGAGATCTATGCCTCAGTGAAAACCAACAGTTGACTCATTAACCCCCAGGAAACTAGTTCTCTCTTTAAAAATAAAAGTTTCAGTAAAATGGCCTATTTTGCAGTGAATACAAAACCAGGTCAGTTGATTCTTCCTAAAATACCTGGTGGCCTGCCTTAAGTGGGATTTACATACCTAAATGGAGAGTTTATGTGAAATAGATCCACCAGATTTCCATAAAACTTTGAAATATTTCCACTGATGATCCTCTTTGGACTGCACTAAAACCTTATGACCTCACTGAAAGGTCATTTAATTGGCCTTATGTTAATGAAACAGCTGTTAAAAAATTGCAGTGTTCAGTGTTGACTTCTACAGGGATCTTGGAAAGCAGGGCTGGCAAAGGTCTTGAGCAGTGATCCTGTTTTCCTCTGCCCAGACTCCCAAACCAAACCAAATTACCTGGTACATTCCTGACAGACCTTTTCCTAATGAGCTCTAAAAATCCCATGTGATAAAGGCTCTACAACCTCCCCAGGCAAGTGAATCTATCGCTTTGCTATCCTTACTGTTCAAAATTACTTCTAATGTCTAACCTAGCTCTCCCTTGCTGCCAAAAAATCATGGTAATTTAATTTACTAATGGATACAGCTGGTAAGTGTATACTTTTTATTCTGAGATTACTCCTTATCTGGCATGGACTTTACTCTGAGGTGACATTAGGATCAGATAAATGAACTGTGGGATGTTTCTTTTCACACAGATGAAATAAGAGAAAGACATTTGTTAACATTTGTTAAGCACCAGGGGCTGCTTCCTCTTCTGATAATCCTTCCAGTGCAGCAGAGCTGTCACTGTGAAGTTGTATCCGATCTGCTGTAAACACTGTCAAAACTTTTATATTTTACAACTACACTGAGTGGTGCTTGTTGTCAACAGTTTTCAGTGGAAAGAGCTGATCTCACGCCTTGCTAAAGTAAACTCTTCAATAATTTAAGAAAAGATGCTCATAAAATATCCCATTTTTTGTTTATTGCACTTCTTTATTTGCAGACTGCAGTCTTTAGTGTCTTCTCATTTCTTCTGGTGCAACTTCGGTGCAGTTAATGGAGTCTCTTCAGTGCAGTAGCTGACAGCAATGAATGGTGCTGATTTCAACCCTGCTTTTCTCATCTGTTCAGTGCCAGCTAACAAACACTGCTAATGGAGCAGTCCAGCCGCTGCTAAATGGCTGCCAAGGCTTGTTGTTCTGATCCTGAAACTCAGAAGCTTTCATCTGTGAACATGTCTCTATTGTTTGTCTGTGCAGCAGACTGGCAGCATGTCTGCTAGTAGAGTAGAAGGTGCAGGTCTGGGTCCTGCTGAATTGGTAACACTGGTAACAGGAACAACTTTGACCCATGTGGACTAGCAGCTCTCAGAGTGCAGGGGTTAGCCCACAGGAGGGACTTTGGGCACTTTGGACTTGGCCACCTTGTTCTGGAGGTGAAAGTGAGTGCAGCTGTGAGCATACAAGTGGTGTTCTCCCCAGGACCCAGGAATTGTTCTCAGGCTGTTGTATTCACCCCTACAACTCTGCTCACAGGGACAGCTCAGAAGCTGAAGGTCACAGCTATAGTTTATATTTGTATAGCATAGCAAAGGGTGCAACCCACTCAGGGGTTCTGGGGCAGCAGCAGGAGGGAGAACTTGCACCACTGCAAGTGGTGCAATGCAGCTCCAGTTAGAAAGCAATGAGCAAGGCAAGAGAACAAAGGAGCTTCATGAGAAAGTGGTAGCAGTGAGATCACCACAGAAAAGGCTGGGAGTGGTTGATTTAGGTGCTGGTCTGTTTAAACAACAGTCCTCTTTTAATTGCAGGAAATCTGCATCTTGGCTGTAGGTGATTTTAGGCTTACATGAGATTCTCTGAGTCTCATCCTCTGGAGCTAAAGAATCCACCCATTGAATAAGTCAACACTATATTTTTTATAATCCACATACCAGTATTATTTTCATATGAATGTCCATCCTTTTGGGGATCATTTTCCATCACTGCAGTCTTTCTTGCTGACTCAACCACTCTATGACCAGATCCATTAACTTTAATCCAGAATGAATGAGTTGTGTGAAAGATGGGAGGGCCTCACCCTATCTTTGACAGCCTGGTAAATCCCTAGACTTCTGTTACTAGAGTACAGCTTTGAAGTCTGGTCAGAGATTCAGGGATTTCATTACCTCTGCTGTGTCCTTAGACTGCTTAGTCCCATTTTAGGCTCTGCTACTGATACTGCACAGATTACACATGGCTTTTATTGCTGCTACAGCATGGCAGATTTCTTCTCAGGTCTGCTGAATAGCACGTACCACTTGGAAAAAAAACAGAAAATATTTCCTCTGTGTGTGTAACGTCCCACAGCAGAGAGGAGTTAGGCTACCTAATCTGAAGGAGGTAGGTATGTTGGTTATGCTCTGCTTCCCCCTTCATTGTTGTCTTCAAGGAGCTTCTCAGAAGTCTGGTTTGTTGTCAGCAGAAGTTGCCTAAACACATACCCTATTGTTTTTATATGAGATCATTCGTTTGTAAGTATTGCAAATTTGAGGGTGCACCACTGCTGTAGCCAGGAGAATTTTTGATGTAGACTAACTGAATGCTTTCATGAAGCCTGAGTGGGACTAAGATGTGATAGCCTCCCAGGTGGAAGACCATCTGATGGCCTCATTGTTGGCCATGTTTGGAAGCAGTCATGGGCACAGGGAATAGATGGATCTCACTGGAGAGTCGACTCCAAAAGTAATAAACTATACAGAGGTGGATTAATGTGTGAGAAATCACAGTGTGGATGTTGTACCTGAAATTAAAATGAGACAGGTAAGTTGGCTTGCTAGCACCTCAAGTCACAGGTTCTGAGCACAGCCAGGTTCCCAGCAAGAACTGTTGAAGCTAAAGGGAACAGGAGAAAGGCATGAAAGGCGGTGGCAGGACTTAGGACATGACCATATTTGTCTTCAGTTGAACAAAGATCATCAACGCTTCAGCATGCATAGAAGGAAGGATCCACCTCTGGCTCTGGGTGGACAATAGCATGTAGAAGAAAAGGCCCCCAATGAGTGGAGGAAATGTGGGTAATTTATGAGGAAAGACAGGTCCCAACACACTCAGTTACTCAGTTTTATGCCTCTGGTTGCACTTTCTTCAGAGTGGTTGAGCCCTGGAGAGTGACATATTACCAAAAGAATAAGGAGAACAAGGCCCTGTGGGGCCCTCTTAGCCACAAACAAGAAAATCTCTGAATGCCTTGCCACCACAGAGGCTTTAGCCCTCTAGGCAGTCACAGAACAGTCAGTGGAAAGAGTGAGTGAGGTGGCAAAAACTGTTCAGCAGAGCAGAAATTAAGAGTGACATAGTCAGAGCCGGGAAGGAGTTCAAGGCTTGAAAATTCTTCCTGCTGACTCACTCAAGGCAAATCAAAGGCTTTCCCTGGCAAGTGCTGTTCACACATCCAGATTCTCGGCTTTCATTTAGAGAAGGAGTTGAGTTCTCACAGGGCTGAAGGAAACAGCTCCCTTAGCTGTGGTACCCACAGGGAGGTGTCAGCCTCTCAACACTGCACGGCGTTGCTGCACACAGCTGTCCCTTGCTCAGCACCTCTGCTGAGTGCAAAGGGATCACCAGCTCCGGATTTCCGAAGGCTGCTGGCCAGAGCTGGCTGATCAGCAGCAGACCTGGCAAGGATCATACCCATTTCATGGAGCTGCTGAGGAAAACTCCAGAAGCA
This sequence comes from Phainopepla nitens, assembly GCA_013400175.1. Lineage (NCBI taxonomy): Eukaryota > Metazoa > Chordata > Aves > Passeriformes > Bombycillidae > Phainopepla > Phainopepla nitens. The sequence continues at coordinate 36,497 of VXBQ01014961.1, read as the reverse complement.
GCAAAGGAAAACTCGAGAAGCAGCAACAGCTCACAGCCTGGAGCTGTTCGCAGGAGCATGGGATGGGAGGAATACAGCTCAGCAAAACCACATCTGCAGTGATGGTAGTAGTCTTGTCCCAATATATAGCAGTAAAAGAGTTTATTCCTCTCCACTGTCTGTGAGGAGATCCACAGGGGACTGGGCAGTGCATGTCAGATGTGAACACTTGTACTGCCTGTATGAGTCCTACCTACCTGAATGTTTAGAGCTAAAAGAACAGTAAAGAAGCAGAAATACCTTTCTCTACCAGATGACTTGAGAAAGTGGCAGCAGACTCTTTATGGTGCACATAGGGACATATGAGAGAGAGAAGGAAACAAAGTAGTCTCCAGAGCACCAATCCTTGTCCTGGCCAGAGGCTAATAGCAGTGCATTGGGCCAGAGAAGCATGTATGTGTAGTGTCTTAACAGGTATCCCAGTGCCTGTGTTTCCAGGCAGGTGAGAAGATAATGTCTGCAGTGAACGCTCTGCCATCAGTCCAATCTTCTACATAGTTTTAAGGCTCAGTTCTTCAGGTCATGGGCGACTAGCAAATTCCTAGTAGTATATTCCAGTGGGTGGGCAGACACACCCTGCCTCTACTGCAGCACGGTGCTACATTGAGCAAGAAGCTGTAAACCCCTTGTTGGTACCAGGCACTGTAAATGCCCCAGCTCTTTGACCAACTGATGTGCATTCCAAGCAGAGTTCCTGCAGCCTCTTCTCATGCACATGTTTTGCATTATCTATACATTATTTGCTTTATTCAATAGCAATTATTCTACTCTTTCATTAAGCTGGATAAATGAGTTTGCTGTAATTAAAAGTTGTTAGCTAACCTACCTAAAAAGAGTTTGCCTTACCTAAACAGAGCTTTTTTGCCCAAGCAATATGTTAAAACACGTTCAGACTGTATATTCCCTTCAACACTTAAAACCAAGAGGGCACATTGTTATTTGTTTCCATAAACTAGTAAGGATAGACTGGAAGAGGATGTGCTGCCAGAGGAACTCTGGGTACTGGGTCAGTGTGCTGACACGACAGTCAGCCAATACAAGCTAAATTGTCCCCAATGCTAGGACAATTCATCCATCTCAAAATAACTCAAATTGCCTCCTTATCTTCTTTGGTGAGGATTTTAGATCTGCACAGTACCAACTGGGAATTCATTCTCCCTACCTGTGTTGAAAGCCTTAACTAAGACAATTAGGTACTCTGTGAGCTAGTAGCTAGTAGAGAAATCTTGGGGTACAGGAATCACCCATTGTAGGTGCTGCTCTCCCCACCAAAGACTATGGAAGACACAGCTGAAGCCTCAGGTTGAACTCTCATATTAAAAATTATTCAGCAAGACTCCTTGTGTTCCAGCCTAGGGACTGCATCTTCATAGGTATCTCACTGGTCAGAATTTTCAAATGTTTTGAGTTTTAATTCTACTCTTGCTTCTCATATGTCAGAATCCAAAGTAATTTGGATCAACTCTGGGTTTCTCAAAGGGGTCATGCTGTTAACAGCGCTGACAGTGTGTGATGAAAGTGAAGAGTTTGTGGATAGGCAGTATCTTCTACTAGACTAATTTTTAAATGGTTAATTTGTATTTCAGTTTTCTGGCCTGCATTTTTCATCTCTTAAATACCAACCACTGACATATGCCTTCTTATTCTAGATCTTTTCTAACTGTATTGCAAGAGCTAAATTGATATTGCTGCAATGTTTGAATTGCCATTTACATTTCCTTTTAAAGATCCCACTGTCTGTCTCACAGCATTTTCAAGTACCTGAAAACATTTTAGATTTGGTGTCTGGCTTCAGGTCTGTACTTCCTTTTGCCCATCTGTAACACGCTCGTAGTAAAGTATGCAGTGTATTGCAGAGCACTATTAATTGTTATTAAACTTGGCTGTGAATTTGGCACATCCTGGTGATAATATTTAGATAACTCCTGCCGTGTTCAGTTTTTGAAGAAGGAAGGAATAGGTAATTTTGAAAGGGAGAGGTGTACCACCTGAATTTCTGCATTCCGTACCTGTGAATTTTATGGTACCTTCTCAAGTCAAGATTCCTTATTTTGCATGTGGAACTGCTGTAACTGGCTGCAGATCTGGAGAAAAATGTCCAAGAATTCATCTTGATTCTTGGCTTTGGACAGGTTTGTTACTCTTCAATGACTTGTATGCAGACAGCAATATTTGAGCAGCATGGAATATGTCTCTTTTAAACTTAAAATAAGATATACGTCCAAGAATACAGCTTTAACCATTTTCTCTGTTGTTTTTGTTTTCAGTCCTACCTCCTGTACTCGTTCCAAGACACAGTGAGTTTAACCCTCACCTCAGCCTCCTTGCCAAGTTTCGAAACACTTCTCTGCACAGCGAGCCGCTGATGCCGCACAATGCCACTTATCCGGATTCCTTCCAGCATCCTCCATGCACCCCTTTTCCATCGTCCCCCAGCCACATGTTCTCCCAGTCGCCTAACAGCATCAGCTACCCCAACTCACCAGAAAGCTCCTCTGGACCAGGAAGTCCCTATCAGCTCACGGGTAAGAATGAGCTTTGGAACACCCTGACTGAGGCATTTGAAGGTTTTGCCAGGGCCTGGGGTCAGGTGACAATTCTCGGCTCCCCCCAGACTTTAGCTGCAGGTTGAACGGTTGGCTAGAATGGACTCAGAATGTGATTTCCTGTGACTGCCCCTTGTATACTGTCTCTCAGTCCTTCTGACAGATGCTCAAGAGATTGAGAACTGCAGTCATCCTGCTCCTAGAAGTGCCTGGGTGAGATGTCACGATTACTGTGAGGGAAAAACTGAGGAGAGAAGCAGGTGTGCCAGGCCACCTTCTGTCCAAAGCCACCTATCCAAGTTTCTGGTACAATTAATGGAAAAGAGCACTTGCAAGACCTGAGTTAGGGACCTAGGATGGTTACTGTAGGAACCTTTAGAAACTCCATCAAGAGACAGGATAAAATGGGGAAATTGGTGTGCAGAAAGTTTTTTAAGTTTATGGCAATCCCACTGACTGTATAAATTTCAGAAAGTTAAAGTGTTTAGCAATCTGGCCCAACACTTGAAGGAGTCACCAGGCAAGTTCCTATGACTTTGGAACATGTTCCACAGTTCTGAGATTAGCAGGCTTATGTCACTCAGATTGTTTGTGTTGTGAGCTCCTGACAGTACAGCTCTAATTAGTTGAAAATTTAACTGTGCTTTTGCTGTTAATGCAACACAGCTAAGAACTAGTTTTAATATCAAAACATGGTTCAGAATCAATTCAGCACTTTATCTTTCAAATAGTTTCAGTTATGTCAACTTTTTCACAAAAATGAATTCAGGTCAGAATCTTGTAATTTAAGATTTTAGTGTCACAACTATGAAGCCTTTAAATTCGTGTCCTTAATGATATGCCTACCTCATTTTAAGTGCAAGAAAGATATTTATTTTACAAAGTGTTTGTAGCATTTGAACTTCCTTTTAAGCTAAATACTTTCAGCACAGTGTGATGTCTTTCCTTCCCTCTTCATTCATAGAATGTGCCTTGATTCATGTCTTCTTTAGATCTGCATTTCTGATTACATCATATTTAGCAACACTGAAACATTTCATCAAGTAGTAAGACTTGTTTGTCTTCTCCAAGATTTTTCTTTCACCTCTGTGTAACTAAGCTGGATTCAGTGGAGCTGGTCCTGACAGGTAAATCAGGCCCATTCCAGCTGTGTAATGACTCTGACTTGTGCATTTAACTGAACCTGGGACCTTGCAAACTTACTTAATAATGGAAGTGGCTCAACCTGAGTTTCAGTATATCACAGCACATGGCATACTGATAAGCGTAATTTGCCTGTGTGACAATCAGGAATGTAAGGTTATCTAAAGCAAACTGGAGTTACATCAAGAACCTTGAGAGGAATTGCTGTGACCAAATATAGATGTCAACAATGCAAGTTTCTGCACCTCATGGAATTGTCTATACTCTCCCTGTAATCAGTGGAGGAAAACAGACACTCCTAGAATAATATTCATTGCATCTTCTTGTATATATCAAATAGACTGTGTCTTCAGGGTCCTATTTTTTTTTTTAGGAGTAGACATCAAAAATATCCATATAACCATGTGATTCTGTGATTATATTCCTTTCTGTAACTTATTTCCTCTTCCAGTATTTCTTGATTTTGTTTTACTATTTTTTGTTGGAGGGTTGTATCATCTAAGGGTTAGAAATTTCATAAACTGTATGGCATGCCTAGGTCCTAAACAGTGCTTAAATAGAATAGAATAACATGGCTTACTTGGAAGATCCAGTGGTTGTCTCATGAGACATTTCACAGTTATCCACCCTGGGTCAAGTTGCTCCATTTTGAGGGCCAGCCAACAGACCCCAAACACAAGAAGGAATTTCAATCTGGAACCAAGATAAACCCTTCTTAAAGTGCCTCATGGTCCTGTGAGCTTGTGTGTGGCTATAGTTTGCATCTAAGCCCATTGAGTTTCTGTTCAAATGAGACAAAACTACACACTTTCAGTGCTTATGCCCTGAATGCTGACGTTTTATGGTATGAAAATGAAGTCCTTTTTAATTTGGCTTTCTAAAGCCTCCAGCCTTTCTGGATAATCCCCAGTATAAAGTTACGTTCTGTTTTCTAGCTCGTGTTGCTGTAAATGAAACAAATCAGGAGCTGAACAGTTGTGACTTGGCACTTTTCCTCCCAATGTTTTCATGACATCTATTGCTCTTTGATGGGAGACTGAACAAACCAGGAGAGGGACAGACTTCCCTTGTAGGACAGAGGGAAAAAGACCAAGTCTGGAGGGAGTTTTGCCAAGTCTGATTTCTATAGCTTTCCACAAGTTCTTTTTACAGATTATGAAGAAAGAGAGCTTTCTCCCAGATGATCAAATAAAGTCAGCTTCTGCTCTTAAATTGTCCTCCTCAAGTTATAAATTAAAGAGAGAATTCTGGGAATAACGGATGAAACTGCATTACTTTCTTAGGTTAGCAACTGTTGTTAACAGAGAACTTGATTTTACAGAGGTCTAGGCCTGAGGCACTGTTGTGACCATCCCTCTCTCCTTCAAGTGCTGCATGTCCAACATGACGGCTTTTCCTTCCCATCTTTGCTGAACAAGCAATGGTCTTAATCTAGGGACTGAAGGGAGGTCAGATTCAGATTTGTGCTTTTTTCCAGTCTTCTCAAGCCAAACAATGCTGAAGTAGTAAAGTATTCACCAGGAAAAAAACAAGGAAGAATTTACCAACATGCTGACTTAAGCGTCTTTCTTCCTTTCTTTCTCCTTTCTTCCTTTCTTTTTTCTCTCTTTCTGTAGTGGAAACTCCACCTCCACCCTACCATGCAAGAGAACCTCCAGGAATCCACAATGGAAGGTCAATGGATGCAATAGCTGAAAGTCAACTAGTGCTGTCTTTGCCCAATGGAGGTAAATCTGCCGATGGAGAAACTGAAAGTAAATAACCATTTTTACTATTCTTTAAATAAAAATTGTTAAGAAAAGAAATTGTTAAAAAAATATTGTTATTTGCCCAAGAAGGTTGAATGATCTGTAATAATAAGTTTCAGGCAGTTTTGCAGTAAGGCTGTGTGCTAGACCCATCCATTAGCTAGCAGGATAAGTTGATGTAATATTTCCATGAATTATGTGCAGAGTTACAGACTTTAGACCTTATTTGCATCCATGGACTATTACAGCCAAAAAGCCGTTAATGAAAGCAAACACTGTTATCTACATTGTAAAGATAAACATATGAAATCAAGGATGGTGGGGCAATATAACACACAAAAGCATTATCAGTATTAGAACTCATTCCTTTATCACCTTCAGCTCTAGGTTTCAAGTACTTTAAAGCCTTATGGTAAGGACCTTTTTACTGCCATCTTTGTATTAATGTCATGTTACTGGCTGGCTGGAAAAGAAAAGGATATGTCCTAGTGGAGTACAAAGATATTTTGACAGAAGATCAAAGTCTCTATCGTCTTATAAGAATTCTTTGGTGGACGAGGGACTAATGGTCAAAAGGGTCTGGGGTCTTGCTTGCAATCACTCAAAGCAACTTGATGACTTCTCCAGCATGGTCTCTGCTATCTTTTGGCTAGTAGGGGCTAGTACTGATGCCCCCCACCATTCAGAGCCCATTGCTGCAGAGTAGGAAGGGGAAATGGAGATCCTCTGCTGGCTTTTGCTTTGGTTTCCTGCTACGGCAAAGGAAAAATCACCATTGTGCTTTTAGCCCATCACACTGTGTTCCTAAAGAAATGTCATTTCTAGAATGAGGACTGAACACTGCACACACCTGCACATTAAAAAAATATTGCCAGCCTTCTGAGACAGCGAGGAGTGTGTGTGTAACATGGAACTGGAGTGAGAGGAAAGTGCTAATTATGGATGGGGACACAGAATGGCCGGATAATAACAAGTTATAAGACACCAATACTTTTAAATAAATTGTCAAGCTAGTTTAATCCCTTTATCAAAGCCTACCATCCCTGATCAGTATCCTAGTGAATATTAGTTGGAAGTTTATTAGAGGTTATGCACAGAGGTGCTGTGGGGGCAGGCGGGCTCACATGCCTGTGGTGAGCAGGCAGGATAAAATTTCCTACTAATTCCTGTAGGACAAATGAGGTTCAGATATTCTGTTACATTTTTGAGTCTTTCTCTGTCTCTGACTTAGAAAACCTAAGCAAGGATAAATCCAAAAGAAATGACCTTGCTGACATTTCTGCTTACAGTCTCACACGGAAGTGAAAAGTCTGAAAGCGTGCAAAAATTGAAGTGATTTATTACTTTTGAACTAAAGAGTTTGGTATTAGGCCTTCAGCCTAATACCAAAAACTTGGCTCAGTTTTGACTTGCTTTGAGCCCATCTGTCATCCCTATCTCCTGGTGGTGTGCAGAGCAGATGTATCCCTTACTATTTTCAGTGTATAGTTTGGGCTCTAGTTCAGTGAGGAATGTCAGTGTGGTTGATTTAATGCAGTGGAGTTTCCACTTTTAAGAAGTGGGGCTCCTCAGAGGCTTAGAGTTAAGCTGGTAGCACCAACCTTTTGCATGTTTGGGACTTCAGTCATAAAAACAAGAAGCGATGGAAGCTGCTGTTGGGATAAAGTATGACATAAGTGACTGTTTAGATAAAGAGATGGGGGGCTGAGAGTGCGAGGGAATGAAAGAAAACAGAGAAAGATTGTTTTAAAAATATTGCTGAAACCTGAGCAGCTGCTTAACTTTATTTCCTACAGACTTTCGGCCTGTTTGTTATGAGGAACCCCAACACTGGTGCTCCGTTGCTTACTATGAACTCAACAACCGGGTAGGGGAGACTTTCCAGGCCTCCTCTCGAAGTATCCTTATAGATGGATTTACAGATCCTTCAAATAACAAAAACAGGTTCTGCCTGGGTCTGCTCTCAAATGTAAACCGCAATTCTACTATAGAAAACACCAGGAGACACATAGGAAAAGGTAAGAGGAAATCTCCTCCCCTCAGGAATAATATTCAGAGCTCAGAAGATGCATGCATTGCATTAACAAACCTAATTGATTATTCAGATTGCCTTAAAATCAAACCTTGGACATTACTTCTGAAATAGAAGAAAAGCAGAGGATTCTTTTCTGACTGGGTAACAATCAGCAGAGTAACTCCTTACAAAGGCTATTTACTTGGCCAGCAAAGAGAAAAATGCTGTTTATGGTTGTGTGTTCTAATTTAGCAGTATGTATTTTCATTTTATTTATTAGAGCTTCTGGCAACTGGGAATATTGCCATTGAAATGCCACTAAAAGGATAATTGCTGGTGCCTCAGGGCTGCTTCTCCTCCCACCAAATAACAAAGGGAGATGGATGAAACACTTAGTAGTTGAGTTACGTAGCTGAAGAACTCTGGTACAATTGTGTTTGTAGCTTCCCCGCTCCCGCCCCCCGCCAGTCCAATTCCCTGCTCTTTCAGCTTTTCACTAGTAAAACTAAAGTTTGTATTCTCCCACCAGTGGTTGCTGGTGCAGCTCTGTGTGCTCCACTTCTGGTGTAGATATACCCTCAGCATGCACTGTGACATGCTGATGGTGCCAGGTTCAAGGAGACCACACCTGGACATGCATGGCCACACACACTCCATCCCAGCTCCCCAGGGCTGTGTAGGGCTCAACATTCTCCCAGAACTTACTGTTGTTTTTGGTGGTGAGTCAGAAGCCCAGTGCCAGCCACTTCTCCATGCAGGTGAAGCTTTGCCTGTTCTGGTATATCCAGTCTAGACTCATTATCTTGCCAACCCAGTAGCTGCCTGGGAATGCATTTCCCACTGGGCTAATTAACTCTAATTGTTCCACTCCTATTATCTTGTCAACCTCACCTCATTTCCCAGGCCTAGAGCAATATTTTAATTGGCTCTTGATAGTCTAGTGTTGAATGACTGAATACGAGGAAGCTCTGAGACAAATGGGATACAGTTTTTGCAAACAGCAGTGAACCTGAGGGCTGGAGCAGGCGATGTTGTGCTAAGCCCTTGCACTTCTCCCAAGCATGGATAACACTGATGTTGCAGGTGCTACAAGTGTGGCTCAGTGTGCAGAGTGCAAATGTACATCTAGTTCTAACTCATTGTTAACAGTACTCTTGTACATCTAGTTCTTAGTTACTTAGAAAATAAAGCAAAGCTTTACATCCTATCTGTGTAAAGTGTCAGAGGGATGTAGATCAAAGCTGAGGCTGGCCCTAAAAAGAAGAATGACAAAGATCCCAGCTGCCATTTGGTGATGTTCTTTCTGCCCCAAAAGACAAAGAGACAGAACAGAAACAAAGTTAGGTAAATGCTAATGGTCTTTGTCCATTTAAATGTGAAGATCTGTCCTTATTGATTAAAAGTCCTTTAAAGTTCTACACTAGGAATGTGCCCAAGGGAAGGGAGCAGGTTACCCAGAGAGGAGCTTAATATATCAGAGATCCTTAATTTTACTGCTCTTCCCTGTTTATGCAAATCCTAAAAAAACATACACAAGTGGAATACAAGTGGCACCAGTGCAGGCCTGCAGAAGAGCACAGAGCAGCTCCAGAAGCGTATAGTTCAAAGGCATGGTGAACAGATGAAAGCTGCTGAAATGGATACAATTGTCACATGTTAACACAGGAGAAAAAAGAGTGAGTAAACAAGATTAGCTCAGTAGGATAAAGATATGTGATTGAATTGTCATCTAGTGTATCAGCATGAAACCATTTCCTGGAAATACCACATCAAAGCTAAAAACAATCCAGCACACAATGCAACATCTACGAGCAATTGGACCTGTTTCAGCAGTCAGACTTCAAGGACAAAAAAGGAACTTTTGATCAGTGTCAAAAAGATGTGGATGCTTGGAGACTGCTGAATTTTCAGTTTCTGCAGGGAGCAATGAAATGCCACTGAAACGGACCTTTGATTTCGACAAATATGTATTTAGCTGTTTGGTTTCCTTTAGGGTGCTTTCCTTTGTGAATGAATACTAGAATAATAGGAATACACACTGATTAGTGTGTGTTGTATTTACTGCTTTTAAAAAGTTCACAAGAAAAGAACAATTTGTAACCTCTGCCTTCAGAAGTGACATTGATGTTTTTGTTATTATAGCACAGTGTTTAGGCAATGCCTTTGAAAGCATTTATTTTTTTCAGAAAATGGATTACTTAATATACTTTGAAAACCCAGCCTTTAAAATTTTGTCACCTTAGCATCCCCTGTGGTGACTAAATCAGTAGCTACACCTGAAGATTTGAAATGTGGTGCATATTTATGTCCTTATTCTTCTCTCCCTACCCTCTGTTCTCACTTCATCTGATTATTTAAGAAAGCTATATGGACTCCATCAAGGTCCTTTCTGTCCTTCCCTTTTATCAGTTTCCATGGGAAGGAAGGTCAAGTGGTAGCAGTCACGGTGTGCAGCACCCACAGTGCCTGGTGCAGCGGGAGCTGATGCTTTCCTGTCGCTGCTGTTCCCAGTGCAGTACCAGAGTGTGCTTCAGGCCACACCCCTGCCACTCGCAGCTCATTTCAAATCTTGTGGGTGCTCAGAAGTCAAGTGATGGCTTGAAGACAGACTTTAAGGTTCCCATCTGAGTCACCCTGGAAAGACTATGGGAGAGTGTATTTTTCCCAGATTCTTTTCCCACTCAACCTGCTTTCCCCCGTGCCATTCCCACTTCTGTTTAGAGGCTGGTTTTGTCCTAAGGATGTGCTGCTGCCCCTTGTTTTTATGACTGCAGAATGATGAACAGACTGGGAATATGTAACCAGTCTTTGTATGAAAGACACCGGGAATAAAACTAATTACAGCTGCATTATTAAAGCACAGTTACCAGTTACCAGTTACCAGTAGCTTTGCATGCAGTCTACCGAGGCTCTGTGAACATTTGTATGTGTTTGAAGGGCATACCTAGTATTGGAGAGGAGGATTTTATTTTTATTTAGTGGTGGTTTTTGCAAGAACAAAGAACTGAGTTCTTCCACCTCTCTTGGCCATGGGAAGGGTTCATTTCCCACAATCTAGCCATGGGAAGGGTGACTGTCTAGGCATTTTCACAGGATGACTTGGCCCCCTTCAGGTTGTGGCTTCATGCTCATGTTCAAGCAGTCAGGGTCCCCATTGCCACACTTACACTGATGAAGATCTCATAAGATCCCACTGAAAATAAGTTTTGGTTTGTTTGTTTCTAAGTTTATTAGCTCAGCTTGGACAGCAGCCCAATCCTCAGCTGTCGCTGCCAGCATGAAAGCAGGTGTGCCAGCAGGGGCAGGGAATGGGAGAGCCTTTTCAGCACCTGCACAGACTTCCATGGCTTTAAGCTGGCTCTGAGCCTGCACTCTGTAGCAGATGGAGTGCATCATCTGGTCACAGTGCCTCTCTCCATCTAGCAACTGGAGAAGGCATCTACATAGTTATCATCTTACAGATGATCCCCAGCTTCAAGGTTGCTGGATTGAGCTAAGATAAATTCTCCCCCCAATTCAGGTATGTTTTCATGCAAGCAGATATCCTTGGTGGATCAGAGTCTTTGAAGGGATAGGAGTGCTTCCACCTTAATCTCCCCAAGTCACAGTCAAAATTTGAGTTAGTATTGGTAAGTCACTTGGGCACTGAAAAGTTCAGAAGAAAATCAGTCATTTTTCTTGCTAAAGGTCCCTTGGAACAGGATCTGATGAGGAAGTCACATCATGTAATGCAAATATATAGTTCTGATGTGGCAGATAAAGCAAAATACAGAAAAGCTATTTGAAGTACACACCATGCTGTGCTTTAAATCTATGACAGTAGTGAAACAACAAACAGCATGCAGTGAAGTGGGTCTTGGCCAGTGCACATTTGCTTAACAGTGAACATACATTTAGCTGTGTAATGCAATAGTGATTTTTCAGTTCTTGGATGGTTCTGATTGATGTTTAGGATATGGCTGACATGTGTTTGATGTTTATGTATGTGTATTTTGTCATAAAGTACTATGCTGTTGGGTAAAAGTAAAGCAGCCTGCACTGAGAAACAAAGATCCTGGAAGGATCCTGGCCTTGTATGCCCAAACCAGTAAGATAATTAATTACTGGCATAAAGTGTGCTGTGAACAGTGGAGAAATAATACATGTTATATTTTGTTTTTTGAGGTGTTCATCTTTACTACGTCGGTGGGGAGGTTTATGCTGAATGTGTCAGTGACAGCAGTATTTTTGTGCAAAGCCGCAACTGTAACTACCAGCATGGTTTCCACCCAGCCACAGTCTGCAAGATCCCCAGTGGCTGCAGCCTGAAGATCTTCAACAACCAGCTCTTCGCCCAGCTGCTTGCCCAGTCAGTCAATCATGGTTTTGAAGTGGTGTATGAGCTGACCAAGATGTGTACTATTCGAATGAGCTTTGTTAAAGTAAGGATTCTTTGCTTTCTCTTGCATCCTTGCTAGCTTTGGTGCAAAACTGGATCCCATCAAATCCCTCCCAAGGGAAGATGTAGATACCCAACTCTTGAATAGCAATTCATACTTCCTGTTTTCCAGTATTGCCTTAAACTTATAGGTGCTCAAAATCAATAGCTTTTGTGGTCAACCTGAAAATCTTTAGATTACAAATTTAGGTATTTCATTGGCTCTCTGTTGAAAATAGGCAGAGACTTCATGGTGGTGCTCGCACACTGATTGTTCAAAAAGCTCAACTCAGAAGGGCTTAGCAGCGTATAAATGTTGTGGCACTTATCTTAGGAAGTTGTGATCTCTCCTATTGTTACTGATTTGCAATAGAGCTTGATAGAGCCATTGATCTGAAAGGAATGTTCTTATGTATTTAGGCTAATTTAAAGTCTCACCAGTACTGTAGACTGGTATATATTGTCTCAATCAAGAAACACTGGGTTGTTTTTCATCCCTCACTGAGCTTGCAGAGAATTGCTGTTGTTTGCCATCTGTCTGATCCTGACAAATATTGTCTTACTTTCTGATGACATTCACTCTGGTCAGCCACACAACCAGAAGGGCTTCTTGCAAGCAGAACAGAAAACTCAAAAGAACATTTGACCTTCCCCTTGTTATTTGGAAGAGACAGGAGTCCACCAAAGCCATTACCGTTCTGATGTCCTTCATATCTGAATTTCACAGTCTGACTGCTCTGTGGGAATTCTATCAGTCTTTCTCAAATCTTCTGAATGGCCTTCTCACCAGAACAAGATCTCTCAACTCCTTTTAGCACTTAGGATTTATTTACATGCCTGTTGTAGCATCTAACCTCCAAAGAATGGCAAGTGTTTCAAGATAATTTCCAGATGATGCTAGACCAACTTGCTATAGTGCTGCTGGGGAGAGCTGGTAGCAGTGTTCAGCCTGCAGACTAGAGCAGTTGCACCATTAGAAGCCTGTGGTCCTGCTAGGTACCATAAAAATGGCTTGTATGTTCCTTTGTCTTGCAGATTTGTTTCTATATAAATGACTGAATTGAGATGATTGAATTCACATCTAAGATACCAAAAAGTGCTTGAGGCTCAAGTCCAGTTTATGAGGTGCTACAGACCTGATGAATTGAGTCCTACATATCTTTCTGGTCTGACCCTTTCTAGTCATCCTTGGGGACTCATCTTCTTAAATCTTCAAGAGCATTTAGAGTGCCCTGTAACCTCTCCCAAGAGTCCAAGCCAAAATCTCCATGCCCATGACCATGCTGTTGCTTTGTTCTTGGGAGTGAACTGATATCTTTTTCACATACAAGCATTAGGGAAAAAAAAAAAAGGCAAGAAACCAAACAAACAGCAATTTTTTTAATGGGAGACATGAATGGGCATGTTGTTTGTAAAGGCAGTGTAGCCAGTTACACAATATTTTCATTATCTCAGTGGTTCAGGGGCAAGCACTTTGATGTGTTATCTGCCTCCATGCCCAGCATGGCAGCAGAAATGGTGGTGTTGATGCACTATATAATGCTGCTGCCATATTATCACCTTGCTTTGTTGAAATAATAGCAGCTATTATTGTGCCTCGGGCACCAGAAGACCAGTGCAAGGAGTTATTTTGAACTCTTTCCCATGACGTCTGGAAAATTGCTTTGCAAATCTCATCTAGGCTTTTTCTTCCTGGCCTGTGAATACGTTTTCCTGTATTCAGTCTTCCCAAAATATTTCCCTCCCAAGGAGTGAGCCCTCCTGTGTTCAGTCTGGGGTCAAGAGTGACCCTGGGTGTTGAAGATGCAGTGCCCAGAGGGGCCTGTTGTCTATCAGAGCCACAATCCAAGAGAGCCCTTGTGGGCAGGGCAGTGCTGTGGCTTCTCTGCTGACTCGTGTCCAGATACTGCTGGTCACTTACAGCCCAAAGGACTGGAGACCCTGCCTCTGACCCCACCAATGCTTGAGCTACCAGCTGGGAGGCAGGGATGGGTAGAGACCAAGACATGAGAAACTTGCCAGGACTATGCCATCTTCCAGATGCAGGGCGTGGGACAGAGGGAGGTGAAGGTCTTGTTCCCTCTGATGCCCTTTGTGTACCCACAGAGCGGCTGAGAGAGCTCAAATGTGGATGTATCATCAGGGAGAGCAGCTTCCATCCACTGATTATTGCTGATAACCAAAGGAGGATAGCTCTTGCCACGTCTCCACAGCTGAGGAAGCTGAAGCCCAAAGGGAAGAGATGGAGAGTTTCTCTAAGCCAAGGTCTGAACCCAGCACAATCCCTCCCACATTTTCCCCAGTCTTGAGGCTAAGGGGAAGTCCCAGCAGACTTGAAAGTTCAGCACTCTGGGACATGGAGGCTAGGCTGGAGAGAGCTGTTGCCCACAGGAAGTGGGAAGTGTTGGCAGGAGCAGCAGGACCTGTGGGGGGTACCAGTATCCTCTTCCCATCATTTGTGGAAAACACCACTGCAGCTTTGAAAGTTGTACTCACTTTATTCCCTTGTTAAGACAGCTCCAGCTCTGGGCTCCTCTCAGTCCAGGGCAGAAGGAGGCTACCTGCAACCCAAGAATGATTGATACACAGGGAGCACCCAGGTCCTTGCCGTCCTGGCATTTCCCCTGAGGGTGCTCCAGCCAGAGACAGCATCACTGGGAGTGTTTGGGAGTTGCCAGCAGAGGGAGATGGCCTGCCGCCTGCCAGGCTCCCCCAAATCTGGCACACTGTGCTTCAATCTCGTAATTGCTCTTCCTCTGGATTTTCTGTCCTGCCTGTCAGCAAGGTGTGCCAGTTCCTCTGACACTTGCTCTCCTGGCTGTGTATATTCACTGCAGTTGAGTACTTGTGACTTCACCATCTCAAAAGTCTGACTGTGCTGGCATTTTATGCAAACATTTACAGAACATCAATCTGAGGTTCTGTGAATGCAGGCTCTTTGTAGTCTGCAGTTCAGAAAAATGCTGCCTGTTTGGAAGTACTCTTTGGGCTTTGGTGGGTCCGTATCTTACTCTTCTGCTTTCTTTCCCCTTTTCTTCATTAATTAGCATGGATTTTATCCAGACCACTTATGGTGACATCTCATTTTAGTATTGATCCTAGTTTTCCAGCTATCATCTAAAGAAGTGGCTGCTCTGGCAGCCTCAGTCTGAGCTGCTCAGTCTGAGCTGCTCAGCACTCTAAAATTTTGGTGACTTTGGCAGCCATCAGTCTTAATATACCTCCATGTCCTTTTTTCATGACAAGAATACCAACCTGCCTGCCTATCATAATGACAGGTATGACTCAGTGTCTGATCAGCATCCCACAAATGAAGATCCTTATCCTGTAGTGGGACCATGTTTTGCACCTTGCCCTATGGAAATCTGAGTTCAGTTCTGCCAGTGAGACATCTGGTGAGCTGCAAGGCTTTGGGCTGTGGCTCGCATGCCTTGTGTTGCTGTGACATCAGGCTGCCTGCTTAGCACTGCTTAGACACTGTGCCTGCTTGAATCATACAATATGCTGAGTTGGAAGAGATTCATCAGGATAATGAAGTCCAGCTCCTTGCCCTGCTCAGCAGCATCCCCAAGAGTCACACCCACGAGCATTATCTGAAACGCTTCTTGAACTCTGTCAGGCTTGGTGCTGCGACCACTTCCCCGAGATGCCTGTTCCAGTGTCCAGCCACCCTCTGGGAGGAAAGACTTTTCCTAACTTGAACCTGCTCCTTGAAGCATGGGTACTTCAGGTTTTCTTTTCTCCCTGCCAGCACCCCATCCCCATCTTCTCTCAGATGCTTCAAATCCCTTATCTACCCCAAGAGAGCTGGAGAAATTACTGCAGGACTTCCCACAGCAGACAGCTGGGAACTCTTTTTGGGAAAGAGGACACGTTCAAGGATAGAAAACCTGTGGAAAATATTTATACATAGGCTAAGCAGGCTACATAGGAACTGCTGGAAGTTTCCAGAGGTTTAAATAAATACTTAGAAATTCTAAGGTCTTAGACTCACAGGATGAATGTCTACCAACACATGAAGCAGTGCCCGGGACCATTCCTAGTTCCTGTTAATGAAAGAGGCTGGCCTGCTTTTGGTTGGTGCCAGACAGCCATCTGCCAGGCTGTCCTGGGCATGTCCCTGGGGTGCAAACAACAGGGACCATTCCCCATGGGCTGTTTGCAGGCAGCCAAGCTTGGAAACAGGTCTTTCCATGCCAGTTGTTCTCAGCACCTGGAAGTGTGACTGAGATTTTTAATTTAATAGCATCGAGTCCCTGGTAATTATGATAACAATGACCTTATAAAGGAGCAAATTTTCTAGAGAAATTTATCCCTAGGATAAAGCATTAAATCTTGGGAACTTGGGTGGTGGACTGTCTGTAGTTGTGTTAGACTATCAGCACTGGAATTGTGATTTAATATTTTGGGTGTGTTTTTTTTAAAGAAACCACCTCACTTTCTGGTCCTTTTGTAGGGCTGGGGAGCAGAGTATCATCGCCAAGATGTTACAAGCACGCCCTGCTGGATTGAGATCCACCTGCATGGACCATTGCAATGGCTGGATAAGGTGCTGACACAGATGGGCTCACCCCACAACCCCATCTCTTCAGTCTCTTAAGAATCATCTCTAGAATTCTCTTAGGATGGATGCTATTGCAGGCAGTGGCTTATAGAATTCCCATGAACAGAAGCTTCTATATGTAGATGTATGTAGATGTAAATATATCTATACATAGTCTACTCTCTTTTTTTTTTCTTTTTTTTTTTTTTTCATTTTGTGGTTTCTAGTTACTCTGATGCCAGTACAATAAGTTTAGAAATTTGGGTATAGCATATCTGTTCTCTAGTACAAAATAAGCCAAATTCCTGCAAAAGTGACAAACATTTCCTGTGAGCATCTTCATTCCCCAGCCAAGCCAGTAAATGGTGCAAATTCCCAGTACTTTCACATGGGTTCAGAAACCTGGCTGTAGCTGCTTCTAGTAGGTGAAATTCACCCTTCTGCAGGCAACCAAAGTCAGATCTCTGTGCCATTTATATTCATCTAACATCCTGATTTCAAGTCCAGAAGAGGACCTTAGGTGGTGCACAGGACTTGGGCGTAGAGATGACTTTCATCTAGAGAACTGAAGGACTAAACTGCAATTCCAGTCTGTCTCCCTACTGCAAAGCACGACGGGACAACAAATCCTCTGAAGAGCTGAGGCACACCGTCTGTTCTGGGATTTGGCAGGAGGAGGGAGCCCTCGGGACATGTTCAGCACAGGAACCTCACCTCAGATCGTTCTGGACAATCCGAGTAGTCTGATACTGTTAACACAGTAGGGTACGGCACTGCTGCACTGAAAAGCAACAAGCTCCTAAGAAAAAAATAAGCATTGAAATATATGCCCATGAGTGAAAAAAAACTAATTAACTTCCAGTGCTCTTTTGCAAAGTACACACATACTTGCATATGTGTCCGGCACATAAACTGAATCCCATCCATTCTACAGTATTAATGTAGTTTGTTTTAAAGTTAGCACTGTCTGTATTTAGACTGCCGTGCTGATATCAAGGGTATAGCTAAAAGGGACTTGAACTGTGATTCAGAAAAGGGAAATTAAGTGTGCATTGAAGAAGCAAATAATGACTTTATCATTCATCTTGGGAACAGGAAGCCCCACACTCAAAGGATGCAGCGAGAAGGAGAAGGTCCGTCCCCTGTACTGGGCCAGTCCTCAGGATCTGACTGCACTGCTCGGGTCTCACTGGGGGGGCTTCCCTGCCAGTCACTCCATACATCCCTGTGGATGGTTTCTCAGCTTAGATACAGGCTTCTTCATTTGCAGGCAAGCTTTTACCTTCCTGCAGAGGATGGTGAGGCAACGTAAGCCACGAACAAGGGAAGAGTGAATCCACGTGCAGAACCTTGTCTGTGTTCCTTCTGTAAGCAAGGAAACCTATTGCCCATACCCTAATCCCATCCTTGCAAAATGCTGTTCACTTGGAAACCTTTCTTGAGAAGACAGGTGAAACTCTTACTACATTTTGATGTAATTTCCTTTTGTTGAAAGAGTCAAGTATTATTTCTTTCCAGGCATAACAGTCCACTGAAAATTATTTTTATTTAAGGGTCAGAAAGAGTGATAACATCTCCAATATCATTGCTCCATAGAACACAGTAGAAATATTAGTGAAAAAAAAAAGTTTTTCAGAACATTTTTTCTCATACAATATCTGGTGCTACACAATTTCCTGCATAATTAGAAGAGGACACCTGCAATCTTCAGCTGTATCATACATGCAAAAGGAAATAACATTCACTGGAAAGATAGTGAGTAAACTAACAGTGTTACTTCATTTGAATGCATCTTCAGCTGCCTGCAGCATTAGCAGGGCACAGAAGGATAAATTGTTAAGTTTGAGCTGTAATGGCGAGTTGTATAGGAAATTTGTAAGTGTGAAGAACCCTATTCTGTCACCATTTGATGTCAGCAGTGTCACTGTGAGATAGGAAAAAAAATTACAATCTCTTACAGCAATGAAATCCAATAATAATAATAATAATATACAGAAATCTAGATGTGCCATTTACTATTTAGCAGACTTTAGAGACATCAGTTGGGGAAAATGCATTTTCTTCAGCTTCCTGTGTCATAAGAGATCAGAAACTGGTAATGTTTTTAGCATGCTTATTGCCCCTCTTCTCCAGTTGCATCTTTCCTCCAGGATGAGCACCTTTTGATTTTGC
>VXBQ01014959.1:32337-43516 GCA_013400175.1 Phainopepla nitens | reverse complement strand
CCCAAAAACCCCATACATTTTAAACATAAATGTCCTCCAAAATAAATAATTCAAAAATCCAGAACAACTCAAATAAACATTTAAAATAGCAACTAAAGACAGAGAGCATTAAACAATTAAACACCTTACCAAAACTATCAAAAAACCCATCTACAATTAAACTCCTAAAAGTAAAAAAACAACAAATACCACTTACCACCTCAACAATACACCACCAGCAGTATAGAACAACTCAAAATACTATAAACCCCATCCAANCAGTATAGAACAACTCAAAATACTATAAACCCCATCCAAAAAATAATCCACAAACTAAAAAGCCAAAAAATAATCAACAAAACCCACTCACCCTTCAACAACCCCATTTAGCCTATACAGAAATCTAAAAAAGAATAAAAATTAACTATATACTATCATACCTTAAATAACTCCAGTGCTGAGCACTGCCATACCAAACATATTAAAGCTCCAATACAAGCTAACATCCAAAACAACAAAATAATATACCACTATTAACATTACCCATACATTTTTCGCCATTCCTCTAACCACAAAATACAGACCTCAATTCACTTTCGCCTGGAGGAGTGTGCAACACACCTAAAACCAATTACCCCAAAAATAAAAACACAACCTCACCATCTACCATAAACTAATCCAAACTGCACTAAAAAAGAAATAAAGCTCCAAAATATCTACAATACATCAATAACATCAGTATATAAAGAAACACAACAAAAATGTTTAAAAAATCATCCAAATTCTCCTTAAAGCTAATTTCACCATCAAAAAAAAAAAATTATAAAACTTACCCAAAAAATCCAATTCCTAAAAATAAAATAACAAGATAGATGGCGTCAGATTCCCACTAATATCAAATATCTCCACCAACCAACAAAAAAAACCCACAAACTTTCCTAAACACTGTAAGTTTTCAAAGAATGTACATTCCTAAATACAATCAAATTATAAGCCCTCTCTCCCTAATCACTCACAAAAAAACCAATTTCCACTAGAGCCCTGAACAACAACAAACCTTTACCCAAATCAAACAAAAAATCCCTCATACAATAACCCTTAACTCAATGAAAACCAAATATAAAAACACATACTCTACTCTACAACCAAGAACCATAATCTATCCTAAACCCTTAAACAAAGAATTCCTCGAGAAACTCAAAACCAACCATTAAGACTTTAAAACAAAAATTACAGTCTAAAACCAACTATATCCAACAAAATAAATGTCCTAACAACCTATAAAAAATCGAAACCACATCAAAAATAATCAACACTAGAACACAACTCCTCCTAATACCCCAACTCCCAGTGCTAGAATAAATGTTCAAAACAAGAATTTCCTCTACCCACCATACCACCAATACCACATAAAACAAATAGATTGCTCTCATTACACAACACACCCATAATGAGAAACTAAATCACTCTAAAATTTTCAAAATAATTAAAAATTAACCTAAAAATAAAACCTTTAATCTCGAAAACAAAAAAAACCAAAAACATGTAATAACATATACCAAAAAAACTCCACCATACAACCAACTACCAGCAAAAAAACCACACTATACACTTTTTACTATTCCTATCACATCATAAAAATAAAAAAAATAAAAAGCAACCATATAAAACCCCACACAACAAATCACAGAAACAACAACAAAAAAATTTAAATCCACTAAATAAAATCAAAACTATTCAATTAACCCTAAATATTACTAAAAAAACCCCCCTAAAACTCTAACTCTACACTAATTCATAAATAATAACCAATACTCCATAAAAATAACAAAAAACCCCCCAACTAATTAACAACATAAAAAAACAATCTAAACTACTAATAAATAAAAAAATCACTACAAAAAAATTTACCTATAAAAATTCACAATATAAATACCCATATCCTCAAAAATAAAACTAATAAAACCCACCAAAACAACAATCAAATAAATCAAGCTACAAAAATAAAAAATATCAAAAAATAAACTTAAATTAACAACACAAAAAAAAATCATTCCTAACTCAATAAACCCATAATGCCTCAAGTCATCAAATTAAAAATACCACCTATAAGTGGGCCCAAAACAAAAAAATAAATTTAACCATAAACAATATTTCTCAAATTATCCATAAAGAAAAAACATATGCTACAATCAAACAAACCAAACAAATAAAACCCCTCTAATATAATAAGCAATAATCCAAATATAAATATAAAATACCCTAACAAATTAACTACATCACACTACCTCGAAACCACCAAAACAAACACTACATACTCAGAATAATAAAAACCACCACTAAATAATTAAAAGCCTACCCTATACCTCACACTACTACCCAAAACACCATCCTAATCCCAAAAAAACAAATCCTTTAAAAGCATAATACCCCTAAAAAATTAAATCAAACAACAAAACTAATTTAATAAATAACCTTGTCAACATTTAAACTAAGAAACATAAATACACCCACTACAAACAAAATAAAGAAATACAATATACTCTTAAAAACCACCCTAGAAACATTAAATAAAAGATCTTTCAAAAACTAAAAACATATAACAAAAGTCACCTAATTGATTAACACCCAAAGCTCCACCAACCGAGCAAGCTCTACTCAATCTAAACCCCTACATACAATAAATAAAAACAAAATCCCAATAATACATAATAAAAATTTATTAAAAAAGACAATTTAAATTAATCCTACTTCAAATATAAACAAATCTGTTCATAAAATAGTCTTTGCTCAAAAACCAAATTACATATAATAAATAATATAAAAAAATAAAACAAAACAATATATACTTCAAAAAATCTAATTATTAAATAAAAAGCATATATAAATATAATCTTTTACTAAATATCACTGCCATTATCTATATATAATTATATATATAATGTATATATTTATAAAATAATATATATATAAATTTTAATAATAAACTAAGAATATAAAAATAAAAAATAAAGTATCCTAAAATTACTTTATAATACTTATATCCCCAATCATTTATCTATTTCTACTAAATGTTAAGTTCTACATCTTTAAAACTAACTCTAAAAACAAAAGAGAAAAAAAAAAAGCACAAAATTTATAATCAAAAACTACACTCACTCCTCCACATCCTTCTACTAAACTATATTGCCTAAAATAAACAATAAACAACCAGAAAGAACTCTCGTCTACTTTATAATTAGTTTTAACCAAAACAGCAAAAATCCCTAAACTATAATTGTATTATTTTCTTAAAACTATTTTAAACCTGCTCTAAACTAAGAACCCAAAAAACCACCAAGAGTTCCCACCTATAACCCACAGCGGTTATAAAAAAACCTCTTTAAAAATTATCTCCCACATTTGCCCAAACCAAGACAAATACAGGTGTGCACTGAAAAAAGCAAGCATATTCCAGGTGTTAGAAATGAGGACAGGAAACAATACCAGAGACAGAGAAATGGTAACAAAAAAGACACCAACTACTTTTTCTTATTTTTACTGAAGTTCAGGTGAGCTTTTTCTCATCTCAGAATTGCAGAGATGCAGCAGAAGATGAAAGACAGGTAAGTCTCTTGAACATGTTGGTCTCCAGCACTCATAGAATTATTACCAAATTGTAATATTGATAAGACAGCTCCAGAAACAGCTAATATGGATGACAGAGCACACACCTAATATGTTTTCATAAAGAAAAAGCACCACTTGGCAAATGATGCATTACATCTAGTACCAGGAAGATGTAGCTCTTCTTTTACTCTAGTAACATAGCTTTAATCTTGAAGTGACCAAGGCATGGAGGAAACTGCAAAGCTGTCATCAAAAAGAAATGAGCATAGGCTTCAAGCAGTCTGTAAATTAGAACAGTCATTCTGTCTGTAACACTTACATGATCATATAGAAACAGCAGAAATAACTTGGAAGACCTGGAGATTTCAAAACTCCTTCAAATTAACTAAGGGCAAACGGATCCATCTCTGATACAGACATTACCTGTCTTTTAAAGTGTTTTTCCCAGTCAGGTACTACTACATAAGAGTAGGTATGGGAGATTTCCTGGTCTCCATCCAAGCCTTAAGCTTTTCCAAATCATAAGGCTGACATTGCTTGTGTTGTTTGTAGACAGCTGTAAATGTAAATTGTTACATTAAAAAATTAGAAAGGAAAAGCATCCTGAAAGCCTAGTTGTAGAACAGGACTCAAGAGTTGATAGTTTTAAAGTGATCTTTAGTTTTTATGAAGTCCAACACATAATTTTTTAATAATTAGATTTAGTAAGAACAGATGTGTACTTTCAGCATCCTGAGCTGTAGTTTTTTTTCATATGAATGAGGCAAAAGAAAAGAAAGTGAAATTATTGTATTAGCCATGCATATAGTAAATACAAAATTATTAATTTTCATCTGGAATCCCAGTGTTGAAGGAGAAGGAAGGCTGCCCTTCAGAAATTAGAGTTATGGTACATAAGTGTTCCAAATTCCAATAGACAATTTTTTTTTCCTTTAGGATTAGGCATTTCCTTCAATATAATCAATAAGGGAGGTTCTATAAACATTTTTAAAGAGTAAGGCTTTTGACACTATCTCCCATAAGGTTCTCACAGAGAAGCTGTATCTCTGTGGGCTAGATGAGAAGACAGTGAACTGAAAACAGGCTGAATAGCTGTGCCCAGAGAGCAGAGGTCAGTAGAAAGAAATGTAGTTGGAGGCCAATAGTGCACCCTAAGAATAAATATTGAGTCCTATCCTATTGAACATTAATGACCTGGATGAAGAGCCAGAGTGTATGCTCAGGAAGTTTGCTAAGAATATAAAACTGGGAGGTATGGCTGACATGCCAGAGTAATGCTCTGTCATGCAGAGGGACAGGCTGGAGAAAGAGGTTGACAGAACCTCAGGTAAATTAACAAAGGCAAGTGCAAACTCCTGCACCTGGTAAGGAGCAACACTAGGCACCAATATGACCTGAGGTCAAACAGGGTGAAAAGCAGCTTTGCAGAAAAGGACCTACAGATTCTGAAGGACACAAAGTTAAACAAAAGTCAGAAATATTTTCTTGCAGCAAAAATAGAGAAATGTCATCCTGAACTGCAATAAACAAAATATTGCCAGCAGGCTGAGAAAGGGGATGCTTCCTCTCTACTGAGCACCAGACAGGCCACACTTTTGAGTACAGTGTTCAGTTCAAAGCTCCCCAGTACAACAGAGATATGAACATGCTGGAAAGAGTCTAACAAAGGGTCACAATGATGTTGCAAGGACTGGACCAGAACATCTTCCCTATGAAGAGAGTCTGCAAGACTTAAGAATATTCAGCGAAAGGAAGAGAATGATAAGGATGAATTTTGTCAGTGTATGCAAACACACAAAGGAAGAAGATGGAGCAAGGCTCTTTCAGTTGTGCACAGTGACAGGACCAGAGGTAATGTGCACAGACTAAAACACAGCAGGTGCCATCTGAACATCAGAAAACACTTTCTCACTGTGATCAAGCACAGGTTGCCCAGAGAGGTTGTGGAGTTTCCATCTTCAAGGTACTGAAAAGTTGGTAGTTGGACCAAATGGTCCCTTCCAGTATCAAACACTCTGTGATTCTGTGACAGACATA
The DNA here is from genome assembly GCA_013400175.1 of Phainopepla nitens. Taxonomy (NCBI): domain Eukaryota; kingdom Metazoa; phylum Chordata; class Aves; order Passeriformes; family Bombycillidae; genus Phainopepla; species Phainopepla nitens. Next base: position 37,891 of record VXBQ01014959.1, on the reverse strand, counting down.
CATTTTTTTCTCCTTTACTTTCTGAGATGCGAAGAATATTCTATCATTACTGACTCTAAATTATACATCTCGCTGTCTTCCCTGCATTTATTAGATCATTTCCTTTGGTATATGTAAATTTTGAGGGGATAGTCCTGATGTAAAAGCTTTTGAAGACAGCAGGGTCCTAAGTGACTACATAATCTCATTTACACACTTTTGTTTTGGTCACTGAACATAAGAACATGAAAACAGTAAAAGAACAGAATGAAGACAAGGCTTATGTGGGCACTTGGGAGGAAAATGTATCTGGTTCTGCTTTCTTCATAAGCTAATGCATAATTGTTTTCTTCAATTAGATAAAATCAGTTTAAAAAGGCAACCAATCAATAACAGGGAAAAAACCAAAACACTGAGAGAAGAAAACAAAAAAAACCCTGAGGACCTTAATTTCACATTATTTTACAAATTAAAGAAAGAAAAATTACTGTTAGTTATGTAACAAGCACTGTAAGAAAAATTTTCCTCTTTCAGAATTTTTCTGGATAAGCTTGGCTTTTCTAACATTATCATTTAGTTCTTTCATGAACTGTTAAAAGACTGGTTTTAGTATCCAGGCATGAAGACGTCATTTCCCATATTTTTGCCAACTTTCACCAATAGTGTTGTATAATCTTCCAAATAAAAGACTACTAGTAGGGTGTCTGCATAATCTTACAACACTTGGAACCAGAATTTTTGACTGTTTTCATCACTGGCAAGGCTCTCTAGAAATTTTTCTTTCCGGATCACTGGCAGTGGTATTTCCACACAGGCTGCAAGATGATTTTCCAAAATCCATCTGAAGTCCTTGACTCTCTTGGGCTTCTGCTCTCACTTGTTGTACAGTGGGTAGAACACAAAGATGTCAAAAATATATTAAAAACAACAACAATAAAAGGAAGATATGTATGTCAGCTAAGGCCAGAAGAAATCAGTGGAACTTCTCAGTTCCTACATAACAGTCTACCAGATTGTACCCACTCTCTGCGCAGTAGCATCAACTGTTTTCAGTGAAATATATTTTACTTGGAAAGTACCTGTTTTCAGATGAAGCTCTTTGTGAATAGAGTCTATGCTCATTAGTGTTCTGTTGCAACTGCCATTACTATCCAGTTTTAACAGCTGAAAATTTATTTCCTAAAAAGCCACTGTGATATATATTTCAATTTGTGCACCTTCCCATTGAAGTCATTATGTCTTTCTTTAATTTTTGCCACTAGCTCTGAAAGTAGAAAGATGCTATTCATTGAGACAATTGTCAGATTTGTTTTCATGAAGAAACCAGAGATATGTTTAAGACTTATGTGACAGGTTATAGCTAAAAATATTTAACAGATGCGGATTCTCTCCAGAGCTACTTCTCAAAAATTCAGTGATCCTTTCTTTCTTTATTTCTTTCTAAATACCTATGCATTTTCCTCTCTTGAAGATTTAATCTATTTTACCCTCACTAGTGTTTAACTCTGTAGAAATTTTAGATGTGGTATCAAGAGTGTTTTTTCAGTAGTAATTTTGTGTTTACTTCTGGATAATTGATTAAAATAATGAATAGTCTTAGGCCTAATTTTGGTTCCTCTAAAATAACCTCTCTCCCTCTTATAGATAACTCCATCACTCTATTTCATTCTGTCATTTGGTATCATACAGCTGCCAGGTAGCTGGGTCCATCTAAAATGCTCTTACTGTAATGTGTTCTAAGTAATATGCAATGTAGTAATTTAAAAAATACCTAAACTTTCTGCAGGGGTTTATATAATATAATAATAAAATAACCTGTATATATCATTTATTTCTATGTGTTTAACCTTTATTTTTTCTTAAAGCCTCTGTTATTAACCCCTATGTTAAAAAGCAATGTGAACTGTCTGCGCTCATTTATATGAATTTCGCCATGAGGATTTAAGCTATCACTGTGAATAGGAGAACTGATTTGTCTTTAATGTCACTTTATTTTAACACCACAATCTAACCTCTTTTTAATCTATTTAATACAAACCACAGTGATTTAATATATATGGTTCTTTTTCCCTCAGCATGTTGTGTCAAACTGTATAAAATGCTATACACAAAACAAATCCAAACAAATCAAAATAGTAGTCTGGTTTCAGCTCAGATAATTTTCTTCCCAATAGCTGCTACAGTGCTATGTTTTGGATTTAGGATGAGAATAATGCTGATAAAACACTGATGGTTTTGTGATTGGTGAGCAGGGCTCACATAGAGTCAATGCCTTTCCTGTTTCTCGCCTCATCCCACCAGTGTGTATCACTTATTTTGTATGTTCTAATATTTTTACTTGCTTTATTATTATTATTATTATTATTTATTCCTTTTCTGTCTCATTAAACTGTCTTTCTTTCAACTTGTAAGTTTTACTTTTTTTTTTGCAATCCCACCTGGGAAGTGGGGCAGTAAGAGAACAGTTATGTGGTGTTTAGCTGCCATGTAGTCAAACCTGTGACTAAATAAAAAAATTAAATTCAGCTCATTAGACAAAACCTACTTTGTATAAAGCTTTAGTGGTCTGTAATTAACTACATTCTAGTACTTGATTTTTTATCATCTGAGTTCTATCATCTTTATCTTATTTTTCTAGGAACTGTTGTTAGTCTAATTTATTGAGGTTTGCTGTTTTACAAGCACAGTATCAGCACTTTTGCAGTCTGTGCATGTACCTCCTTGACTGCATCAGCAATAATAGAATTAAAGAAAAGCTGTGATTGGAAGGAGCCACTGGAGGTCCAACCCCACACTTCTCAAGCAGGACCACCTAGAGATGCTTGGCCAAGACCATGTCCAGACAGCATTTCGATATCTCAGGAATGGAGACTGCAGCATCTCTGAGCAAACTGCTCCACTGCTCAGTCACAGAAAGAAAATATTTCATAGAATCATAGAAATACTTGAGACCTCAAAGTTCCGACCCCCTGCCACAGGCAGGGACAGCTTTCACTCTACCAGGTTACTCAGAGCCCCATCCAAACTGGTTTTGAACACTTTCAGGGATGGGTCATCTCTGGACAACTTCTCTGGGCAACCTGTTCCTCATCACCCTCAAAGTAAAGAATTTCTTCATAACATTTAATCTAAATTTGTTCAGGTTAAAAATGTTCCTCCTTGCCTACCACTTTCTGCCTATGTAATGAGGTCCTCTTCCTCTTTTTTACCAAAAAGGCATATTGCAATACAATTCATCCTTTTTTTCATTTAAATTGATTGCCATCCCGAGATGTGTCTTCAAATCCTTGCACTTTTTTTTTTTGCTTTTCCTTTTTTTCCAGCTCTTATAAGCTCATGTGTTTCTATAATTTGCAAGCTGTATTTTTTGTACACCTTCTTCAATTAGCTCTGAAGCAAACATCCCTGTAAAGCAAAAAATAAAGGTGTGATTTGCAATTAACATATTGCTTCTTTTTGAAACAGTTGGTTACTTTCTGTCAAGATTAATTTTGAACTAGTAGAAAACATCAGGAAAATGGTAGGGGTGCCCAGTAAATCTACCTGGAGGGATTTTAGTGATGTGAAATCCAGTATTCTCCCCCCTCAGAATTTTGCCTAAGCTAGCTGAGATCAAGTGATTCATTGTATTCTCGTAGGGAAATTATGTAGGAACCCCAGTGAGGTAGAGATTAAAGCTGCCTGCTTCTGTCAAAGTGGTTGACATACCTAGTAGTATGACTTTAAGTATTTTTAAATCAAGAAGTATCCAAACTAATTTACATGAAAGGAAATGAAATAAAAACACCTCTCTTCTTGCTTAGATATAAATTGGCATGTATGAATTATAGAGATATGAGTGCTGTGAACTGAAGAAGTTACCACCAATTTTTAAGAGCAATATTAATCCCTGCGGATGAAAACTCTGACAGAACTGTGGCTACAAGGGATTTCTGTCACTAATCACTCACAATTAAAGGAGTAATAAAGGAATAGGAAAAAAAAATTGTGTTCATCTTGTCATTTTTTTCAGAGTTGGCTCTGCTTAAGAGCAAAGTGTAAGCAGATGAGCTAAAACTTTTCCTCCAGGGCGAATGTTCAAGCTAGTGCAATAAACACAAACTTTACTCACCAGAAACAGACCTCTGACTTAATTTTAAATCTAATGTGATGCCATTCTTTTGCTAGTTTTAGTCCATATTTGCAAGAGTGGCCATAACAAGAAGAACTGCCCTGTGTACAGAGTTTTTCTGGTATATGAGAAAAATCCAACTACATAAAGCAGGTCAAACAAAATTGTTGTACACACATTTTAGCCAGAACAGCATACAATTTTTCAAAAGATCAGGATAGATGAAAATAATGCACTTTATGCTTTTAAAACTTAGGAACCTTTGATAAATTTTATGTCAAGAAAGATTTTTGTCCTCGTTTACCTGTTAAGTTCTGCTGATTATGATTCAGAGAGAAAATAAGCTATAAATACATGATCATAATTCTTCTGCCTTCCTACTCCAAAATACTCTGCATTTTTTAATACACAGGTTTTGCAAAGTTTATAAAATCCATCCTTGACTTGAGACTTTGTCACACTTCCTTGTTGTTTTGAACAAAGGACCATTCCTACTTTTAAACTTTCTTTTTGATGACAGTGAGTTGACAAATTTGAAGATTTGTCTGCTTACTCCTGAGGTCATCTGAAGAATGCTCCACAGGCAACGATGAAAGCAAGACTCAGAAAGTGAGCTTTACTGCCTTCTGCTCCCTCCAGTTAGGATCAGTTAATTCAGCAGATGTCTCCATTTCAGGTACCATAGCTGTGATTGTTCCCTTACAGAATACTCAGTCAAACTGGATATTCAGTCAATATGGATATATCCATATTTCTTAAATCAGAAGGCTGTGGGGTCCTGCTATCAAGGAAAACAGGTGCAGGAGACAGCATGGGAAATTATGGTCCTAGTCTTTGCTGAACAACACTATTGCATATCTCTATGTAGGAGGAATCATTATAAAACCAAGTACAGTAGCAAAATATGGGTTTTCATTGTCATTGTTTTGAGTGATGTGAATATTACTTAAAGAAGTGTCTGCATGAAATAAAAGACATCAGAATTTTGCAGAGTGCATGACTTAGTTCTGACACTATATCCCATTATGGCTGAGCAGAATATAGGTGCACAGGTTGAAGACCATATCCTGGAGTACAATTCCTAAGTAAATAGCTCAAAAAGAAATAAGGCATGTGAGAAAGACAAATGTTTTGGTAAGACAGACACAGAACAATGACATTTAACTACTGATGAAAGGATGTGTCTTTTGTCTTATGCAACATAATCAGAAATTTTCTGGAGATTAGAGATTTTTTTTCTGGAAGATAATACGTATCTCTGAAAAAAAAGTTAACTGAGAGAAGAATTTCCCCTGTGATCCTTATATTAGTGATTTCTGTTTATTGGAGTTTAGCTTGCTGCAATAAAATGGTTATTGAAGTTCAGCTCACTTAAAAGAGAATAGCAACCATTGATAGAAGACTATAATTTTTCCCTTCCCTTCCCTTCCCTTCCCTTCCCTTCCCTTCCCTTCCCTTCCCTTC
>VXBQ01014959.1:11147-32332 GCA_013400175.1 Phainopepla nitens | reverse complement strand
CCTTCCCTTCCCTATTGTTACAATATCATTCACTGTTTTCAAAAATTTTCATTATGTAGTCATTCACTAAATGTAAAAATACAACAAGCCCCAAACTGTCATTATAAAGTGATGAAATTCCACATATCAGTCCCTGCTTTTAATGGCAGTCTAGGGGACACGCAGTGGACAATGCCTGTCCCAAGACGGAAAACTACATTAAAAATACAGCAGTTTTGTTTTAAGCAAGGATCTAGCCCTCATTGGATGTTAATACCTCATACTGTGATATAAAAGGAGAAATGAAACATAATTTTGTAACTTTAAAGCTCATAGGAATCCACTCTTGAATGCTGAATAGAAAGTTTGTTAGTATTCAGTTGTCCAGCCAGAATCTTCATAGTAATTCACCTCCAATCAAGAAAAAATAATAATAATAAAAAAAAGCAGAGATGAAAGCTTTGCCAAGTGCTAAGTAGGTGTACAAGACAAGTAACTTGGCAGAGCCCAAATAAATCCAAGTTGTGTTTAGAGGGTGCCATGCAACATGGAGATGAGCTCTTCAATTCAGCTCCAAGTGAGTGAGGACCATAAGACAGTCAGAGAGGCTCAGGGGTGGGGCGCCAGGACAATGCTGTGCCAGGCTGAGATGGGAGTGCTGTTTAACATCCTCTTCATGTGCCAGTTCTGCTTCCAGTTCCAAGGCAGGATAGTTAAGAGATGACTTAAGGATAGGTTGAACTACAAAACCCATTGAGGTCCATTTGCTGATGGACTTCAAACACAGTGAGAAGACTAAGTTTTATTTTAATTTATTATTTATTTTTGTATTATTACTTCAAGTGTGAGATTTTTCAGAAGTCTTGGCAACCACTTTGAAAGGAACTGGGGCGGGGTGGGGGGCGGTGCTCATGTAGCATCTGTATCTTTCACACTCACTCTGATACAGGGGCTTATACATTTCCCCTTCGGAATGGAGTCACAAAAGAGTTGTATAAACATAGCTGTTCTTCCAGACCAAAGAAAGAGAAAGAACCCCACAACCTATTGTTTGTAAAAAAAAAGTAAACTCCATTCCTTCAGCTAGGCACGAAGTGATTTTTTAGTCTGCTTGATGAACCTGTGATCTCTTTAGTCCATTACTATCTTTGACTAGATATATTTGCCTTGATAATTCTTGAAATTTTTGTTAAAACCTCCCTGTTTAAAGAAAATTATTTGCAGTTACAAATATGAATATAAATTTCACACATTTTATACATTTTCTTGAAAGAAAATAATGCATTTTCAAATTTGGGAATTATTTTGAGAATTTTTCTGCATTTATCTTAAAGTCAGGGGATGGTGGAAACAGATCTTCCTTATAAAATTTCAGGTTTCAAGAATAATATTTCAAATATATTTTCAAAACAAATGTTAAAGGATTTTAGTCTCCACTTCCACTTTAAAACTCAAGGGAATCTAGAATTAATATATATTCCTATCCAGCAATGAGAAACTCTCTTCTGACTGTTAAAATACCTGAAGGAGTATTTTACGTATTTTTCATTCAGAAGGTGAGTTGCAAACCACCCACAGTCTTCTGCTGAAATAGTACTTACTGTTTGGATGCCTGAAGTAGTTAAATTTTAATACTGTGAATATACACACACATTATGGAGGCGGAGAGGAGAATGCAAACCTATACCTTGGTGCAGCAGAATTTTAGTATAATTAAAATGCCAAGGCATGCTTGTCTTAACTTTGCTTAACACTGTAGAAATTTGCTCATGAGAATTATATGTGAGGAAGGAATCTGCTGAATTACAATTTTTAAATTTATTATTTATATGAATAAAAGTCAGGCTCATACATAAAGCTAATATCTAATTTATGAATAATTTTATGGTGCTTTTTTCCCAATGGAGTCTATGTGTAGCAAACCAAAAATGCTGTCCCTACAACTTTCCGCTTTTTAAATGGCAGGTGATAAATACCTATTTCTTCTCCTCAGCCTTGACTGACAAGATATATGAAATGAAGACAGAGACTAAGCATAGAAATAGTGGAAGTGAAGTGTTTAGAGGAATAGAAAACTGCCAGACATTCAATTAAATGTATCTTGGGAAAAACCACCATCAATCATTCTTTTCAATGATCACCAAAGATTATTACAAAAAGAAGTACCAGTTCACCAAAACCATAGAGGAAATAATAATAATAACAAACAAACAAACAAAACCAAAAACCAACCAAAAACCAACCAAACAACCAACCAAACAACCAAACAAAAAAAACCCCAACCAAACAAAAAAAACCCACAAAAAAACCCTCAAAAAACCCCAAAACAAACCAAACAAACAAACAAAAAAAAAACCAAACGAAAAAACCATTTATTGCGAGCTACAATCTGGACAATCTATGGCAATCAGTATAAAATACTGCAATAACAAAGCAAAAGATAAAAAAGCAGAGCTTAAAACCTGCAGATAATCTTTGCATCTAATTAAGTAAAAGTAAAGCTGGTATTATATGCATATTCTGTGTCACATGCGTTTTTATTAAGGTCTATAGTGAAGCAAATCAGAAATGCTTATCCTGACATACGGAGTCATTCTGTAGTTTATTTTTTTTTTAATTTAGTGTCTTTTTAGATGCTATGTTTGGTGACATTTTAAGATTCAGAATATTTACTGAACAGTAGAAATCCAAACCTAATTATTTTTACAAATACCATAAACTTTAAACAGATCACACAGTTTGGAAAGACATATCCATTGAAAATTTAAGACTGGTAATATTTAGAGTATTAATTTGCTGAGATTAGTATTGCAAAGTTAATATAATAATAGTATATATATAATACATATAGTAATATATATATATATTATATATAATAATAATAACAATATAGGTAATTAGTATAGCAATTTGCCTACACTAATTTGTGAGGTCACTCCTGAGAACTGATGCAAAAACCTGCCCCATGTCCTTAAAGTGTTTTCAGAAAAATGATTTTATACTCCAGGAAGTGACATTAACCTACTGCCATGAGACCAGTGTCACAAGTCTTCACACAGCCAGCTGTCACAGTGACAAATGCCATACTGACTTATCTTTGACAGGTTTCTGAAGTCTGCTAAAATCAGCTCCTCTGAGTTTTGAGATCACCTTTTATCCAGATGGAGAATGGTACTGGGAGGCAGCTGGTACTGTTGCAGAATTGTTTTTTGTACCCAGCCTGGTCCTGGACTTTCCTCCCCTTTTTTTTTCTCAGGCCAACTTTTCTCAGGAGCAATCCATCTCATGTTATTGCATTTATTTCTGGGCCTCCTAGATGTGCACTGCAATGCTAGAGATGTTACTAAAAGAGGAAAGGCAGGGTTATGGGGGCATTGCATCACCACCCTTCCTGCACCTAGTTTCAGGATGAGAGGGGATGACTGAATCACTCCTTAGGACTTTTAGGATTATGAAGATTGTCTCTTCCACTCAAGGACATTGCTGGGAATTGCCAACCTGTAAATTAATTTCTTCCACTACTGAAATTTTGTACCTATATATCATACAGCTATAGAGGTGTCATCCTTCTTTCCATGCATTACCTGGAAAGTAATGATCAGCTTTTGGAGAAGGGTTTTTCTACTACTCTCAACTTAAGGTATTAATTTGCAGCAGTAACATGAACTTATTTTAAAAAAATTAGCAGTTTCAAATAATCATCATAAAATCCTACCAAAAATAGGTAAACTAAACAGTGTGCATCGATACCCTGGTTTAGATTGTTTTAGATTGGTGAAAACACACAACCATAGTGCTGACGTTTAAAACTTTTGAATATTTAAATGTCAGAGGCCTGCTGATACATGCCTGGTCGCAACCCTGCTTAGAACAGTGGTTGGTCACCATTTTTAAGAGTAATCTTCTCCACAATGCCTTCTTGGGCTTATGTACTGTGCTATTTAGGAACTGCAGTTACTTTGTTAAGCAGTGGTAAAGTATAGCTAGTAGCTAGTTCATCATCTCAGCATCTATCTGTTCGCTGAAACAACATTAAAAAACCCAAACCAAAATTAAAAAAATAAAACACCAAAAAAAGTCAAATTCAAGGACAGCTGCTTGATTTAACAAAGATCCCTTGTCTGGGATGCATCCAGAATGCCAAATCCAACTGCTGTAAGTAATTTCTGTAGAGTGAGATTGAGAAAAAACTTTGGAGGTGGAGGAGGAGGAAGGCTCTTCCATGCAGACAGATAGGCTTGTCCCTTCCATGTACTCTGTGACTGCCTGCATTCCTGTCTGTGGCCATCATAAACAGGTTTTAAATTGCTTAACAACAAATTAGCTACTGTGGTAGTAAAACTGGATGGAGGACTCTGGGAGACAGATTAGTTTCAATGGCTGTAAGATTTGGAGTGGATTGTGGCAGCTGTGGTACCAGCTGACAGTTTAGCTCCTGCCACGAGTTTAGCAAACTGAGTCTTATCAAGCATCAGAAGAAATTTCACGGAGGTAAATCCAAATTACTCTTTCTTGCATAATCTCAGGCACTAGGCATACCTAAATATCTCATATGTGTTTAATTTAGAAATGGGAAATACACATTGTGGAGTGAGTAATGAGGAATAAGCCTGATCAAAGGCTACCAGCTCTGAAAACTTCCTTTTACTTGAAACTCATTTTCCTTAAAAAAAACCTTATTACTATCCAAGCACTTATAATTTTGCTTAGAGTCTACAAAGAAATAATTGCATTTTGTTTTCCAAAGCTTGAGATTCTAAGCACATTTGAGTTTTAACCAAAATATTTGGCTTAAGTACCATAGGTTTTTTGAATAAAAAATGTAATGTCCCTCAACTGTGGCTGTCTTCCTTTATTACTGTACAACCACCATGTCATCAATGGCAATCAAAACCAAAAAACAGATATATGGAGAAACTAGAAATTAAAATTTATTTATTTTATTTAATGGTGATGCAGGATCTATTCTTTGTTCCTACTGTTCTTCATCTTCAAGAAACAATTTCAAAAGAACAGGTTTATCTCTGGCTCTAGTTTGACAAAGCACTCCATGTTTAAAATTAAGGGCAGGAGTAGCTTATTATGGTTTTGTTTGAAGACTATGAATAAATACAGACTTCAGTCCTATGTAGGAGATGACAGATCCTGGAAAACTACCATTTCTCAACCCACAATATTGCCTAGTTCTGTGAACTTCTCCACTCCAGTGAACCAGGAGATTATATGAGGCAGAGTGATGACAGAAATGCTTTTTGAAGCTTGATGCTGTCAGTGTGCTTGTACCACAACTGTGGTAGATCTACTTGCTCTCCAGGTCAAACCTTGAGTTATATATATGCAGAGACAGATTTATTCCAGATTTATTCATTCTTCTTTGCAAAATAATATTTAGCAACCTGAAGAATTCAGCAAGTGATTATAAAAAGTAGGACATCTTATGCATTTGTTACTCAAAAATGTACAGTATAGGTTGAAACGGTGACAGTAGAAGTTAGCACACAAAGAAAAAGGTAAAAATACTTACAAACAAAATGAAAATACAGTGATTGGCATACAGGTTTCTTTGTGAATTTGAAAATGATGTTACAGATATGAATCTCCTACAGTTTCTGTAGATTATTAACAAGCAAGCTAATTACTCTGTAACAGTCACATATGACTTATTTTTACCATTTCCCAAGACACCAGATTGTGATCTCCACTGTTTGAGTGACTTGGAGATAGACACATTTGAAAGAAGTACAGATGAAGGAAGTGGTTTCCCTAGCAACAGGAAATTTGTGTGGAAACTATTCAAATATTGTTGTCTTCCTCTTTCATGTTTGTGCCTTGCTCAGGGCTTTTGTTAGTGCACACTAAACAATTAATCCTTTAAAGCACTATTCTCCAAACATCTGGAATGCCAATATGCAAAGTACCCCCTTGCCCTGAAAAAGCCAAATGCTCCTTAGAAGTCCTTCCAATTAAGTTGAGTAATTCACACAAATAATATGCATTGCAAATTTCAACATCTTTCCCAGAGACACTATTCTGTGAATTATTTAAGATCTGGGTCATAGAAATAGACTTATTCACAAAGCTCATTCCAGAGTTCAATTTAATTTCCTTCAAATTGCTAGTTATGCCAGATTTAAGGGACATCTCAGGACTCAAAGTTCTTTTCCCTCACACCCAGAGTCTTAATATATATAAGCATAAACCAGTGGTTCACTAGAGTAGTGAACGATCAGTTATACCATCAATCTCCATCAGCTGACTCGGAAAAGGTTGCAATGTCTTCTCACTGACTGAGTCTTCATAAAATCCCAGGGAATAACTCATCTAGGGAGATGGCTTTACTACAACTATCTTGATGCCTGCAGTCCACGTGCTCTTGTTAACATTATAATACATATTTACACATAATTATGGTCTTAATGTTTTTCCCAGAACAAAAACATAATAAATCACCCTTATTACTTTTAATCTCTCCTTCCACCACTGGATAACAGTCTCCTCCAGGAATCCACCTGTTCCAGCCTGGGCACCTCCCCCATGGACTGTGGGTGGATCTCTGCATCCTTTGTGGATCCCCAGGGGCTGCAGGAGCACAGCAGCTTCACCATGGTCTCACCACAGCCTGCAGAGGAATCTCAGCCATGGCGCATGGAGCACTCCTGCCCCTCCTTCTGCACTGACCTTGGTGTCTCCACTGTTGTTTCTCTTACATGTTCTCACTCCTCTGGCTAGAAATTTACAACTGTGCCCCCAGCTTTTTTCTGACTTGTTCTTACATATGCTATGACAGAGGCATTACCAACATCTCTAATTGGCCCAGTTTTGGCCAGCAGCCTGTCCACTTTCAGAGCCATCAGGGATTGGCTCTGCTGGACATGGTGGAAGCTTCCAGCAGATTCTCACAGAAGCTACCTCAGTGGCTGCCCCGCTACCAAAACCCAGGCCATGCAAAACCAACACTAGTGCTTAGCACAGGTTTTGGTTACATTTGTCACGACTGAATTCTAGAATATCCTTGCTAATCCTTCATGGAGTAAGACTCCTGCAGGAGCTAGAATCAGTGGACGTATGAATGAATATGAGACGCTTGAGAAAATTCAACACAGTTTCACAAAACTTCCAACATTGTCCATAATCATGTTAATAAAGGAAAGTTACTTGATACTTTGTAGCAGAAAGTACAAACAAAGGATGAGATCAAAGCTAAGTTACTTGATACTTTGTAGCAGAAAGTACAAACAAAGGATGAGATCAAAGCTCTAATGAGAAGAGGAAGAAAGAGCAGGGAGGTGGTTTGCTCTATCAGTGCCTCTCCTGATTAAGCATGCAGCATGCACACAGCCAGTAACCTAAGACAGGTCCCCACACCCTCAGTGGTAAAAAGAATAATGACATTCACATTTTGCTTCTGCAACTCAGTAATCATATACACTAGAGTTCACATGACAAGTAGGTTAACATTTTAAAGACTAATATGTATGCTTCTGCTCAAACCTTCCCAAATACAGAAATGGATGTTTCTGAACCACTGAACCAGCACAAATGGTTACAATAAGTCTATTTGGCTTTGCTCCATACAATGCCAGTGTAGTTCTCAGTAGTGGTGAGAAATATACATTCAAAAATATTAGAAGAGAAAATGAAAAAGCTTTATTGTGAGTCTGTTAATCTATAGCTTCAATGCTGTCTACAGATGGTGTCCTCAGCATCTTAAAGGTAGAATGAACGGGTAATGCAGAACTGAAAACCGGAGGAAGTATGATCATGAGCATGGTTCAGTTCCAGTGCAAAGAACTAAATATGTAAGTCTGGAAAAGAGATGAAGGATATAAGAAAGCGGTATAAATGTCATGGACATGCAATGTGTGCATAGGTCTTGAGGATTCAGAATTTCTTGCAGTGAGAGATTAGAGGCTATATAAAAAATGCCAGATTAAAACAAAGGAAATAAGATAGTTCTTCTGAAGGATGGAATTCTTCATCAAAGGGCAAAAAGGAAATATGAAGTTGCATGTCAAGAGAAAGAAACACGTCTCTAAATATATAGAAATCTTGACTAGATCAGCAAATCACTGAGCTGAAAATAGGACATTAATCTAAATTACGTTTGCAGTTTACTCTTGTCTAAGTACTGTCTGAGAGCCACTGCTGAAAGGAGGACATGAGAGAGACACAAAGCCTTTCTTTTCTTACTTATCTGCAGAGACTATTAAAAACTTTTATATTGAATACTTACGCTATAGACTGATAAAATCCTGAATATCTCATTCTTATTTCCTTACGTTAATCACTCATTTATTATTCATGTCCTCTTTCAGAAATTTTTACTTAGATTCCAGTCACTCTTATTTAAATCCTTCATATTTATTCAGGAATCATACTCTTAAATTGAAGCTGAGCTTGAAGATCTCCTGTTTTTTGTTTTGCTCAGGATATTTTCCAAACTAATGTTTCTACGGGATTTTTCAAAGTGCTATTAAGAACAGTGAAGAGTTAAAGGAAAGTAAGCAAAAAATCTAAATCTGATTATTTAATTTCCTTCTGCACTATAATTTGGGGGTCAATGCTTAAATCTTCTTTTCTTTCATTTGTCTCAATTTATTTTTAGGCCATTCTGACATCACCAATAATTTTATGAATCTTAAATTACCCTAGAAAACATAATTCTTATACATTCCCTTTCCCTGATAAGCAATGAAATTCAGCTCAGATAATATCAAGCCATTTCTTGTTTCTATCCCTCTAAGACCACTGTTGTAACTGACTTCTTTCTTTGTAAAAAGTTCAGTGCTTCATCTTTTGTCAGAACTGTTTCCTTTCCTGATTTCATACTATAGTACTATAGCACGTTAATAGATCCTTATATATATCCAAGCATTGTGCTTGACTCCACATTTGAGATGAGAAGAAAAAAAAATGCTATACACCAACTTTATCTACCATTGTAAGAACATTGTTACTTACCATATTATTATCGGAAAAACACAGTAAGTAAAACACCTTGTATTGACTGTTTACATAGTTACAATAATTCTAATTTTTTATTTAAATCTTGGAAAATTGTTAATGTAATTTAAATTAATAATTTCAATTTCTCCCATCTGTGCTGTGGCTTTATCTGGGTAAATGAAGAATCCTTTCATTTTCATCTAAATTTCTTTCTTTTTTTTCTACTTCTCATTTTTTCTCACTATTTTTCCTGATTAATGTTCAGTGGAAAGGCCCCAAAACCTTTGCTATAGAATTTAACTCTCCTGAGAAACATTCTGAAGGCAGGCAGGCCTTGCACCTTTAACTGAAGCAATTGATATTTGCCTTACAAAATTAAAATGTAGCCCATGTAATTCAATTTCATTGACTAGAGGTATTAAACGTTACCAAATATTTTTAAAGGCAGACCTTGGAAATCAGTAATGTCTGTTGTTAGATAACTGTAAGCTTGTATGTAACATAACTTACATTGAATAAGCTTATTATCAATCAGTCTAGTGTAAATTTCTATCACCACCAGAACCATCATTAAAAAATAAAATAAGTTGGTCAGATGATTCTTTGATAATATATTTCATACACATGAAAATTGATATATCTATCCTGTTCAAAAAATATATGCTATGTTGTTAGTCTAAAAATACTGTTTATTACATTTTGGCACAAGGAAATATTTTTATGAAGGTACCATAGATGTATCTGTGATGTTGGTTTTAATCCAACTCCATGTCTTGAGCATAATCTTATCACCAAACCTAACATTAATTTTTTACCGTGTTTGTCAGAGACTAGAAAGATTGATCTCTCAAGACATTTTGGGATGCCTGTGGGGGGAAGTTGGGCAGGTCAGGCCTTGCCCTGGCGAGACAGTGCCCTGCCCCACAGGCCTACAGAGCACCCCAGCCCACACAGGTGCCAGTCATGGAACCACTGGCACAGGGAGCAGGGCTCCTCTCTTGCCTAACCCAGCACCTGAGTGACCAGATATCCCACCTGGGGGAAGGGCCCATGAGGGCACAAGGGTTTTTAAGGCTAAGCATGAGGCAAGCAGGTGTCTTGATCCTACTCTGCCCTTGGAGCTTGTGTCTGAACATGCTTGGAACATTGGAGTTAGCTGGTAGCTACATGTGTGTTTTTCTATATCTTTTCTATCTTTTTGTCTTTCTCTCCTCCTTCTAATTCCTTCTTCTAGGAGCATTTCAAGTAACTTAACATCAAATTGGTTTAAAGTTTACTAAATTGAAAGGGCCAAATTAATGCTGTGATAATTGTTTTATGTTGGTTGGATGTTGTACAAAACCTTTTGCCAAATTCCTTCATTTTATGTAATTTGTTCGTAGAGTTTTTTCTTGCTTTGACCTCATGAGAATATCTGGTCAGTATTTTTCCCGTGTGTCTGACCCAGAATACAGGAACCTCTGTAAAGCCCTTTCAGCAAGTTGCTTGGTCCACAAAAATATTTAGTGCAAATATTTTATGATTCCTTATTCTTTCATAACAGTTTTTTTTATGTTATTAAATTTGTTACCCAACTTATTTTTCCTTGTGAATATTTTTGAGAATCTTTGGCCATGCTGACCTATATAATTTCATTCATATATTTATCCTATAAGTGTAATAATTTTAAGTTATGCTTTTCCAGATATGCCTGTTGAAAGACCCATGCCTGTGAGCCTTAAATACTTTTTAACTCTTTCAGTTTGTATCATGGATAGTACACAGAATGGTTTTGTTTTAGAACAGAAGTTCTTCATCACTGTTGATAAGTCCAGAGGTAACATAAATGCTTGATTTAAAAAAAAATAAATTAATTGTCTAAGACTAAATTAGTTTGCACCTAAAAGAGTTTCTCCATTGGCTTGCACTGCCAAGGGCTTATGCCATCACATCTGGTCTTTGTTCTTCTGGTCTGTAGTTTTGACAGAATTCATATCTCTTCAGGAATTAGAAATCTTTGGAGCACAAGGGGTGCTCTGGCAATGAAACATGTACCTCTTGAGCAAGGGATTGTTTGTTTCCATTCATGTAAAGGACCTAAATGCAGAAAACTCAGACTTCCTTTTTCAAAAATGAAATTTATCCACTTGTATTGTCAATGCCTAAACTGAAGATTACTTGATTAATTTCAGAGGAGAAATGGAATAAGAGGAAATGTATACTTAATGTATAGATTTGCATTGAAATAATGACTGGGTATTCCCGCTATCACTTCCTGTGACTCCACATATGGTTTTCAATTTACAGATCTGCAAGAAGGGAGTTTTCTTCCTTGATGATGTGGGTTTACCCTGGCTGGATTCCAGGCACCCACCAAAGCCTCTCTGTCACTCGCCTCCTCAGACAGGGAAGAGAAAATTTAACAAAGGGTTCCTGAGTTGAGATGAGGATTGTGAGGGATCACTCATCAAATACCATCATGGGCAAAACAGAATCAAATTAGGGATATTAAATGAATTTATTACTAAAAAAATTAGAGCAGGATAATGAGAAGTAAAATAAGATTTAAAAAACAATATCCTCCCACCACTCCCACCCTCTCAGCTCTACCTCCTCCTCCAGTGGTGCAAGGAGACAGGAATGGGTGTTATGTTCAGTTCATCACCCATGGCTTCTGCCACTGCTCAGGGAGAGGAGTCCTTCCCTGCTCCAGCATGGGGTCCCTCCCACAGGAGAGGAACTTCTCCAGCTTGAGTCCATCCCACAGGTAACAGTCCTCCCCAAACTTCTGCAATGTGGATCACTGTGCCATCGGGGTGCAGTCCTTCAAGAACAGGCTGCTCCAGGGTGGGCTCCTCTCTCCACAGGCCTCCCACAGCATCACCCGCTCCTCCCAGGCATCCTCCTGCTCCAGTGTGGGTCTCCTCCACAGGCTGCAGGCGTATCTCTGCATCCCCATGGACTTCGTGGGCTGTAGGGGCAGAGCTGCCTCAATGATAAGGACAGTAGAACAGAACAGCATAAGGATAGTAGAAGAGAACAACATTTTATTCTTATCAGGATAAGTAGAACAGAACAGCACAACCATGTAGAAATAGATAAAGGATGTAACTTAGGAAAACAGAAGTCATGTAAAATGCAAGCAGGATTCCAGCTCATCTCTGCAAGACTGACACAATAGAAANTCCTCTCTCCACAGGCCTCCCACAGCATCACCCGCTCCTCCCAGGCATCCTCCTGCTCCAGTGTGGGTCTCCTCCACAGGCTGCAGGCGTATCTCTGCATCCCCATGGACTTCGTGGGCTGTAGGGGCAGAGCTGCCTCAATGATAAGGACAGTAGAACAGAACAGCATAAGGATAGTAGAAGAGAACAACATTTTATTCTTATCAGGATAAGTAGAACAGAACAGCACAACCATGTAGAAATAGATAAAGGATGTAACTTAGGAAAACAGAAGTCATGTAAAATGCAAGCAGGATTCCAGCTCATCTCTGCAAGACTGACACAATAGAAATTATGCAAAACAACAATATTGCACTTAAAAGCTGGAGTCGAAGAATTGCTACCTGAAAATGACATCAAACACGAAGACAGACCCCAAAGAACCAAATAAGGACTTCTGATAAGGGGTATGAACATGTCAAATAAAGTCAAAGGAAGTTCAAATAAAGTCAAAGGAGATAGCCAATGAATATGAAATCAGTGTGTGTGATAAAAACTGGTCACTTGCTGCTCAGGGCACTCAGATGAAGGAAGGACCCCCCCCAGTGACCAGCGCACTGCAATAAAGAATGTCTGATACCTAATACTCAAAACTCTGTTAGAAATTTTCTAACCATCTGGTTTTAGTATCATCACCAGGGGCTGCAGGGGAACCTCAGCTCTGGCACTTGGAGCATCTCCTCCCCCTCCTTCTGCACTGACCTTGGTGTCTGTAGAGCTGTTCCTCTCACATGTTTCCACCCCACCTTTCCTCTGACCAAAATTGCCGCTGTGCAATAACTTTTTTTTTTTCTTCCTCTTAACTATATTATCACAGAGGCATTGCCATCATTTCTAATTGGCCCAGCCTTGGCCAGCAGCATGCCCAACTTTGGAGCTGCCAGAGGCTGGCTTTGCCAGGCATGGAGGAAGTTTCTGGCATCTTCTCACAGAAGCCACCCCCATAACCTCCTGCTACCAAAGCTTGGCCATACTTGGCCATACAAACCTAACACAGCAACGTTATAGTTTTTTTCCCGATTAACAGTTTTGTCCAGTCATTTCCTTCATTTTTAATAATTAATTTCAAAGTAATCAGGCCTGCATATTTTTTTTTGTATCAGTCTTCACTTAAGAGATTTTCTGAAGAGCAGAATGTCTTCCTTTAACCCATTACCATTTAATAACTGCACTTGTCAAATTTCATCTATTTGATCTTAAAAACTCCTTCGTGAAGACACTTTTACAACATTTCTTAATTGATTAGCACTTTAAAAGTAAAGAGAGTGTTGTGCATGTTTCAGAAAATTGATCTATTATATTATTTCCCCCAAAATTAAAAAAAATATTTAACAGAACTTTCCTGTTTTGAAATTCTGTGGTAGGTCAAAAAGCTAAAATGAACATCTTGAAAAGAGTTATTTAATCTCATCAAGGTGAAACAATTTTAAATATATAATTTATATAATTCCTGTGGTTCTATAAAAGCTATTGAGCTCAAAAATCAAAGGGTAACTGAGTGAATCTATATCTTCCCAGTGAGGTAATAAATGCACTTTAACACTGACATTTCTTTGGGCAGTACCCTCAAGAGCTATTTAGTGTGCTTAAAATGCTGATATCAGTTAATCCATTTGTAACATCACAGATTTGGGCATCTGTCACATTTTTTGCTTGATTGCTTTGTTTAAGGCTCATAGATCTATGTACAATGTCAGCTCTCCTGTGTATGTTGTTACTTTATCTACATGGTGTTTTTACACTTCACTGGTTAATCTGTTTTGGTTATTATCTGGAAGTACTATTAGCAACAGTGATTTCCAAAATTCTTATTAATTTTGTTTCACACAAAAATTGAGTTTTTTTCTCGACCATAAACATAATGACTCAATTTAATAAGAAAAATGAAATTAGGGCTGGCTACCTTGCTTAGTGATAAATGTAGCAATTTAGTCATGAGGCAATAGCTGCTGATCATTTTTTTGAGAAGATGTCTCAGATGTGACATGAGATATTTCAGAATATGGCAATAAAAAGTCATCTCCAGCAAGCAGCATTGTCACTTTATTTGGAACAGAGCTCTGCTGGAGTTATTATTCAGAAAGAAGATGGAAAAACAAAATGTCTTTTGTTGTCCTATCTTTCTGAAGTAAATTCTTGGGGCTAGAGACAACCATTTTTTGATTTTTTTTCCAATTAATATTCAAATTCTTTATCCAATTGGGAAAGATATCAACAAAAGATAGTAAAATATATTTTTTTCCTCCCCCACTGACTGCACTACAGTCATTCTGTAACATGATCCAAGGTAACGGAAAAATGAATATCAAATCCTTTAGGTTTCAGAGCATAATTTATTAAGTGATATCTGATAGAAGGCAAATGCTTAAGCTCAAGACAGCCATTTAGACTGTGTTACCCAGACATGCCAAGCATTGAGATGCTTGGCTTCATTCTGGACAACCAAGTCAACCCTTCTACCTATGCACACCTATAGAAATGGACATCTAAACTTAGAAGTTTGCACTTTTAATCTCAGTATTTTGCCTTTTTGTTTGAGCTGGAGCTTACAAGTTCAAGCAGTTCATAAGCAGTCGAGAAGACATTTAAATTCCATATAAATCCAGAAGGAATTCCTGTGCATTGCAATACTCATTTTCACTTTGAGTATTTGCCAAGGTATTATAAAAAATACTGTAAACTCTGCTAAACTTTAGGAAATATAATTTTGTCATAGCTAGTTCATGTCAGGCAAAGATCTCATTAAGATCACATTAAACATTAAGCTAGACATTATAAAAAGACAGTGAATAATATAATCACAAAGCTAGATAAAATTGAATATCAGGGTGCATAATTTTGTAGATCAGTAGAATGAACAGATGACTAGGAAACAAGCAAACTAGATTTTTGAGACTGCTTTTGCAGTTGCTGTGGTTTAAAGCCGGTCAGCAACCAAGCCCCACACAGCCACTTGCTGACTCCCACCAGCAGGATCAAGGAGAGAATTGGAAGGGTAAAAGTTGTAGAACTTGTGGGTTGAGAGCCAGTTTAATAGAGAAAGCACACAAACAAAACAAAAGAAGGAACTAATTCACTGCTTCCCAAGGGCAGGCAGCTGTTTAGCCATCTCCAGGAGAGCCAGGCCCCATCACATGCAGTGGTTACTTGGAAAGACAAATGTCGTCACTCCAAATGTCCCCCCCCTTTCTCCCTTCTTCTTTCCACTTTATATACTAAGCATGATGGTCTGGAATATCCCTCTGGTCAGTTTAGGTCACCTGTCCTGGCTGTGTCTCCTCCCAACCTCTCACTCACCCCCAACCTCCTCACCAGAGTCGCAGTATGAAAAGCGGAAAAGGTCTTGGCTCTGTGTAAGCTCTGCTCAGCAATGACAAAAACATCTCTGTATTATCAACCCTGTGCTCAGAACAAAACCAAAACACAGCCCGATACTTGACACTGTGAAAAAAGTTATCTAAGACAAAACCAGCACAAGTTTTAATCAAATTTATTTGTTAAATGAATAAAATCTGGTATGTCAGTGAGGTTTTTTAGATACACAAGTATATTTAAATGCTAATAGTGCTTCAAGGTTCTAGTACTACCTGCTTTTTCATGATGCATTTTAGTTTCATCACATGACTCCACTTTTGATCCACTGATAGATAGCATCTATCACATAAGAGTAATTGCAAGCATAGTAAAAGGATGCTGAATACGTAAACATGAAATAAATGCCTTTTTTTTTTTCATCAGTCTTTGAGTTTAGGAGCAATACAAGAATTCTAACATTTATCACTGTTTGAGAATATAGCATAATTTTGCTTTAATAGTGAAAGGCAGATAAACTTGGTACATAACTTATAACTATCCAGAGAATAATTAATTTTACTTTACAATACATGATTTTGAAACTGAGTACCTCAAACTTGACATTAAATAATAAGTGATTAAATATTTGTTGATGTTTTTAAATATTACCTAGATTTTATTTCCAGATAAGAAGCAAGCAGAAATTAAGTTAAACGTTAACACCATATTGATCCATTTGATAGAAATAACTTTATCTGTCATCCTTGTAATATTTCATATCAGACTATACATCTGAAGCAAGGTGAGCTCAGTGCGCTGAACTAAAATCCATAAGTCAAAATGGAAGGATTTCTTTTTCTTACTTCATTGCATAAACCCTTTGTTGAAAAAATAAAATATTTTTATAAGTTAAATGATTACTAAAAAATATTGATGTAAAGATGCATCATATTTAATCAACAAAAGACATATGCCATAATAATAAAGCCTGAATTTGAATAAAGAGTGAATAATTTTTCTGATGTCAGTTGTCCAAAGGCTTTAAGTATGAAAATGGAGGACCCGCCTATTCAGTGTTTGAGGTAGATAGAGTTTCTATTCCCTTTTGTGAATGTTACCACTAACAAAATTACAGAACAATCAGAGCTGAACTAGTAAGTGTCTGTGCTCTGTAGAAGGAAGAAGACGAAGTCCGAATGAATTGCCTCTGTCAGAGGAGTACACTTTCAATGATTAGTGTTGAGTGCTTTATACAAAAACACTCAAATGTGTTAAGCAAGCCCTTCTGTGACAAAACAAAATGAGAACAGAATAACTCTTTTGCAATTTCACAGTTTAGCTACAAGTAAAAGGACTTCTATCTTCAAAGGTCCTCAGCACCTTAGCCCCCAAGTACCATGCAGTTATCATGCCACCTTACTCTAGGATTTGGTACCTGACATATACCAAGTGATTGTCAAAAGAACCCCAAGCAATCATTAGGTGTTAGTTTGTTATTTTCTATATAGATTATTACGGTATTTTCACAGATCCATTGTCTGTCCTTGATTAAAATTCAGGAAATGTTAGCCCATTGTCTGTGTTCAGACTACAGAACAATACCTCTATTTTGACATACCTTTAATAACCCAGACATTTCATTTATCTTTGCAAAATGGAGTGAGATTGCTGGTTTATTTATCCTTCATGCATATCTGAGATGTAATTGGTAGACTTGTTATAGACATATTATTAAGCTATTTCAGCTCTACATGTCAACCTGCAATAATTCAAATAATAGCAATTTTGAGATCTCTGCTGGCTACAAAATAATGGGAGTGCCTTAGAGTCTACAAAATATATTGATAGTATTATTCAGTTCTCATTTTACATTTTAATTGAAACCATTATCAAATAATGATTCTAAACCAGAAATATCAGTTAATAAAGTTCTGGAGATCAGTATCTGCTCCTGCTGCTGTAAGTTCTGACTACTCCAGCTGTGGGATAAGAGCCCTCTGCTATCAGTTTTCCTATCAGAAGATAGAGTGCTTTATTAGAGGATTCAACAGACATGTGTAGTGGATATACAGTGCTCTTGGAAAATGCTGGTTGGTTTACCTGAAAATGGAAATTTTCTACTGTATGATATGGATAATATTTAACATTGATATCATAATCTGAGGCTTTCTAGGTGTGTGTCAAGTGCTGCCAGAATGTTTCCCATGGGATTATGAATTATAAATCCAATAAACAGGATGCAGGGATGAACACTCATTTTGCCCTGCACTGAGCAGTGCAGTGGGTGAGGTAACCTCAGGGGTCCTCTCCAAAAAAAGGTGATTCTCCAATTTAATGAGCCTGTGCTTGTCCCAGGCAGTGCCTGGGCATGACTCAGATACTGCTCTCAGCACCCTGCAATGGAGCATTCCTTTTTCATGTAGAGAAAAATGAAGGCAGAGAGCTTATTTATATGGTATGTCATCAGCCATCAGATGTATCGTTTGTGTATAATCCCTGAGAAAAGCATAGGCCTACAAGGAAAAAACCTCTATATTATGGTTGTTTTGTTTGTTTGTTTGTTTGTTTTTTGTTGTTTTCTTTTTTTTACCATTATCATATAAACAATATTGTGAATAATTAAAGAATTAAAGATCACAATTGCCTTAAACATTGTTAAGGTCACTGAAGGAACCTGAGATAAATACAGAAGAGAGGAACTTGCAGTAGGAAGGCACTAATTCCGGGCCTAGCAGAGCTGAGGTCTGGTTAGCACAACTCAAACTTAAGTGCATCAAGGCAAAAATTCCCTCTGTGGCAGACCATGAGAAAGGAAGCAACTGCTTATACCCAGGCTATCCCAGTTATGAGAAAAGTATCTATGCCCTAACCAGAACCTGGACTATATAAAGCTGTTGGCTGAGAAAAACCACTCTGGGACCCCTACCACTGAGAGGATGTGGCTGAAGAAGGACCAGGAAGACGCCATAGGATCCATAGGTGTGGATCAGACTATCTTCTGCTTGAGCTCTCTCTGTCTCTCCTTCTTCACTCCCACCCCTCTTTCCCATTTCTTTCTCACATCTACAGTTAAATAAAATCTGTACTATTGATTTTCGCATTTGCACCTAAATTCAGGTAGTGTCATCTCTTAATAATCAGATCATAACACCATGTTACTTATAATACCATGGAATTGTGGAATAGCCTTGGCTGAAAAAGGACTTTAAAGATTATCAAGCTCCAATCCTCACATCAGAGGCAGGGACATCTTTCCCTAGACTGAATTGCTCAGAGGTCCACACAGCCTGGCCTTAAACATTTCCAGGCATAGGGCATCCACACGCTTCTCGGGGAAACCAAGTGCTTCACCACTCTCGTAGCAAAGAATTTCCTCCTAATAGCTAATCTAAACCTACCCTCTTTCAGTTTGAAATCATTTCCCCTTGTCCTTTCACTAGGTGATCTGGTAAAAATTCCCTCTCTATCTTTCCTGTTAGCTTCCTTCAGATACTGGAAGGCTGCAATTAGGTCACACCCGAATTCCCTTATCCTAAACTGTTAAGGAAATTGTTTGACATTTTGATCATATGTATTTTTGTGCATGAAGATGAACAAGTAGTTATCAGCCAGAACTCCCAGCAGTGTAATGTCTTGTTTGTTCAGTTTTTAAGAAGAGCATAAGTAAATATATTGGTAACCTTCAGGCTCAGCAAACAGAAAGGTGTGCATTTCACTGTCCACTCACTGAGTCCCCACCACTCCAGTGTTGGCTTTGATTGTGTACCTATCCTTTTATTAATTTAGGCTCAGCCTAGGGACTTGTGATAATTTCTGAATTTCTCTATGTAAATGTAATAGTCTACCCAGCTGAAACAGCATTTCTGTTCTGACACATTTGTCCCATGGTGCAGCAAAACAAACAAAACTGTAAGAGCTCCTCTCTGCATAATGCATTTTTTCTATGCTATGCATTCAGAAGACAAAGTTAATGTTAACCTTAGGTTAACGCAATAAAAATGATTATTTGATTTCAGTTGTTGGTAACTCTAAAAGGGGGTGTTGCATTTGTTTGCTATTTTAATTGCCTTCATGCATTTACCTGCAGGCTGTAGATGTCTTTTAAAACATTTTTACACTGGTTCGACAATGTAAGATTGATATATTAGTGACAATAACAAAACTGCATAACATGTATAATAAAAACTCTTGATGTTTATTGTAGCAAGTACTCTCCATTGTTCACATATGAGTCATATGTGTGCCCATCTACACTGACTTATAAATTAACCAGACCTTCTTACTGTATGCTTACATTATGTGACACTCAGGTGTAATAAAGGAAGGGTACCAAATGGACAAAATTTATTACAGGAATAAAAAAGAAAAAGAAATAAATAATATGTAGCAGAAATACAGCTAATAAGGTAAGTGTTAGATAGGAACTCGTAGATTTGAGACTATTGAAAATCTGATCTACAGAACTGAAATTCAAAGTGCTATTTCTAATATTGCAATTATTGAAGAATTTTACCCTTATCAGTCCTGAATTAAATTTAAAAATGAAAAATGCTTTTCATATCCTAATGAATATAGTTATAAGCAGAGAAAGGAATTGAGAAGAGTGCACTCTCTTATATTTCTTGATTCTGATACACGATAAAGTACAGATTTGCATGCATTATGCTAGTGTTATAATAACTTTTTCATTTTGCCAAAAAAGCTGTCCAATTTCTGTAGATATCAACTTAAGGAATAAATCAGTTAAGCATCATCTAAGCATTACATTTTCCATATAAACTAAAATCAGAATTCAGAATCTGACCTGAAATTAGTAAGGGAAGTCAGAGTATCTCCATATTTTTCAGGTTTATACATGGATAACAAAGATCAAATTCCAACCACAAAAAGACATCTTCATTGTGATTTTTTCTTTACTTCGTTCAATTCTTTTCTGTATTTTGGATCATGTTTATTGCAGGTTTTTAAATGTTAATTTCCTGAAACTTCTCACTAAGACAAGTATACATATCATATTTCTATAATACTATTTTTAAAAACTACTTAAAATAGCTATTTCTTTGCTCTTTGGAGAGGGACAATCACAATGATTAAGTGAACAAAACAACCAAAGAAACAACGTTAAGTGAATTAATCCTGTTTACAAGTCTCTTTAATTTTCACAATAATATCTGGCTGCACCAAAAATTTAAAATTTGTTTCAACATAGATTTAGATAGTATCCTACTGTCATTGTTCTGGAACTATTCCATTAGCATGATTTGGAGTCACAAAGATGGCAAATAGAACAACTGATTCATTTTCTTATAAATTGTATATATTACTATCTTGCAAAAAGGAGTGAAGATCACTTTCAGATACTTTTTTAACATCACAAAGACTTCAAGGCAATTGGCAGCTGGAAGTGCAGTAGAAAAAAGCAGAATGAGAATTCTACTCGTTCAGAAACTCTCTAGCGATGGCAGATAAATAGTCTGGTTATTTGGCCTCCTCTATCCCCACCTAGTAAGAAGAAGGTGTGCAACAACCGACCTTTTAGACTGACCTTATTTTCACCTTATTTGTGGCTGCTTTGGCCACATAACCCTTAAAGAGGATAGAAACAAGCTATAAAAATACTGTAGAATAATATCATAGATTGCTGTAAAAACACAGTCATTCTGCAGTACTTGCACCAGAAAGATTTCCTCCTAAGAATTCCAAGAGAGTAGTCAGTGCATTTACTACTGTAAATGAGAAGCTTTATTCCATCACCTCCACTGG
>VXBQ01014959.1:0-10996 GCA_013400175.1 Phainopepla nitens | reverse complement strand
AAAAAAAAAAAGGGGAGCTGAGGATGCTTTTCTGTGGGACTACAGTAAGATGATTAATTAATGCAACCTTCCTGCAGAAAAGTAGTGCTATGCATAATATACAAAAACACTTTCAATAACTAGATATTCTTTCTACTTATAGTTACTTTAAAAAATATTTTGGTTCAGACAAGACATCCTTCCTTAGAAAAAGTACATTTCGTAAAATAAAACAATACCAAAGAGATATATTTACAGTTTTCCAAAATTCAAAATGACTGATATAGTTGTCACTTAATATATGGTATCATACTAATCTAGATAGCTGGGCTATTAATAAAACTAATAATAAATTAATATGTGTGGGCTCTTTTCATTGTTGACAGAAATAGAGAAAAACAGACACTTCCAGAAATACAAACACCTTAAGAAGGCAACTCTTCCTATCTGTCTTTGCCACATACTTCAGAGTGACATGACTATCCACTGTTTGTTCAGCCAGCAAAGGCTTACTGGCTTTGACTTAGACATCCAAGCCTCTTAGACAGCAAAGTTAGGTCATCAAGGCATTCAAGCAGTACTACTATCTTAACTCATGTTTTATTATCCTGTGCTGTGTTTCCTACTTAGGCCTTTTACACTGCTTGTTGGACTATATTTTTGAGCATAATTGGTTATAAAATTTTGGGCCAATTGTACCATTGGCCAGTACACCACAATTAGCAGCTCCAAATCAAACAGAAACCAAGTTTTGAGGAAAGGTCAGAATAACTGAAGTATTTGCAGTCATCAGCCTGTACGTCTATGGATAAAAACAATAAAAACAATGCACAGTTGTAAGAAAAGCATAAGGAAGTTCTCCAGGCTATCTGACACATTTAAGGCACAAAGTGATAGAAACATGTCTGCTCTTCTAGACTTCCCAGTGTGAACAAAGAAAGACATGAATTGAGAATTTTTAAATTATGAAACACAGAAGTACTGAGAAAATAGGTTGTGCAGAAGGAAATATTGAGCAGAATCCATAAGATTCTGAAAACTGTAAGACACTTTTGAAATCTGAAAGGTGAAAGAAATCAAATGTTATATTGTTATTGTTATTGTTATATTGTTGTATAGTTTTCTGAGCAAGAGAGGATGGAAGAGTGATTTCTTGAACGAGGGGGACTTTTTGTTTAACTGTAAATATGAAAATAAAAGGTGTAGAATATAGAAATATCAAGTTTCCTGTACAATTTAATTAGAAGTTTTACACGTGTTTTGTTTTTCTAGAGTACACATATTGATTGTACATCTGTTGCAAATAGTGTAATTTAATACTTCAATGAAATCTAAGTGTGCTAGGATCATGCATCAATACATGAATATGCTTTACAATATAGCCTGAGCTTTATGGACATTCATAAACCTCTTCTGATGTGATCTCAACATTTTTAATTTAGTCTGTGTAAAAATTCATAGCAGCCTTCTATCTAAAAGCATTCTTTCAAAATTGTCCAAGAAGCTATAAAATTTCACATCCATCACCTTAGAGAGTATCTCTCTACCAGACTTCAAAGAACTTTTTCTGCCTCTTTTTTTCCCTCACTGACTTTCCCAATTAAACAACCCCTCTCACCATTGTCTGCTTCCAAAGTAATTATTTTTTGAGATTACAGTGTTCCAAGAGGAATGCAAGGGGAAAAAAAAAGTTACCAATAAAATGACAGTTTTTCCTACCCCCTGGCAGCAGTGTGAAAATTTAGATGAGGACAGAAATTTGACAAT
The DNA here is from genome assembly GCA_013400175.1 of Phainopepla nitens. Classification (NCBI taxonomy): domain Eukaryota; kingdom Metazoa; phylum Chordata; class Aves; order Passeriformes; family Bombycillidae; genus Phainopepla; species Phainopepla nitens. The sequence goes on along the minus strand of VXBQ01014959.1, from coordinate 9,250 downwards.
TTTCTATTCCTTGGAACAGAGTAATTTCATCTACACTAGAAGACCGTTTTATCAGGCAACTGGTACTTTTCTTAGATCTGCTTTTACCAGCTACAGACCAGATACTAAAATTTCTCTGATATTACTCTGTTATCCCATATTTCCATGCTGGACCTTCAAACTAAAATTTTGCAGTCATTACTATTCATATTTTTTCCCCAGATATTATCCACATAATACTACTTTTTTATGCATGGTAAAAAAGAAAAAAGTGCCTTACAATTTTTTTTAATATTTTTATTAGAAGCATCTTAAATATGAGAGAAGTAAAATCATCAGGATAAAATGATCAGGTCTAAATTTGTGCTTTATCATAATCTGTCACAAAATATTTTACTTATTTTTATATTGAAGAAAAGTCATCTTCCAATGGGAATAGACAGTGAGTCACTATTGCCCAAGCCAATACTAGGTAACAATAGCGTGGTTGAGAAGACAAAAATAAACAATGTACCTTTTCTTAAGAACCAAGGATCAACACCTGAGTGAGTATGAAACCACATAGCTTCATTTATGGATGGAAATGCTATGTCACATACCAAAATCCTTTGAAACTAAAAGAATTCACAAATATTGACGACCACCAGAAAGACAGATACCAGATTATTCCCAGAAAGAACCAAAAAAACTTTTTCTCTTAGATTCAACTAATGAAAAAATTGTTGAAATAGTGTGACAAAGAGAGCCCGTTCTATATAAGGCAATTTGACAAGGTTGCAAACCAAGACAGAAAAGAAGAACAGAGAGGCAATGTTGGGTCACACTGAAGAGCAACAGAATAAAATGGGATAAAGAGACAGTAAAGAATATAATATCTGGAATTGTACCAATTGCAATACGTTCAGAAGATTCATTTAAGGTGACATATTTTGAAACCTAAATTGCTAAAAGCATCATGTTTAGCTCAACACTCAGATGTCTTAATTAGACTGTTTTAAATACAATTACTGTCTCCATTCCTTGCTCTTAATATCATTGAAATGAGTATTTGTTTGGGGTTTTTTTCTGTTGTTGTTTTTAAAGGGAAAACATATGTCCAGATTATTTACCATTGCTTTCTATTACTGTTTTTTACTTCTGATTTAACACCTCCACTCTACATTCAAGTTGCCATTGGTATGACATCACATACACAGCACCAGCACAGAGCTACCATGACATGGCAATTAAGCAAAATATGAAGTAGCAAGAAATGACTGGAAGGAAGCTCCTGGGAAGGAAAGCATGAGATCAATAATAAGTTAAATTAAGTGCTAAATAATACATAGGGTAAACACCACCACGAGGTAAAATATGTTATCTAACTCTCATCCATGCTTGAGAATCATGTCAAACTACAAAAACTAAATTATTTTGTGTTTAATTTGCCAAATAATTGCACATCTCATATGCTAAATGTATTCTAGTTCACATTGCAGAATCTTTAAATATTTTTCCGTCAATCTTTTCATATTGTAATTTGCTGGCACTTTGCCATTTAATGCATTCCTTAGGGATTAGTTTCTATAGACACAGCACCGTTTTTTCTACGTACACTGCACTGTTCATTCACTTAGCAAAGCACTCCACTTTGAACTTCTTCTTCATTAATTAGACTGCAGGAAATAACCCAAATAACTCATTGCTACAGTATTACAGAATAAAGACAGTGATTTTTAATTACCACAATTAATACTGTGATTTTAAACCTTTACTGTGTGAAACTGTTCCCTGATAAATATTTTAGAAATTTATTGCAAAACTGGGGGTATTAAGAAGGGCTGAGTAGGTTTTATCTTCTAACCCTGAAAAGAATACCTCAGTTAAAAGCCCACCATTTTGCTGGGCAGTGAAGTGGTTTTTAAGAACGAACCTCATGCAACAGGGAAACAGTCTCTTCCCTGTGCTGCAACACAGTGTTTCCCGCAGCAAGAAAGCAGTGTGAACAGCTGTTTGGGTCACAAGAAGGTCTGGTGGTGAATACCTATATCAATTTCCAATCTACAGAAGATTTCCATTGGAGAAACTGTTAAAAACCAAACACACACACACACACACACACACACACAAAACCAAAACCAACCAACCAAAAAAAACCCAAGCACTTTCATTGTTTCAAGGATCTATAAGGTACTTTGTACTGTTCTACTGATGTATTACATGGAAATTAAACAATGTTAAAATGACTGTGAGTGTAGTAGACTAGACTTTTGTGTAAAGCTTAAGAATTTTCATTATGATACTACACGTACTACCTACACGAATATAATGATTACGCAAGCTGATTCTGGGAAAGAGAAATTGCTATTCTAATTATTCAAAGGGCTTTTTATCTGTTTTTAGCTCTCTGCACATTGTGTCAGTGTACTGTGAAACAGTCTGACATCGCCTATGGAGAAATTTGTTTAAGACAAATATAACTTTAATTTCATTTGGTTGTCCTAAAATGTAACAACTTTCCAAAAACCTACTGGGCAATTGATCAGAAATTAGTATAGCCGTGTCAAGGATTTTCAAGCTGACTTTGTCACTGAGGAAATAAATCACTCTTATTTGATTACAAGCAGCAGATCCTAATACAACACTTAAAATACTAGGTATTGGAGATATGAAGACTGTGGGGTTGTTTTCCCTTCACATATAGATGTAAAGGGCTGTTTTATTCCATTAATTTTAGACATCAAAATCAAAGTCTTGAAATTAGGGATTTAATTGCCTATGTTATCTTCACAGGAAGAAGCACCTACAAGGTACTTTACATATCTGGGGGAAAAGATTTATTCTTCTATAGCTACCATATATCTACCTCTACACTATACTACCTAAACCAGGTACATCTCTATATCTGCCTCTAAAAAGACAATCACATATGTGAACCTAAGTTCTGAAACACTCATCTTAGAACTGTCGCTTAATTGGTTCTGTGGCAAACGGGAAAACCACAAACAAACAAACAAACAAACAAATACTTCACATTTCTTATACCTCTAATTTCTGTGCTTGTTCTGTGCTTTTTCTCTGAAATGAGATTCATGCTTATATTTTGTGTGAATACAAACAGGTAATAGGCAGGTGGGCAACAAAAATCTGATATCCAAAGTGGGGTGATTTATTTTGTTTTAATATTGTCTCAGGATAAAGTCAAAAGTGGAAAGTGTACTCTCCAATGATCAGAAAAATGAGGAGGGTAGCGAAAGTGGAGAGTATACCTGTAACCATGTTATATAGATAGCAAATGCCATTCTAGTTACATTGATTCCTTTTTTGCCTTCTGTAGTGATGCCAGAAAGGAGAAACCTTAATGATCTGAATATTTGCTTCTAATTAAAAAATAAAAAACCATTAAATGTATTGGTATTTCTTTTCTGTGTCAAGATTCTTATACTCCACATGACTGAACCATTTCTCCTTTCATTGCATGACTGAAGAGCCCACAGTTATTGCTAGTTATTAAAAGTTTCATCTGAAAATGATGTACAGTCCCTTCTGTCATCTAAATTTCAAATATATGTTTTTGCTCTCTCCCGAATAGGGAATCCGGGTTGCTTTCTGCAGCTACACAAAGGGAGAACAGGATCATATTGTTCCCTGTAGAACTACTAAAACAAATTAATGTGGTGTGTTGGCCTAAAGAAAATCACAAATGTTGTAATAGAAAATTTGCTATATTCCACCATGGATACATGCCTAATTTCACATCCCCAGCTGAGATGAATGGAGTGGTTAACAGCTTATAGAATTTTGTTTCAGGCTATTTTTGGTCTCAGGCTGGACAATTGCATTGGTTTACATTTCATTTCACTATTGCAAGGTTTTCTGAAAGTAGAGGAGCAGAAATAGCAAAAGGAAAATGAACAAAAATAGAGAAGAAAAAAAAGTTATAACCCAGAAAATATATACCAACCTGGCCATGACGGATTTTTATGGAATGTCGAGAGCAATATATTTACTTCACTAGAAATATAAACTTGATAATGAGCAACTGATGCCCTTCTTTCCCTTTAATACATATGACTTATAAATAATATTAAATTTGTAAATTAAAAAAATAGGAAGAAAAATCAGAAATTCAAATAACATTGCTATATTATGATTTAAACATTTTATGATTTACCACATTTAAGGTGAACAAAATATAAAAAAAACCCAATACAAATCATTTAGAAATTAAGACCTCGTAGAGCACGTATATCCATATTCAGAAAGGCAGCTACTGTTATCAATACTGAATTGCAAGAACTAGTTGATGTAATTTAATACATTTTAAGAACAATGCTGAAAAAAAGATGGTTTGCTTTGAACTAAAAACCTGCTTGACAGTGCAAACACAGGATGGAGCTGCAGGCTCTTGCAGCTGAAACTGAATTTTGAGTTGTACATTTTGGGCAAAGCTACTCCAGAAAGACAATGTGGCAGTGGATTGGGTCCTCCAAGACTCACCTTCTCTCAAGTCCTCTTCACATTTCTTTTTCAAATCTATCCTAGGCCTATTATTTTTAAAAAATTTCATAGCTGGGATCCATATTAAGCAGACAGCATATACAATCTCCTGGGTCTCATCCAAAAATTGTAAGCACTGTGCACGGCAATAGGATAACATTAATAAATTTTTTTAGTGGCAGAATAATAACTCAAAAATTCCTGGCTTTCAACCCTACTCAGGATCTCTGCCTCCTCCTCTTTATTCAATAAGCAATCACAGTCTTTCTTACTCTTTCTTTCTTTCTCTCTCTCTCACTTTCTTTTTCTTTCTTTCTCATGTTTTCACTCTCTCTCACTTTCTATTTCTTTCAATAGCCAGTTACAGAAAAAGGGCCTTTTTTGAGGTATGATTTGGTTTGATGAGAAAAATATTTTCTTATAATTTCTGCACCTCAAAATTTTCAGTTTTAAATTGTTTGCCTTAACCTTAATATTCCTAAAATAAAGGAAGACTTGTGGAGCTCAGAGTAATTAAATCATTATTGACACAGTAATAAATGTGTTAAGCACTGTAAGGTACTTACATAAACAGGTTTATTAAACTATTGTAATGCACTGGGAGCTAACACTATAGAAGATGATTTTATGGCCTTTACCAGTCAGATAAATCTTTTTCTTGTTAGGCAGTTAAAATTACACTGATCAGTCATCAATACCAATTTTATGTCTCTTTGTCATAAAGCAGACATATGATAATTCATAAGGAATGATCCTTGTTGTGCTGCAATCTCTCTTTATTTTTAAAACGTTTAATAGAAGCAAGATGCAACATATATTCCATGGATGAACCTCTTCTATTACGTATGAACAAGGCATTTATGGATGATGTATATGTGTTGACAAAGAAACACAAGCCAAGTTTTCACAGGTGTCAGCTCTGTTTTGGAACTTCAACAAGCAATTAACTGGGGCACTGAGGCTGCTCTAAGCTTCATTGGCTATTCACAGCTTTATGGTGCACTACATCATTGGGTGGAGGCATCACATTATGGAGCTGTGCTCTGCCAGAAAGCTTTCTTTATGCTTCATTGGAAAGCATACACAAGAGCAAGTGCTCACATAGAAATAAGTGGCAAATCTGAGCCTTGTAAAAGATAGACATAATGTGGGAGACACACACTAGGAAATCAAAAGAGGTTTAAAAAAAATGTGGTAGACTAAAAGGGAAGAAAAGGGAAAAGGGAAGTTTTTAAGTAGAACAAAAAAGATAAGACAGAAGCGTCACAGCATGGTTGAGATTGGAATTGACCTGTGGAGATCATCTGGTTCAACACCATTTTTAAAGCAGATCAGCTAGAACGGATTTCTGAGGGCTGTGTCCATGCAGGCTTTGAATCTAAGAACAGATAACCTGGATGCGAGGTTAACCTGTAGGCAAGTTAAGTAGAAATTCCTGCATGCGAGTTTCTACTCATTGCCTCCTGTGTTTTCACTGCCACCATGATGATTCTGGCTGCACCATCTTCAATTGTTTACTTCACTTTGCTAGGTTGTTGCGGTGTTGCAGTGTGCTTCTCTGGTTATTGGTTTGTTCCATTATCCCCCCTGTGTTAATGTTCCAACTTTGTATCCTCCCCCTGCAGTTGTCAGTTACCCTGGAAACCCTGCCCTTTCCTCTCGAATGTTCCTTGCTCCCCTCCTCTTAGGCTGTCAGTCACAGTTCATACCAGCCCCTTGTTCTTGAAGTTTCTTTGTCAATCACCCCATTCCCTAAACCCCATTTGTAAGTTTGAATTGCTCCCCTCCCACAATTGCCCCTATTGGTTTATGCTATATCAAACCCTGCCTTGAGTTCCTCCCACACTTCCCCTTAATTGGGATTCAGAGATTGTACCCACCCCCAGGACCTCCCCTGTATTTAAGCTGTTGTACCCTCTGTGTCTTTGCTTTTTACTGCTTCTACCCCTGGAACCTCACAATAAACCCTTTTCCTGGACAAGCAAAGAGACTCCCTTTCATTCTTTGCCTCCTCCCTGTGCATATTCACAGCTTTGAAGTGTCGTAGAGCAGGTGCTCTAAGCAGTGGGTTCAGAAAGCTGCTTCCCGGATATAGCCCGCTCTCAGTGCGGAGTCATGGTTGAGGGGTTGGGCAAGCAAAGGACTCCGGCACCACGTCACACCATGAGGAGATTCCCACTGAGCCTTTTCTTCTCAGTGCAGCTCAGGAAGCTGTTTACCTATTCTTCCAGCACATTGCTGGCTCATGTTCAACTATGCGCTGACCAGTTTGCCTAGGGTCTTTTCAGTAAAACTGCTTTCTTGTCAGTCAGCACCCACAGCATACTTGTACTTCAGTCCATTCCTCCCTGGGTGGAGAAGTTTGCATTTCCCTCAATTCAACTTCAGGATGTTTTCCTTCCTCCATTTCTTCTGACTGTTTAGGTTGCTATGTATGGCAGAAAAATCATTTAGACCATCAGTCACTTTTCCCAGTTTTGTATTGTCTGCAGCCTTGTTGAGGGTACAGTTTTGTGTTCATAGTCAAGGCCATTAATCAGGATGTTAAACTATATTAACACAAATTTTGACCTCTGGGATACTGCTGCAGTAGTGAATGGCCTCTAGTGCTGCTGATTACAATTCCCTGGGTCTGGCTGTTCAGTCAGCTTTCAGTCCACCTCATTGTCCCTTATATCTAGCCTGTACTTTATTGGTTTGTCTATGCGTATTAAACCCTTTTCCTGGACAAGATGCTTACTAAAATCGAGACAATCTTTCATTCCCTGTCATCTGTGAAGTGAGTGATCCCATCGTAGATGGCTGTCAGGTTGGTCCAGCATTACTTCCCTTTAAAAATCCATGCTGACTGCTTCCAATGACCTTCTTGTCCTTGACATGCCTGGAAATGGTCTCTACTATCACTTACTGCATCACTGTCCTAGGAATTGAAAGGAGCCCTGTAGTTCCTCAGACCCTCTTTCTTCCCCTTCCTGAAGGTAGGGCTGGTATCTGCTTTCTTCTAGTTCCCAGGAACTTTCCCCAGTCATCATAATATCTTGAAGGAAATTGATAGTGGTCCCACAATGACCCCATTCAAGTCCTTTTGGAGCTTGAAGGTACATCCCACCAAGCCTCATGGACTTGTGTGTATTCAGACATTTAAACTTCACCTAACCAGATTCTCCTCCAAGTTACGTCCAGAGTAACTTTTCTGAATTACAGAATCACAGAATAGTCTGGATCCACAAAGATCATTGAGTCCATTGCTCCCACAAAGGGATCAAACACATGAACTTCACTTTATTAGCATCAGGCTCTAAACTCCAATTTTTCCCCCTGGTCTGAAGAACTTGGGATTTCATGAAGGTAAATTCTATTAGTGAAGAAGGTGTTAAAGATCTTCGCATCTTCTGTCTACTTTTTTATGAGCTACTCTCCCCTCCATTTTGATGATCTTTCAAGATCTCTTCCAACCTCAGCTGTTCCATGATTCTGGGATTCTTTAAATCTTGGTTTTAATTATCTTTTAGGGGCATGACATGTCTGGAAGAAAGGAAATGCTGTATTCCTTCATATAGATTTCCCTCCTTAGAGGCTTAAAAGGCCATTTCTGTTTTATAACAGTGCTCCATCAAGACTTCACTAAGGAACATTTTTAACGTCATTATAATAATGGAGATTACTTTGTTGATGCCACACAGCCAAATTAAACACCCACTTGAAAAGCAGGGCATCCCCTCGTTTCTTGTTTCTAGGAGAAACTCATGGTATCTTTACTAGAAATTACTGTTAGATTAACTACATGAACTGCCTTTCTACTAAGCTAAAAAGGCATTTGAATATTCAATTATTTATATTCCCTGAGAAATGTAAATTTTTCTAGCATTGTTTAAGCAACATCAATAGAGTTACGAAAATAAGAAACACTAATCAAAGCATCTTTAATTTGTCTTTTCGAAGACAATGCCTTCAACGCTAGAGTTTTACACTGTAAAAGGAAACAAAATTTCCACTGGTATCAATCCCTGAAGGTAAACCAAATTACAATATAGAAGGATGGAAGAAAGAAAAAAATAGTCCTTTCAAAGATTCTCTGAAAGTCTTTTGATGTTACTTTAGTAGTGCAGCCATAAAACAGTTAAAGAATTAATACAGTCTTCTATGAAGTCATTTAAGGGATGATGCATTCATGAAACCGAGATTGCCCCAAGACATTTTGTGAAAGTATGGAGTCAATAAGCACACAGCTCATTACACGTACAATATACACCAATTGTATATATCGTATATAGAATATATACAATATGCATTACAGGGTATAACATGTAAAGATGCAGATCTTCCATCCCCTCAGAGCAAAATGGAAAATTCCAAATATTTCTAAAGTAAAATAATATCTCAAGTGCCACCAGTTATATTATGAGACAAGAAGAGTGTATGGCAGTCTGTGACACGGTGCCTGTCCACCTCGTGACACTTTGTCCAGCCTGGCTAGCCCAACTGACCGGCACCCGTGCCAAGAGTGAGCTGCCCTTATGAAGCGATGTGCTTTTAGGGTGCAGCTAAGAGCTTGGCAGCTCTTCATGAAGATACCAGACGTTCGGCAGAGGCGAAGGATAGAGGGAGAGGCTTTAGTCAGTTCCAAGGGTTAGGTATATTGAAGGAGTTGGGAGAGGGGTGAATTCAAGGGAGGGAGCCGAAAAAAGCAAAGAACAAAGGGCTTACATCAGTTTAAATACAGGGGAGGTCCTAGGGGTGGATACAGTCTGCAAACCAATCACAAAGCAAGGTGGGAGGAGTACAAGGCATG
>VXBQ01014958.1:0-19214 GCA_013400175.1 Phainopepla nitens | reverse complement strand
TTAATTTTAATAGGATAGGATTAGAAAACAAAATTAGTAGTGGAGTATCCTTACAATTTAAATTATAACTGTAATTTTATAACTTTTGCACCTTGTCTTCATACACATAAATATGGGAACTCATGTAAATTAAACACATAGCAGCATGAATATAAAGCCTGTCTAGCTGCCTAAACCACAGTGAAACTGTATTACAAGTCTTTGATAGAAAAGTGAGTTTTTTCTTAAGAAAAACCCCCTCCATTTTCATACATAATTTGTTACTATATGAATGAAGCTCACTCCTGTATGGCCATCTGACACCAACTATGTATTGAATAAATTATTGAAATCAATAAAAGAGCAAACGGGAATGAAAACACATAAAATATTACTGCCTATAAATGTATACATATATATGTCTGAGAACATATATATTTTAAAAAACTAAAGCCAACAAAAGCAAAATCAAATAAAGTAACAACAACAACAAGAACAGTAAGAAAAAAATTATGCCTCCAAAACTCAGAAAAACTTTTTGAATTATGATTTTCCCTTTGGAAGATGGTACATCTTAGTATATAGAATTTTGACCTGTACCAAATACCAAAGACAATGCTGTCCTGGAAATTTTCAAGTTTTCTCCACCTATTTTTTCCAGAGAGATTTTGGAAGTCTTGTGTTTGAATTATTTGCTCATTGAATTAATTTTCATATTAAAAAATAATCTGAAAATTGAGTAACTGTTTAAACCATTTTCAGGAGACAACATTCTCACTAGGGGTCCTAAGGAATGCTTTTGCTTGTATACACCTGCTGTCATGAAGGAGAGGAGTACCTTTAGAAATACTGCTTTAATTTGTGCAGAATTTAAGCAACACATAGCAAAAATTTTGAAGTTAAGTGTAAAACAATAAGTGATATAACAGTGAAAAATAAAAACAAAACTTAAAAAATATTGTAAACCAAGAAAATTATCGGGCATTATTTTGATTTATAGTCTTTATTTTCATTTTACAAAAGTAATCCATATCAATACAAACACAAAGGTTTGCCTCTGATTTATTAAGTAGTATGTGTCACATTTCATGCCTTTAAAAATGGAAAAAAGTAACAATATTTGGTTAATGTAGCTGATCATTTGCTTAAGACTAGCACAGGATGAAATATAGATGACTTTTTTCAAGGAGGGAGATATACTAGTATTGCTTTTCGATCCTATTAGGCCTTGGCTTGAGTGTTCTGATGTTGAAAATTCTAACTGAGAGCTATAACTGATAGTGTTATAAATATGACATAGTACAGCTATTACTTTCTAACTTTTAGATGGACAAAATGATAATTTCAAATAGATTCTATCTGAATAAATGAATGTGACATTGTATTGACTAAGGTCTTTGAGCTGAGTGTACATAAATGTTCAATTTTTACTTTGAGAGTTCAGCTTTATTTGATTGCGTAAAGAATACGCTACATGCATAAAATATTCTTTCCAGGTGGAAAGAATAGCTGGAGATATATTCTCACTGTGGATTAAACCACTTTCATTCCAAAGCGTGCTGATCTCTCAGTGAGGCAATTGTCTGATTACTTTTAAGATAAGGTTTAATTAGGCCTGCTGTAATGCCTACATACTGAAGAAAGCTAGGCAGAGAAATCCTGCGGCCCTAAATATAGGAGATATAAATATAGGCTAGCACAAACCCAGAGAAGACACAAGAAAGACCAAATTGTTCTCTCACAAACTAGCACAAAATAATGTCAAGGTAGCACAATTCAGTTGTTAAGAAGAAACAGAAAAATCCAAAGCTATACAGAGAAAGAAAGAAACTTAGGGTTAGGAACCACGTAGGTTACCAATCTCATCACTATTTACCTCTATAAAATATAATTATTACCTGAACCTAAAGTGTTATTTGTGACAAACCCTGTATATCCATTAATTATGTAAAGACTGTTAAGCTCTGAGGATGTGTGTAATCACTAAATGAGAAACACCAGCACAGAACACTCATAAATGTTGAACAGGTCTTTATAAAACTGGTGGTGACTTAATTAAATGCACTTCCCAGAGGGTGAAAACAAAAGGTGCATAGGTGCAAGAATCTCTGGTCCCAGAAACAAGGGTAAATGAATGCTGGAAGGAAGACTTTACCTTGGTCCAGGAAGATTGGTTTAGAGTCAGGAAAACATGATATCCACAATTCAACAGGCCCTGATGGGATGAGTGCTGAGAGGGATAGCATAGATGTGCCTTTCTTTGAAAGGTTGCAGCTATCAGAAGAAGTGTCTGAGGGCTGGAAGATAGCAAATGTCACTCTGGTCTTGCAAGAGGGCAAGAAGGACCCAGAAAGCTACCGGACAGTCAGCCTTGCATCAATACCTGAAAAGGTGATGGAGTGCTTCTTTGTGAAAGTCATCTCAATCCTTCTTCTATTAAAAGGTGATCAGAAGTAGTCAGCTTGGATTCAGTAAATGTAAGTCATGTGTGAACCACCTGATTGTCTTCTATGATGCAACAACTACCTGGATGGATGAGGAGAGACCAGTGGATATTGTCTACCTCAACTTCAGCAAGGCTTTTGACTCTCTCACAATGACCTCACAGGCAAACTCAGGAAGTGTGGATTAGATGAGTGCAATGTGAGGTGGGTTGAGAACTGGCCNGCAATGGGCAGAAACTGATGCAAAAATGTTCCACTCGATTATCTGGAAGAACTTCTTTACTGTGTGGCAGTATTTTACTTTCCTATGATAACCTGCCGTCCCTTTAAATTGACCCATTCTGTGACTCTGTGGTATAACACAAAAATTGTTCATTAAGAAAAATAAAATTTAAACTGAGCCAAAACAAGATGCTATTATTTACTGCTAAATTATCATTTTTTGCATGTGAAAATCACATTCTTATTGACTTCAGAGGTAGTGAGTGAGGCCTTGCTGAAGATGAGGTAAACAATACCCACTGTCTCCCCTCATCTGTCCAGGTAGCTANTGTCCATGAGCCAGCAGTGTGTCTTGGTGACCAAGAAGGTCATTGGCATTCTAGAGTTCATTGGGAAGACCATTATCAGGATGTCAAGGGAGGTCATCCTGTCACTCTACTCAGCCTTAGTGAGTTCACATCTGGAGTGCTGTCTCCAGTTCTGGGTTCCTCAATACCAAAGAGACATGGAGATCGTGGATCAAGTATAGCAGAGGTCAACAAAGATGATTAAGGGACTGGAGCATTTCTCTTATGTGAAAAGGCTGAGGGGGGTTGGGCCTGTTCAGCCTTCAGAAGAGAAAATGAGAGGGGTCCTTATCATTGTATGTAAGTACCAGAAGTAAAGTGCCAAGTGGGTGGAGCCCAGCTCTGCTCAGTGAAATAGGACAAGAGGCAATGGGCAGAAACTGATGCAAAAATGTTCCACTCGATTATCTGGAAGAACTTCTTTACTGTGTGGCAGTATTTTACTTTCCTATGATAACCTGCCGTCCCTTTAAATTGACCCATTCTGTGACTCTGTGGTATAACACAAAAATTGTTCATTAAGAAAAATAAAATTTAAACTGAGCCAAAACAAGATGCTATTATTTACTGCTAAATTATCATTTTTTGCATGTGAAAATCACATTCTTATTGACTTCAGAGGTAGTGAGTGAGGCCTTGCTGAAGATGAGGTAAACAATACCCACTGTCTCCCCTCATCTGTCCAGGTAGCTATTGCATCATAGAAGACAATCAGGTGGTTCACACATGACTTACATCTACTGAATCCAAGCTGACTACTCCTGATAATCTTCTTTTAATAGAAGATGGATAGACATGACATTCACAAAGCAGTCAAAAATTTACATTTCATTGAGATTTTATAGTTATTGAAAATGTTGATGTTTTTTACTGAAGAAAAGAACATGTTTGTTTCTCAAGGTAATTCTTACTAATATTTGTGAAAATTCATGGCCAAATACAGTTACTCCTCTGTAGTAACACAGAACTCAGTATTTGACACTTAGCTGGCTGCTGAAGAGACAAATTATGAATTTGAGTAGAATCAAATTCATGAATGGAAATAACATGAGTTCATCAGACTATTGTTTTTTCTAGATTGGAACAGTAAATACGGGAAATTTCACTTGTGACAACACTTAGAGATACCTCAGAGAAGCCTTTTTCTAGGAATAAAAATGGTGGGTGAAATTTTGGCTAATAGAGCAAATACCAAAAGAACAAATGTCATTTCAGTGTGACTATTACAGAGACTGGAACAAGTCTTAACAAATGATTATTAAAGTGGCCACATGTAAAGTGGCCAGTTTCTTGTATTAAACCATACTTCAGAATCTGCATTTTTATATGTATTTTTTATAAATATTTTCTTATCGTGAAAGCCAGTTCTATGTTCAGTAGTACTGTAGGGAACGAAATGGTTTTCAAGATATTTCATTGGAAGGTGTGAGGGCAGTGCCTATTGCTAATACTCTCAGAACTCACAATATTGCCAACACTCAGAAGCCCAAATTACAACATTCCTTTAGTCTAGATACCTATCATCAGAGCTTGCCACAAAAAGTCAAATACTTCGCTTTTGTGTATACACTAAACAAGTATCACCAGCATAAATCTGAATAATATAGTCATTAAATTCCTTAAAGTGACTTATAGTAGGAAAAACATAGCTGAAAAAAGCTGTATATTATTGTCAACTATTTCTCCATACTTTAAACAGTAGCTGCATTGTCTCTAAAGCAACTAAAACATCTGAAAAGGATATTTTAACAAAGTTAAAAAAGTAATCTTACCAAATATTATATTAGAAGAATGTAAGTAATGAATAAATGGCTTTTCAGCAGCTCTCAAAGATATGGGAGCTACGACTGAAATACCCAAAATAGCTATAGAGGACTAAATCCATGGCTATGTTTCTCCTTTGGACATGTGAGACAATATTTTGTTGTTGTGGTGGCTTTGATTTTTCATTTGTTTGTTTCTTTTGTTTCTTTAACTTTATTTTCCCCTGTGAACTATAACCAAAAGAATGATGGTTGGTTTGGATTTGAAGCAATAATTTAGAGATACAGGACCTCTTTTATAGGTGTTGTTGCTATGGGGCTGTTGTTATTCTTGTTAGCTCTCCTTTCTATATCAGAAGAATACTCAATATTTTCCCTGAACAGAAATAATTTGAATTAGTATTTATGGAAGTGAATTGACATTCTTCCCTTTTTACCTCATTAATTATAACAGCTCTGGAAACGGGCCTTGTCAGCAAATTGGCTTCAGAAATCTTGCACTTGGAGACAAATAAAATCTCTAGTCACCATGCACTAACATGGTTTCACAATGCCATTCACTTCTGCTCAAGAGATGGTGTGTGGCACATGTAGAAATGGATCATTTCTGAGCTTCCTAAAACCTACCACGTACATCGGAGAGGAAAACTTATTGATTCAGATGCATAAAACATTGGGAACTAATCCTAACTCATTGTGTTATAGTAGCATCAATCTGCTTGTATAGAAAATAAATTGCTGAAGGTTGCTCAGTGAGTACTTCTCATGGCTCTCTCAATACAGTTAGTTGAATCCCATCCAGACTAATTGACTTGAGTCTGTCTAAGTGGTGTAGCAGGCCACTGACCATTTCCTCAAGGATTATTGGGTCTTCATCTTGCCCATTATACCTGTCTTCCAGTTCAGGGGTCTGGGTACCCCCAGAACAACTCATCTGACTATTAAAGACTGGGGCAAAAAAGGCATTAAGTACTTCTGTCTTTTCCATATCCTTTGTTTGTATGTTTCCCTCCACATCAAATAATGTATAGAGAATCTCTTTGGCCCTTATTTTGTTGCTAATGTATTTATAGAAGCAATTTTGATTGTCTTGCGCAACAGTAGCCGTATGAAGTTCTATTGGGCTTTAGCACTTCTAATTTCCTCCTTGCATAATCTCATGGCATTCTTGTAGTCCTCCTGAGCGACGTGCCACTTCTTCTAAAGGTCATATAGTCTCTTTTTCTCCCCTGAGTTCCAGACAAAGCACTCTGTTAGACCCAGGCTGGTCTTCCTCCCAGCTAACTCATCTTTTGGTACAGGGGGATGACCTTCTCCTGCATCTTTAGGAATTGTTTCTTTAAGAATGTCCAGCCTTCTTGGGCTCAGGACTGCCTCACAAAGGATTCTGTCAGCCAGTACCCTAAACAGGCTAAAGTCTGCTCTCTGAGAGTCTAAGGTAGCAGCAGACTATTCCCATGACCCACATCATGCCATCCATACTGTAGTGTTCAAGAAGGAAACATATGTGGCCAGTTAGGCNTTTTTTTTTTTTTTTTGCCACAATGCAAGATCTTCTTTACATAGGAATTGTTGGTGATTTGACACTTCAGGATCCTTTTCTTCAGTTTGGCTCTAGCTGCTTTTATGTAAGCAAAAAAAAGAAAATTAATCACTTAGGTACAGCAAATTGATGTGCTTAGTAAAAAGTAATTTGGTACTTTACAGCATTTTAAAAAGGCAGGATTGCAACTAGCATCCTGAGTAAAGAAAGAAAGAACCTCCAAGCATAAGATATATACAAACAGTTTAAATCTATAAATCAATCAATCTGAGATTCATACTATATGAGAGATAAATCTTAAAATGCAAGTCTAAAAATATTTACAAGATTTTCTTTTCCAAAAGGCTTCACTCCACTGGTAACTCTTTTACTTGATGTGGATATTCTGTTCTAACTGTATATTATATACAATATTTGAAAAATTAAAAGGCTCAAATATATTATTTATAAGACTTATACAAAGTATAATGCTATTTTAGAATGATCTAATAAAATCTGTATTCCTCATAACTTAAAGAATTGTTATTTTGCTGATTTTATGTGTATCCTAAAATATGTTTACCTATACATATGATTGCTACATGTAAATATATTTGCTGATTATGTGTATATGACATAGTATTTAGACACATATATATATTATATATAAATACACTTTTCTGCAAAAGTGAAAATAGTTTGCATATGTAAGTATATATAGACCAATGCTGTTAGCTGAAGGCGGAATGGGGGACACTATAGGAGTGTACAACTTATGACTGATAATTATGCATAACAGCAAAGTTTCCCTTTATTGGCATGGAAAGTAGATACAACTATGCAAAAATCTTTGTCTTTCAAGCAACTGAAAATCTAGTAGATGATTAGGAGAACAAGTGTTTGCCTTACAGTGGATGGAAACAATTATTGTTACAATGATGAACCATTTCTTTTGGATTACCAGATGTTTCATTTATAAGAAAGAGATGAGAACACATGAGCTTCTTGATATTGTCATCTGTAACACTCCCAGAGAATGTATTGTATAGGACATGCACAAAAAACCCCAACGCTAATGGCAGGAGAACCCATTTGTTGAAGAGTAAAAGTTTTGGGTTTGGTTTGGATTTGAATTGTCGCCATAGATGAGCTTTCATTTGTCAGGGAAAGCTTCACAAACTGCAGCTTTATGAAGACGGAATGAAGAAAAAAATCTTATTTATTCTGTATTTCAATACTCCTTTCAGTCTGTGCACTTCTATGAAATTAATATCTTCCACAAACATATTAATTTTAAGCCTTGTGTAAAAGTTAGATAATGATAAGGGACAGACAGCTATGAAAATTAATTAACTACAATTTGAAAATACATTCTGAGACAAAAGGATAGCTTCACTAGTACTAGGAACTGGTGTTATAATCCAGATTCCACGTAAGGCAAATTCAGTAAAACTTATTAAAAATTCCAAACCTTGTATTTGGTAATTTCCTACTCACTGTGATCAATTGAATTTTGCTATATTTAACATAGAAAACACAGCACACACAAAATGGATATAGAAGAGTTTATAGTATTGGGTATTTATACAAAAAAATAAATTCAAACTGGGTAAAATATCATAAACGTTACCATTCCATTTAGGTATGTTATTCATCTGGTGAAACTGTACATGATAATACACAGAAATGCCAGAGCTAGGTAATGCATCAGGTCCTAAACTGCTTTATGCTATGTCTATGGATGTCTCCCTCCCTTGGAGTGTTATATTTATACTTGGTGAATCTAACTTTTGTATCTGAGTGGCCCTGGACTTCAGAATCTTTATCTCTGTTTGTCAGCTTAGAGTCCACCAATGCACAAAATCAGAAATAAACATTGACTGTTTCATCACAGTATAAACTTGAGAGCTGATTTTCTGAACTTTAAGCACCAGGAGTCAAGAATTGGCAGTACAGCAACATCACTATAATCCTGTTGTGACAGAAGAGCTGAGTCTCAAATCCTCTCACATGCTATATTGGCAAATATGGATGTGTGAAACAGAGGTCAAAAAACTACACAAATTCTATTTCCTTTTATTGAAGATCCAAAAGCATTTTTTACTCAAAGGGTCGGACTGAGATACTCACTGTGTAATTAAGTAGTGTATTATAGATCTACATTTCTTTTAAAAATAGAACAAAAGAAGAATAGTCCATATTTTTGTGATGTGAAATTTCAGAGGGTTTTGAAGCACAAAAAAAGCAGGTGGCAGACACCAAAATTCTAAAGTGATGTAGTATGTGAAGCCACAGGCTTCTGTGTTGGCTCTGATTAAGATCTTGAGAATGATGAAACAATAAAATTAGTATAACCTTTGAATGACCCCAAGTACAATGATACATTTTACCTGCATTTAATTTATATATGCTTGACATTTTTATTAGCTCAAAAAAAATCATACCATCTTCAGTCATCAGCTTGAACAGAGTTAGATGTTTGGTGTCTGGACTACTTATGACTGATTGTAATAGACTGCACTAGGACATGTCCGTTTAGAGCATAGTTATCTCAGCGGTTCCTCTGGTGGCAAAACTGATTCAAGCAACTTCTTTTCATGCCTACCCAGAGATAATTATTCCTGCCTCTATGACATGATTAATTTCCCCCCTCTACCGTGTTGACACAACTGTTGTTGAATCATTGGACAAACAGATTTACAGAAATTATGCTATTCAGAAGAAATGGGATACTTCTTCTGTCAGAGCTTGCAATAACCAGAACAGTTGTTCTCTACACATTCTTGGCAGAACCAGACTGCCTAAAATTTGAATAACAGCTGTTTTGAAATTCTTAAGTGAATGGCTTCTTCAGCAAAGAAGTGGAGAGATGATGCATGAGAACAGAAGAAAAAAGGCCAAATTAAGTGACAGAAAGGACACACAGTAGAAGCTAAGGCCCATGCTGAAAGTTTGCAGTTTCCTTCTTTGCAGCATTGTTGACTTGTTGGTCAGTCAAAAGTCTCTATCCGATGACTGGAAATAGATACCAGCATTACGCCTGAAATGTGTCTGGAATTGTGAACAGCAGGTATCTTGCTGTATAGCTGTTCAGCACATGCCAATACACACACACTGATCCAGATCTGCTTGAGTGCTGTGCAAATCACTTTACAGCTCAGGCCTTTGTGGGCCTTGACAGTTTTGTGTAGACTGCGCAGGATGTGTAAAGCGTTAATTACATTTGCCCATTCAGGAATCTTAGAGGCAAAATGAAAAAAAGCCTGTACCAGAGGCCCTGCAGTTGAGCTACTTTTTGGGAAGCCAACTGCGCTGGAGCTTCCAATTCCTTGGGCGACTTATCTCAGCAAAAAATGGAGACAAACCCAAAGAGAACCTTATACAATACTGACTGATGTTATAAACTCTGATGTTCATTCCCAAATCATCCATTAAAAACTGACATCAGAGAGATGGAAATTAAAAAAACCCCAAACAACTCTTGTTTTTGAGGGTTGGCTTGGTTGTCTTGGCCCTTTTTGCTATCTCTCTTCTTTTTTTTTTCTTCTTTTCTTTATCTCAGTTTATTTCAATGCTCCATTTTTGGTATTTTTCTTAATGATTTTTCTGACTTAACAAACTCTTTAATCCAAACAAAATCTCAAAGCCCCAGAATCCAGTTTCCTGAGGCTTCAGCTCGTTAGAAGCAGAAACACCCTGAAGCAACTTCTATGAGTATATGGTGTGTATAAAATGGGGCTTATATTTCTAGAATAGAATGGGCTATAATGGAGGAAAAATCATAAAGTTGAAGCACTGTCCGATAATCTTCAGAATTTTTGCACTGAATTTTGGTATCGACTTTTAAAATTCTACTCCTTGCTTCTGTGATTATTACTTACTTAGAATCACATAAATACAAAGGTAAATATTTTTGATTTTTCTTTTTGTGATAAGAGTTCCAAAAGGGCTAGCCTACACTTCCTACAGTATTATTTGGGTCAGTATGAGAGAATAAGTTAATAGAATCACTGTCTTTTTTATCAAAAATATGGACCATTATTTTCAATATATTATTTTCTTGTAGACTTTCTTGTTTTTTCTTTTGTTTCCTTGAGACAGCTTTCTTAGACACCTGCTGTAAGTGCATCTATAAACAAAGTAGTATAAGATCATACTTGTTTAACTGGTAACTTCTGACTGGAAGTAGAGCCAGTCTGAGGTCAATGACTCATTTTTATTTTTAGCAACTTTTTTTCAGCTCCCTCCATTCCAAGTGATTATATTCACCTCAGGTGTGTCAAATCAATTACTTTTCTAGTTTTGGGGCATCTTGTGGTTTTGGTTTAGTAATTTTTTCTATGTTTTTGGTTTTTAACATTTCACAACATTACTTCCAGGTTTTATTTTAATTTAAATTCATAAAATAAAATATACATTTAAAGAAAATAAATGGAAAAAAGGGTGTTCCTATCTAAAGATATCTCATTACAGACTGATAAACAAGCAACTCAATATTCAAAGCTGACTCATAGGAGGTGCTGGTGGGATGAAAGTGGAACATTGTGGAGAACATGTTTTTTAAAAATTTATTGTTGTTACAGTCCTATGTTTTTGTTATCATTCCTAATACAGAATATCACCATGTAAGATCCTAATCCAAAAGGGAAGAATATTCTGAACAGCCTAAAAAGTGGTGAATTGTGCCCTGGCAGCTAGGAGTACCAGTGATATCCTGTGGTGCATCAGGCACAGCATCACCAGCCAGTCAATCTTTCTCAGTGATGTAGGAAATAAATGTTTTAATGCATGATAAACAATTAGAATTATTGGGTTTTTTGCCATGTTTTTGCCCACCAGCTGGGAGATGCTAACCACATAATGCCTCAACAGGCAAGGGCGAATATATGTGATCAGTCGGACTGGGGGACAAATAAAAGATGAATCAGTCCCTTGTGGTAGTAAGTGAAGATATATCAAAAATAATTGCATGCTATGCAGCACAACAAATCAATAGCCATTATTAACGTTGGTATTTCTGAGATTATGCATATTCCTTTTTCATCACCCATACTTAATACATATGCACAAACGAGATACATGAATTCTGACCAGACAGAACCAATCATGATTTCCCTGTCAACAGCATTAAGAGATATAATAAAAAGCAGAAATAAACGTGAGGACAATTCAAACGGACCAGCATGGGCAAGACCAAAATAGTTCTGGGAGCCTTTATCTTCCAAAAATGCCCTCTTTAATACTTTGAAGAGTGTGAGTATAGTCTGCAGGCCCACAACAGTGAAAAAAAAGATGATAATCACTTTTTTCTTCCAAAACATTTCTCCCAAACCAGTAGATATAATCCTGGTGTGCTTGTGCACCCTTTTACACTTAGAAGAGTCTGAAGGCATTGCTGTGGATGTGAGTTTTCAGATAGCTCTCAAAAAACATTAAATTTTATCTCGTGCAAGAGATAATCCTAGTAACTCTTCCAGCCTTCATAAACTATAAAAACTTTAATTCATTTTACCTTTCAAAATCTAATCTTAATTTCTTAGCCAACAATTTCTTTATTCAGTGAAAATTTCCTCCTCTTTCTTTTGTTACCAAGTTTGTACCTTTTACTCTGAAATTCAGCTCATCTTTTCCTTCATGCCAGTGCATATATTTATGTGCAAAAATGATGGAAAATAATCCAAGTAGAACAGATCCGTGGAGTTTATTGCTTTTGAATAACATCAAGAAGGAAGTAAGTTAGGCTTAGTGACGTGGAAATGGACAATTGACCATCTTTGGCTTTCTTCCAGGAGTGCTGTTATATTGTAGCACTTTCCAAAGATGGAGGACAAAGTTGGTCAGAGAGATAAAGGTTCACTCTTACCTTGTGAGTGACTACATTCATTTATTGACACAAAATGCTCTGGCATCACAGTGCCTTTGAAGTAGATCTTCAGACTGTGACTGATGCAGAAACAGAGCTCCTATCTGCATTTTTGTCAGCAATACTATTTCTTAGGGACTGAATTATCTATCTATTCATTTTACGAAGGCGTTCTAGAACAAAACTATGATTTAAAATTTCAAAACTGAATAACCTGCCTAAAAAGATGTATGTACTCAAGCTGGCATAATAACTTACGATCACTAAAACGTATTATGACTTTTAATGCAATTACCAGAGACTTTTTTTAAAAAAATATTGTTTTAAGTGGAACAGCAAAGGCTTTCTCATATAAAAGAAATCAATGAATATGAAGTTACTTAAATCAAGGTGAACCTTGAAAATATGTCTGGAAAGGAAGGCCAAGGAAAGTTCATGCCTCCCTCAACTTCCATCTTGTTCTGTTACCCAAAAGAAATAATTTAGATTTAGATTGGATATTTCTGCACCACAATAGCTTGAACTGTATGAGTGCTAATTAGTAGCAAATTCCAGAGAACTATAGAGTCATAGAATGGTTTGCATAAGAAGAGATCTTAAAGAGCATCTAAAGAAATTTAATTTCTACATTCAAACCCAAGATAAAAATCTAAGGTGAAAGAAAGTAAAATAATTCACACCACACAAAGTAAAATATTTAGAAACTATGCAACCTAATAAAAAATTTAAAAGGCCTTTAGTATGGGATGATACCCAAACTTCAGGCAATTTTTTGAAANTTTGAAACCCTGACAACATTTTTAATGTACTATATATTTCCTGGGACAACAACTAATTCTGTTTTTGAAAGCCTTCACTACATATAATTTAGAAAGAGGATAAAGTGGTACAGCAACATAGTGACGGAGCACTTTATATGATGAAACTGAGATATCAGAAATCTTAAAATAATATTAGAGAGAATATTTTGTATCAGCATGACAAATACGTGCCTGTTAAGGTAATTTTTACATTCAGAACATACTTTTCATTCTGTGTAACCCTTAAAAAAATTCTGGCTCCTTGTCTGATTATGTTTTTACCTTTTATGTAAAACAAAGGCTTTATTAAGTTCTGACAGTCTTTTGAGAGCACAAAAATTATTAACAATTTATTTCAGTGAAAGAAAAGGGCTTTTTCAGAGTTTAAGCCTTGTAGTATAAACTGTGCAAACATAAAAACATACAATCTGTAATTTATTTCCTGGGAAACAAATTCATACAGCAAAACACCATATTGTGAAATTACTAAAGCTGTGCATTATTTCTTAAATAATATTGTGTTGAATTTGCCTTTTTGCCCCCTGGCCGCATAGGTTTAGATAATTGTAGTGCTTTCCATTTACATAGGTAACAATGAAAAATTAATACATTAATTCCTGATTCTAGTACTCTACATTTAATGCAATGATCTGGTTTTCATGTGAAAGATGGCCAGTGTGTTATATTGTCCCTGACATTTAATTCTTCTTTATTTTATCATTAGATTATTATCTAATGAGAGCAATGTCCCACTGTAGTGTAATATTACATCCAACACCTTTCACTTTATCCCTAGTTATTCACATATTTTGCTCATTGTTCTCCTCTGAAAATTCTTCATATTGCGGCTGTTTGAAGAAATACAGTATACTACATCAACCACAAGATTTCCTTCATTGCTCTGAGAAATCTAATGTTGTAGCTCTTGGGCATTTGAGTCATTAAGGGAATTTTCACGTTCAGTGCCCTGCGACAGATTCAGGCTTGCATAATTTAAAACAACTTCACACTACTTGTAGTAAATGGTCCATGCAGGAATGTTTGCTTTTCTTATCTGTCCTCTTCCCTTCCTCATAGAAGATTTTTAAACCATGTTTTAATTATCTTTCTTCAGTTAATGGCAGAAAGTTAAAATGTCATCAACTGATTATCAAAAAACTGTGAGAAATTGTTAAAAACTAGAAAGTACTGAAAATTAAATTTATCTCACAGTGTTCTGCAAATAACTGATTTCCATGTTATCACCTTCATTCTCCACATACATTCAAATGGGAAAACCTCTTACACTAAGTGAAGTCCCACCACAATCATTTTGGCAGGCCTGACTCAGAACATGTGGATTATGTTCTTGATTATATAGATTGAAAAAAAAAATCTGAATAACTTTGTATTAAGATTTATTGGAAGAGTTGAAATGAAAACTTTAGCCTGATTAGTAAGAGAAAAGTATTCCTAAAAGGGCATCTGAAAAGGAAGAAGGATATGAAGCATCTCAAAATCTAACCAAATCAGGAAATTAAATACAGTGATAAAAAGTACAACATGAAGTATATAGATTATCTGAACTATGCACAGCAAAAGTCAATAACAAATCAGAGATTGTTTAGAATTAATTATTTTAAAGAAATTAATGATCTCTGTTACTGCTCAGTAATGCTATTACTCATAGTAATGCAGGTACTAGTATGCATTGAATAATGCTGAAGAATGTAATTCAGCAAGCCTTTTCCATATCTGACTGCATGTTCCTGTAAAGAAAACTTAGAAGTTAAACTTTCCTTTTGTTCACTCATTAAAGAAATTTCTCTACTTTATATTTCATTAAATTTTACTTTGAAATAGAACCAATTTAAAATAAAGAAAAATATTGTGGTTCAGAAATGAATGCAGCTATTAATTGAGCAAATATTATAATCAATGAAGTCCATTTTCCACGTTCATTTTCTTCTTCATGTTGACTTAGACCTCTCAATTTTATTTTTATATAAATTTCTTGCAAAATTGTTCACACAAACACAAGTGTTAGATCAGAAATCTTATAAAAAAAATCAGAAATGTTATAAAAGTTGCTGTAACTGTAGATAAATCTGCAGATAATACGACAAAACCTCCCCTAATTTACAGACCAAATTAAGTAGACAAAATATTTTATTAAATATTTTCTATTTTGTCTCTGATTTTCGATCTGTCTCAAGTTCCTATACCTGAATTCCACCTTTACTTTTAGCATAAATATCTGAAAAGGAGGAGATTTTCTAGACTGGAGCTATCATTAACAACGGAAAAAAAGGGAAATAAGATGAAAACTAGGAAATTCCAACTGATGAATCATTAGTTATAAGTAAGACTTGGAAAAGTTCTAAAAGGATTGGAGAAACACCTGGAAAAACACAGTTTGATTTAGGATTTCTACACTGGTAGGGAAGACCATGGTTAATTACACAGCATGCTTTGAAAATATTTCTGGTTTTACAGATAAGACAAATTATCCAGATTCTGTGAAGTTACTCTTTCAAAATGCATCTGAAAAGGTTTCATGCACAAAATGAACAGTTAACACAAATATTGCTGCATGTAGGAAAAAGAACAGTAAGAGTATATATTCTAGCGTATATTATGTACCATAATTCTCTTTGCATTCCCTTAACAATATAAGATTATGTAACATAAAAAAACCCCTGTGGATTCTCTTCCACTCAGTTACTACTCTCCATTATTGAACAGCTCAAAAGTGAAGATAATATTCTAGGATGAACTTTCATTTTTAATTGGCATCAGAAAAGGGAAAACTCTCTTTGAGTTAACTCTCTTTGAGTTAAAAAAAACCCAAAGAAACAAATAAAGCAAATCTTCCATTTTATTAGCTATTTCTGTAAGCAAGATATGAATTTTTTCACATTCTATTGCATAGTCTCTTATTTCTGTGTTTTTTAGTGAGCTCCTAGGCACAAAAACTTTCTCCAGTATTTATTTCTTCAGAGTCTGCTGTTTCTGTAGACTATAAAAGGACTAGCCAACATGGTAATAACTTCCATTTCATGTGTGCTTTTGTAGTATTGAGGGAAAGGCAGAAGAGGAGTTGCCATGTTAAGGAAATTTCCCTGGAGAGCCACCCAGGAACTGCTCTGGCAGTCTCTCTCACACCACCTGAGCTGGGACTACACCACGTCACAGCTACACCTCACACCTTGCCCAGTCAGACCAGGTTTCCATACCAGCTCAATCCCCAGTTTCCCATAGCAGAGTCTCAGGTGTCCAGATCCTTAAAATAATTTAATTATGGTACAATAGCAAAATAGCAGCTTGAGCTGGATGCCTTCTGGGAGGGACTCCAAGAAAAGGAATCCCTGGGCTTTTGTGCCCCCAGTTTGTGCAATGAAGGACTTGCTCTTCCAGCTGAGTGTCCAGTCACCTCAGCTCCTGCCATGTCTCTGAGTGTCCAGTCCCCTGGCTGGTGCCAGAAGTCTCTATATATCTTTTTATGCAAAGGGTCAGCAGTTCACATCCCCTTGCCTGGGGCACCCAGCCCCCAGAGCTGAATCTGTAGCACACACAGCAGCTCGCAAACCGAGCTACCTGCACCAAATGTATTTCTCAGCAGCCCTCTAATGCTGACTTGAACTAGTCCTTAATATTCTGTTTCATATAAAGGCAATCCAAATTAGCTTTCCCATATTTGTATAGGATCCAGAATGGTAGTGGTTTATTCCTTTAATACAGATGTTGTTGTTTATGAAAGAGAAAATCTTGAAATAGTTACCTTACATTTGGCCATAGGTGAGTATTTCTCTCTCTTTTACATTTTAAGATCTCCATATTTTCCTTTACAATGCTAAAAAGAAATATATATTTTAACAATATTTCAAGTGCTTTTGGATAACATGAGTATTAACACAACCCTCTAAAATACAGGAAAGTCATGATGCATGACTCTGCTAGTGTAGTTAGAATTATACCTACTGCTTCATAGAGGTAAATAGAAATTTATAAGAAAAACGAAAGAATTTCCTGAGGAACAAAAAATGTATTTATATTAATAATTCACTATTTTTAAAAAATAAAATTAGTTTCTACCTGTAAGTAAAAACCAAAGTTTCTGTTTTTTAGTTTGGACTTTTCACTTTCCCCTCATTCCTCTCACAGTTCAGCTGACTGAGAGGATAGTTCTTCTGTACTTTTAAGTCTACTGCAGAGCTTCTTTGGCAAAAATGTTTGTAATCACTGAAAAAAGTTCTTAGGCCCCTAAGCAGAAACAGTCAGAAGCTGGACTAGCACAGAGGAATCCACCAGGCACAGCAGGGTGAGAAGGATTTAACTAGAAAATTTTACAGTGTGGAAATTTATGGGACTGAGCTGCAGGTCTGTGGTTCAGTAGAACACAGATAAAAGCCTTGCTAAAAGGACACGAGTCTCATTTATCAAAGATTCCTAGAATGAATGACTAACAAGCAAAAAGGTGGACACACTTCTATTCAGCTATCAGAGAGGCTGAGTTCTGAGAAGATTCTCATCTACTCCAGGAAAATAAAAGTGGGGAAAAAAAACAGCTGACATCCTTTTCATTTAGTGCCCAAGAGCGTTATGGTAAACCAGAGAGGATGAAAAATCCTTGTAAATCTTACCTTATGGAAACTAAGAGAAAAAGAATACTTAGTTAAAAAATAAATAACATATAATCCTAGTTCTCAAAATATTGGACATCGGAGAGCCTGAATTCTGGTATTGACACTTTAAAGATTTTTTTTTCAATTTTAATTTTGCATTATCCTTACATGAAGATGTACTATTGAATTAAAAAAAATCTCTAAATACTAATGGCATCAAAAGAACAACAAATTATAAGTGTTTTTCTAATGACCCTCTTTCTGAATTTAGTTCCTAAATTTCCTGTGTTTTTCCAAAATTTAGAATCTACAAAGCTAGTATCTACATTTTGCACCTACTTGTGGGGCTTCACAAAGAAACAATATCAGTTAAGTACCTCTTCTTCATATCTTCATTTTCCCTTTCAAAATTAAATCCTCAGCACATTTTTCTTGGTAAGATTAGGTCTTGCTAACACAATGTTTTGTAGCACAATATGGTCTCTATGGGACTAGATATTGAAAAATAGAAATACTAGAAAGTACCTGCCTTTTATTTATTCAGGGTAAAAGAATGAAAAAAAAGCATGGCACATCTCATGCTTTTCATTCCTTCAGTGATTCAAACTACATTTATACCTCTTTGTCTTTTTTTTCCCCTCTTAAAAATTGCAATTGTCTTTAGCTTTACTGGGATTTATCTCCCATAAGTTAATTCAAAGTAGGTATTATAATGACACAAATAAAGAAAAGGTTTTAATTTCCAAAATGTATTAAAAATCTGTCTCTAAAAAAAAAAATTTGAAAAAAATGTTTGAAGTTCAAATGAAAGACAATGTCTGAATAAAACTAATCCCCAGGAGAATCTGTGGCACCTGCCAGACGCTGTAAAGGTTTTATAAATGTTGTCTTCTGCAAAGTCGACTGCAAACATCATAAGGCCTTTGGTAAATATGTATACCAGCCTTTTTGTTTGATCAGAAATATTGAGCTTCCTGCCATTATGATTATAAAATAGAGAAGATTATTTTAGATTTTTTTTTAATATTTGATTACTGGCATCTTTTTTTTTCTTGGGATCGAGTTTCAAATCACACACAGAGTGAAGTGCCTGAAAATAGTCTTCCATAGTAATACAAGACAGGCAAAACAAACCATTTAGAAGTCATTCATGAGTAAACATACAGAAACACTAATGCTGGAAAAGAAAAAAATTGTCTCTCTGATCCACAAAAACAGAATGACAAGGAAAAATTCTGCACTACAGGAAAATAATACTGTTTATATTGCATAATGTAAAATGTTTATCTCTTTGGCAGAGGCAAAATACCACATTTTGTGTGTCTTCAATTATCTACTGATAACAGTATCAAATTAATTTTATCTGATGATTATTTCAAGTATTGTGTTCCTAGTGTTTCCTTCTTTTTTAAAAGAACATCAGAATAAGAAAAAAAAGTCTAAAAAAAAATCTGCAAACAGCACAGAACTTAAAATAAGCATAGTTAGTTTTTGTGAGATCTGCTAAAGCATATTTTTGCATTATTAGCATTATCTACTACTGCAAGCAACAACATCACTAAGACAGAACCTCACTTTGCCTTCTTGCTGTTTTTACCATATTAAAGATTTGAAACACTACTGTTTGGACAAAAATTATATTGTCTTACTTTTAATAATAATAATAATAA
>VXBQ01014957.1:1908231-2060600 GCA_013400175.1 Phainopepla nitens | reverse complement strand
CACAACAGCAGCGTGAGTACCGCGGGCGGCTCCTCCGTGCTTTCCCTCTCCCCCTTTTTTTCTTTCCCCCTCCCCGTGTGTGTGTGTAATGGGGATGGGGGTGCTGGGTTTTTCTTCTTCGAAGGGGATTTTGCGCCTCCGGGCGCCGGGTATTGGCTTCGCTTAGCAGTGTGCAGTGGGGCAGAAGGGCTTCAAAAGGGCCATTCTTCTGGAGTAGAAAAACTTTCCGCTACCCGCCCGCCCGCTGAGCACATCCCCCTCGCGGCCCCCTTGTCCCTCGCCCCGGAGCAGAGCGGGATCCAGCGCTGCCACCGCCCCCGGCGCGACGGGAAGGGTCTCTGTAGGGGGATGCGCCTTCGCATCAGCCTTCTCCCCAGAATAACCCTCACGGGCAGCCTGAGAGGCTCAGCTGGAAGGATGCCAAGGGAAAGCCCCTCTGCTGCTGCTTCTCCTCCTTCCAGCTGTGGAGGCCACAGTCAGCCCAAGGGCTCATCCCCAGGCCCTGCTGAGGTGGAGATGCTGGAGGGCTTCAGGACTTTGCCTCCAAGGTGTCTCTGTGTAGGGAATATAGCTACTTTTTGCCTCTTGTCACCAAGGTGTTAAACAGGAGAGTTCTTGTTTCCTCCTCATAACCTGCATGAGTCTCAGGAATAGCATCAGAACAGCTCTGACTTGAGCCAAGCAGAACAAAACCGACCAGAGAAGTAGGCAGCTGACTTCCAGGCTGGAGCCACAGTCACGACATCAAAGTTACCAGGTTGACTTGGGCACTGTATCCCTCCAGCCTCTGCTGCTGTGGTACCTGGAGCTGAGGCCCAGGGAAGGCAAGGGTAAATTGCTTGGAGTGCTTTCTCCTGCCCTTAACTCTGCTTGTGGACCAGCAGAAGTGAAGAGATCTGCCTGTCCGGATTCTCCAACTTTGCCTCTTAGAGATGCCAAGCTGAATGCTAATGAGAGAGAAAGGGATGCCACCACTACGTGACTGTTGCCCACACAAGTTCCCAGGAAAAACAGGACTCTGGCTCTCCTCTAAGGTGTCTGCAGCTGTAAGGCCAGAAGGTTTCTGGCTGGTTCGCAGAAATCTTTGGCCTCCCTCTCAGCTTTTAGTACTAGGAGACTGATAACATTTTGAAATGATAGTCTAGTCATTATGAATTCCTTTTGGTATAGATTGTACCAAGCTACTCAATTTAGAATTGCAGCGGATGTCGTAAGGGCCTCACTGTGGGGTTCAGCCCTAGTTAATTGGGACATGGTTTTATGGTCTCATCAGGAAGTTTTTAATCAATTAATTGACAGGGGAATTGTTGTCATTTCCATTTTGAATGACTTTCTCCTTTCTTCACAACTCAGTTAGACTATTCTTAAATAGTTGTGTGAACAGAAGTTGCCTTGTAGGAACTTAGGTCTGCTCATACAAATTGAATTGAGGCTGACGCTGGTTTCAAGTGACCCATTTGCTAAGAAAAAAGATTCTGATATAAAAAGTCATCCACCAGGCAGCAGTTTCTCTGGCCTATCACTGCAATGATATTTCACCTGTACATTTTTCGAGACACATGTATTGTTATATATATGTTTAGGTACACATATATTTGTGTTTGTGTTTCTGCACACTGTGGTAGTGTGGGCTACTGCTGTCAGAGACTGATTTACTTTCTGAGTGTGTTGGTGTACAAATGTTTTCAGGGAGCTATGGGGAAACATTTTGTGACTGTCCTTCCCAAAGAGCTGCAGCTTGCATTGTGTACAGGGATATTATGCTACCCCTTCACTGCGGGGGCTCTGGCAGTGCTGTTCTGTTTTGTGCTGTGCTTGCAGCCCCCTCACAACATTGACTGAAGCTGGGTCCCAGCAGGACTTGGGTGCAAATCAGGCTCGTCCAGGCTCAGCTGAAGCAATGGTGTGCATTCAGGAGGAAGCCCAAAATGGCACCGACCCGTTGTCTCTGTGTAGACGTTTTGGGTATCCATCAGTGATGGAGTTGGGAGTGGGATGGGCTTGGGGTGAAATACTTCCTTTAGGGTACAACATACATACTTTTGCCTGCATGGGCTTGCAGAGGATCTCAGTGTGCTGCTTGTGAGGATGCTGTGTAACCCCAGTGCCCTGTTTGCACCCCAACAGCAGCAGCTGATGTCTTCCTGCTGGAGTTTCCATGCTATGGCACAGGGATACAACACAAGTCTTCTCATTTTCATTATTATGTGCTCTGGAAGTGCTGCTGTCAAACAGCTTTTGCTTTTTGCCCAGGCAGAGGGGCAGTGTGAAGAAGATCATAATTTGCAGTATCTATGTAAATACAGGAAAAAACAAAAATAAAGCTCAAAATATTTGAAATCCTGTTAGATGGAAAAACTGGAAAATTAAACATTGTCACCACCAAGTTTTTGTACTGCAGTGCACCTTATCCTGTCAGCCTCACTGTGGTTCCTTGTATCCTTATTTTGGTAGTGGTGTGGATAAAATTGCAATGCTGCTGTGGAGGAGAAAGAATTCCTGAAAGAGCTCCTGATTTCTGTACGGGATTGTTCTGGGTGTTTGCAGCTCCTCTCAGGCTTGGCTGTGATTTTATATTGAGTGCGTGCACCACTAAACTGATGACATTTTGCTCTGAATTCTCTGTATGCTAAGCCACAGGTACAGTAAGAATAATAAATAATGGTACAAGTTGTCCAAGTTTAACTCCATCCGCATAAATTGTTTTAATCAGTGCTTATTTTGTCCCATCATTGATTTTAGGTACTCCTTGGACAGCGTGCTCTCCAGATGCACGTTCATATACAGAGACTTGGAGCATGCCCTGCTCATGTGTAGGGATACAGTTCACATATTCTCTAATCTTTCCTGTGTACCTTTTTTCACTGCTGGAGTCAGCAGGAGTTCCCCAGAGGAGAGCAAGCCTGGCTTGTCAAATGACTGATGAGGGTGAAATCAGGAGTGTCTCCAGTATCATATTAAAATGCAGGTGGGCCTCAGGCTTTCTCTGGCTCCAGTGGAGGTGAGTGAGGCCACACAAAGCTGTCCTGCATCTCCACAATCCTGAGCTCTTTTGGTCTGCAAGACAGAGAAGTGTGGCTGCAGCAAAAGTGGGTGCTGAAAAGAGTCTGGTTGCACTGAGTGCTGGACTGTCTGGGATGATCCAAGAAGGTGTTAAGTTGCCCAAGCCAGCACCCTGCCTGAAATAATTTTGACAATATAATAAGAGCCTACACTATTGCATCTGTAAATGAGTCCTGGCAGTACTTACCTACATTGATACATCCTTAGTGGCTTTCCACTGGTCCCTATAAAACTGTAGTAAAAGTTCACATGACCTGAAATCTTTCTCAAATCTCTGCTACAAGAAGCACAAGTGAGATCTTCTGCCTTTTTGCACCACTGAGAAATGTCATCAACGGTGTGGAAGTTGGCAGGTTTCCTGGCTCATGGAACATGTTGCTGATGTGGTATATCCTGACACTGTAGGTTTGGAGTGTCTATAGCTCCCTTAATGCGGTGCTATAGACTGGGGGGAAAGAACTAGCAGAGATTTATGCGCAGAGCTGAAAGAGACTCGTGGTTTTAATGGAGAGAAGCAAGTCTCTAGGTGATGTCCGTATCTCTTTTGGGATAGAGATGCTTTTCAGAACTTAGAAGAAATGAAGACTGCTTCTGTCCTAAACTGGCTTGGACCAAGATCAGTGCCTTGTTTGTTAATTTGAAAGTATTTTGGAAAAAGAGAAAAAAAAAATAGAGGAGATTGAAAGGTAAGGGAGATTGAGTGAGTGTCTTGGTGCTACAGCTGGTGCTTTAATGTGGTGCTGTGAAGGAAAGCAGCATGGGTTTCA
Organism: Phainopepla nitens; assembly: GCA_013400175.1. Taxonomy (NCBI): domain Eukaryota; kingdom Metazoa; phylum Chordata; class Aves; order Passeriformes; family Bombycillidae; genus Phainopepla; species Phainopepla nitens. The sequence goes on along the minus strand of VXBQ01014957.1, from coordinate 2,056,770 downwards.
CAGTCATTTAATATAATAGCAATTTACTGTTGCCTTGCACTGGACAAAGTGCTCTCCTGGGCTGGACTTGGGTGTAGGTCTTAAACTGTGTGGCAGAGAATTTGAGCATATACTTGGCTTTATACCTGGGGATTGGCTTTTACATGAGGATGATACCTTTAAACAACTGGTTCAAGCTTCTGTGATTTACAGGTTGGAAAGAAAAAGCTGAGCTTCTCATAGGTCCTCATAGCAGCAGATCCTCAGCAGACTGATGGAGACACAGAGGTGGAGCTGGGAGCACATGCAGAACCATGGCCAGACAAGTTTTATATTCCATCCACAGCAGAAGATCGATACAGCTGAAGGGTCCAGTGCAGGATGAAGCCTGCAAGGTCATCATTGCTCTTGTCAGGTGATTACACTAGACAGCAGGGGAAGAGTTAGGTCTCTTATGGGAGAGCTTTTAGGCAAGATGAGACTCTGCATTAGGTATTGCTTGGAAGATGTTACTTAATGTTACTGACAGGACAAACTGGGCACAGGTAAGGTAGAATAATGATGCACGTATATATTTCCAATGCATTGTATTTCATCCTGGACAAAGTAATTGTGAATAAATTGCTGTTGGATTTTCAGCTGAAGTGTTCAGACCTACTTTGTAAATGAGGAATTTCACAAGAATGGCACATAGTACTGCTTCCAACAGTCATGACTGATCAAACTACAAACATGTACAAACAGCTGGGGGTCTATTATCCTTCTCTTCTTCACCCTTCTATTACCTTCTTCCTTTCTGAGTAACTGTTCCAAGCCTTTTTCTCCTGAACTATTGGAAACCTCTCTGATTTCTGTTCTTATGTTGCCATTGGGCAATTTAGATTATTTTTTTTTTATTTGTATGTGTTCCTTTTAATTGAAGAAATTTTTCCTCCCTGGTACTTATATCCTCTGGAATTATTTTACAGGCAGTGATGATATTCTCTTTCAGCCTCTGGTTTGCTAAATCAAACCAGCACTCTTCTTTCTGTATCTGCTTGTACAACAGGTTGTGGAGAGAGAAAACTCTGAATTTCTAGAAGTCAGGTTCCCAAGAACTTGAATTTGAATCTGATTTTTGCTTTTGATGAATGAAGATGATAACAAATATATTCTTTTTCACAAGTGAGGCAGTAAAGGCATGGCCAAAGTACCTTAAGTTGCCAGTGTTCTGTTCAGTCCAGAATGGGGGACCATAATCAAAATGGGTTTTTTCTCATCTCGTTTGGAGACTTTTCCCAAATGCCATGTTCGTGCAAGAGGATATAGTTGATAGCTTCTACCTTTCTCTTGCTGGCAGATCTGTGTCTTGAAAGTAAAACTATCAGGGGTGCCAGCATCATCCCATGAGTGACCAGCATTTTGTTGTATGATGCTGTGATAGCCCATCACTCCCTTCCTCCCGTGGCAATTGAATCATTATAAAGGAGGAATTTTAAGGTAATGAATATGGATGTGGAGCCCAGAGCCAGATGCTCAGTGAGACCCACGGTAAGGAATGACCCCAGTGTCAGTTTTTTCATATTGAGATTGATTCCTAGGGTGCTGAAAACAGCTCCCAAGAAAGATACATGCAAGGAGGATGTTGGCATTAATATAACTCAGTGAGATGGAGTCTGTATTATGTAAACATTACAGGAATATATAATAGTATTAAGAGTATAATGCACCAGATGCTGAGACTGTTTCAGGCTAATCTCTTGCTAGAGCTACTGAGAATATATTTTGGAGGGGATGAATAAGAAGTGAGGAAACAAAACCGGGAATGTAAACCAGAAAAAAAAAATCAAAGCATATTAAAATATTGCTAGAAGTCCTTTGTTTCAAATTTTTGTCTTCTTGATTATATTTAGTACTGTTGGATAATAAAATAATTCACATCCACTCTAGATATGAAACCTCCTCTAAATTTAACTGAGTAGGACTTTATTCCTTTAACCAGAGGTCTTGATCTTTTTTTAGTATTTATTTGCTTTTGTGTATGTTTGATTTTTCAAAAAAATGACTCAACAGCCATAGGATTTCTTTCTTCTGTGTTGCAATCTATCTCTAGATATATTTCTTGACTGGAGAAAACATAAGCTTTTCACATACAGAATATGAAATAGGATACATGGGAAATTGTTAATAAGAAGAGCCGTGCTCTGAGAGAAAGGAGTAAGTGAAAGAGAATCTGTGAGGACTAGAAGAAAGGCTTGTCACTGTGTGATGCTGGTCTCAGTGAAAGAGTCTGGGAGACGGTGAGGAGCTTCTGCCACTGACAGGTGGGATATGCAAATCCCATCACAAGGGGAGATTAAGGAGAATAATGGAAGAGCTCTGACAGTTGCAACTGGCATTCATGCAATATCGAGAGGCTATAAACTGTGTAAAGCAATCGGGTTATAGCTTTCAATCTTCTTAATACAGTACTTTATAATAGAAAATGGATTTCTCCCTTTCCTCCTGGCTTCAGATAAGACGTTTATATTTCCCTAACATGGCGACCATGGTGAAGTCAGTCCAGAGGGGGAAGCAAGGAGGTCAGAAGTCCTTAATTCATTCTGGAGGGGTTAGAGACCCATTCAGTTGTGACACAGCTTTACATATGAAGGGCTACAAGGTCAGCATTGGCCTTGGACATTCTCACGTCCTCTGGGTCCCTCATACTACGTCAGAGTGAATACAACCCTCGCATTGTGCAGAGCTCCAGCGAGGCGAACAAAACTGCCCCATTAAAGACCTCTTTCTCTGGAAAATGCTATTGTAGCTTGGCCAGAGCATTTTATAGGTTCACATTGATTTTTCCTTTGATTCCAAGGCTCCTGAGAAATAGTCCTCAACAAGCCCAAATCGTGAAAGCTTAAATGCAACATTTTTTTGTTTTGAATCAGGCAGCATTTTGGAATGGATTTCCAATTCTCATATTCTATATTTAAAAATGATCCAATGATACAAAAACTTGATTCACTGTGCTGGACAGAGGCATCTAGTGACACAAAAACCTGGATTCACTGTGCTGGACAGAGGCATCTAGTGACACCTGAGATGGCATTATCTCTTGCTGCTTCACAGGGCAAGGCCATCCTGTGGGAATTGTGTCCTACCTGATGTCCAGGTGTGGGAATTGCAGAGCATCTCAAACTGTTTTTGCCTATATTTAGGTAACTACTGTTATCTTAAAAGCTGTGTGTACTGGATCCTGTTCATCCAGATGCAAAGCTGCATTCAGGTTTACATTTCCAAGGAGGAAAAAAAAATTAAGACTGACACAAGGTGCTTTTTTTTCCCTCAATTATTTTTTATACCTGGCCAGCAAACCAAAAAATCAATGACTCCCACAGCTCTAATTGACATTTCTGTGTTAAATGAAAATGGACCTTGATTCCAATTCAAATGGCAGCACTGGGTGATAGTAATTATTTTGGAATTTTAAATGCACATAAAAGTTGATGCAGTAAAATGATATTTTTGCCACCTGGAATTTTTTTTGGCTGTATCTTAAATCAAACAAGAATTAATGTAAGAGCCCTTAATCCCTAATTCTCAGTGCTGGTAACACAATAACACTTTTACTTAGTACTGTACTTTCTCTCCTTGGGGAACATAAAAGAAAAGTACTTTCAGAAGGAACAGGATATTTTAGGATATGTCCTAAAATGTAATTCCTTCCTTTTAGAGGGTCTGTAAGAACTTAATTTAACCTCCCATCGTGTCCCTCAGTGGGGGAGTGATGTTCTCTTGTGGCGGCACACTGGCTGTTGGAGCTGCCTCTGGACTCTCCTGTGCTGCCAGGCCGGGAACACGCCCAGGGCAGCTGCGCTGAGGTGCCCCTGATGTGGGATGAGTGGGGAGCAGGAGCTTGAAGAAACAGGTGGATTTAGCTGGAAGAAGGAGGGAAGTTGCTGTTGCACCTCTTTCAGCAGCGTGGGGGGATGTCAATGCCAGGCATCCCCAACCGGAGCAGCCCAAACCGGGCCAGGGCCTCCAGTGCGCTGTGCCCGTGCCGTGTCTGGGGCAGAGCTGCTTCTGCAGGGGCAGGAAGGTCAAGGGAGTCACGGACTCTGTGATTCTCTTTTCCCCTTGGGAAAGCTCCGGAGATAACCCCTTCATCTCGTCTGGGCTTCTGGGGTGGAAACTTTACCTACAAACGGGAAGCTCTTGTCAACTTAGACCACCAGGTCCCAACTCAATGTCAGTGTTCACATCCTAATTGTATGAGGTTTGAGATCACCATTGCTGGTGATCATGGAAGGACAGCAGTGCCACGAGCTCTTGATAGCAGATAATCTTCACGCACTTCTTCAGGAGGAAGTGAAAAGCTCCTTAGAAAATCTCAGGCTTTAGAGATAACTCAACAGAGATGTCCCATGTTTTTTCTCAAATGTTTCTCTTTTCCCTCCTCTCACCTCCTCCACTAAATTTAAGGTGGAGAAAATAAATCAAGAGAAATATTTTATGTAACAAATCTAGGCATGTTTTTATCTCCATGAATTGTCCCTGCTCAATATGTGATTTTCTCTGGTGCATTTTTTTATGGGGGGTGAAATAATCATAAAGTTCCTGATTCAGAAAGCAGTGAGAAATTCCTCACTAATGTGGAAATGGATGCTGTTTAATCATTTGGATTTCACCTGGAAAACTTTTCTTTTAACTACAAAGTATAATTTCAGTAGATGAAAGCGGTCATATACTCCCTTTCTGTGTGTGTCACTGGCTTAGTTTAAATCTGTAGAAACAGCTAAATATGCCCTGTCTTGGCCAAAAATGGTGCCAGTACCTTTCACCAAATATTCTCTGAAAACAAATGTAGAGAAAAGTGAATTCTATTGAATATTCAAATGAATATTGGATAACCTTATTAAGTATTTACTTATAGACAAGTGTAAATATATTTTTTCTGGTGTAAAAATAATACCTATGCTGAAAATCAAGCTCTGTATGCCAAAGAACATTATATGGAAAATCAGTTTGCTTTCCATTGCTTTCAATTCAGTTTTCCAAGAAAAAAGTACATTCCTGTAGATGAAAGAATAAAATCTTTAAGTTAATAATTATTGGAATCATAATCAAGTTTTGGAAATGGTTATCTGCAAATAAAAGTGAGATCTTATTTTGATTGAAACTTTAGAATAGTTTGGTTCTTTTTGGTTTTTTTTGTTTCTTTTTTTTAATAGCACAGGCTAAACAGCTTATTAAGAGATGTACCAGCAAAACAGGAGATACATTAAACTTAATTCCAAAATGCACAGGTCCACGGTGAAATGCCATCATGTTTGAGAAGTTTGGGGAATGATTATTCCCTGACAAGTTACTCTGGATGAGGATTGAACCATGGGGAGGGACTGCACTACACCTTCTCCACTTCATTTGTGTTCATGTTTCCACACACTCCTCAATACATTAAGAGTGACAGAACCTGGGCTAGAGATGAGAAGAGAACAGATCTGGCCTACATAGAGCTGGACTTAGCCTTGGTCCAGTGACCTCATGTCACCACAGATGAGCTGATGAAGTTTAGTAGTCGATATTTAGGCTGCTGTAACTGAAGGATGCTTTGATGCAGATCTGTGTGTTTGTTTCAATGACAAATGACTGTTTAATTGTGTATCCTTGAAAACAAAAAATGAAACAAAAATAAATGAAAATATTTTCCAGCTCATCTGTTGGACAAAAAGCTTCCAGTTTGGTGTTGCCTTCCATTTATTTTCAACTTTTGTAAGATGACATGTGATCTTTATTCTTTCTCCAGAAACTTGTCATCCACTCCAAAATAACTAATTTTAAAGTGGTTAAAGGAGTGAATGTGGTTGATTCCAGCTGTCTGATACCCCAGTCTGTGCCTGTGGCTGTGGCCAGGGCATGATGGCAGGGCCCTGCCATTCTGCATGTGATGGAGGGAGTTGAACCTTGGACCCCTATGAAAACTGAGGAAAGGAGGCCCAGCTCTGCACTCCTATGCCATGCACTAGGCTCCTGCCATCCCTGTTACTTTCCTGATGCCGTAGGCTGGGATCCCATCAGATAGAAAGAGACTTGGCAGCTCCCATACCTCCCTCTCCCATGGGAACGTGAGTTCTTCCTCCCTGCAAATGCGTGCTGCATCCTCCTCCTCCTCCTCATCAGCCACCCACAGCCCTGCCTGTTGATGCTGTTGCCTGGCGACCACCCTGTGATGGACAGCTTGGAGGGAAGCGAAGATTAAACAGCCTGAACTGGCTTCTGAAAGCAGCGATCGTCATTGTAATGTGACAGGCAGTGACAGCTCAGACAGCAACACGTTCTGAGTTTGATTCCTGAAAAAAAAGATAAACAGTAAACACACGAGGAGAGAGCCGCACACACCTGTGTGTAGGTGTGTGCGTGCTGACACTTCCCCTTGATGCAGAAGGGCTGGGGAAGGCAAGTGTTTCTGTAGTAGTGAAGGATGAACATAACCCCAATAACTGTCATGATGAGCAGGTCAGCCCACGAGCCAGGGCAGCCTGCACTGATGCTGTCAAACATGAGCTCCTCGGGCAGCAATTAAACGGGACCCTGCAGGTGCTGGCAGCGGGGGTCTGCACAGCCAGCAGGAATAACACTCCTTACAGAGGGGAACACCTGGAGGCTTCAGCATGAAGCTGGTGGTCCTGCTATATCCACCTGCCACATCCTTTCCTGTGTGCCAGCTGGACGAGACAAGCACGAGGATGCAGGCTGTCAATACAGTGTAAAGGTTTGTCTGTACACAAGGTATAGATATACACAGAATGCAGTGAAGCAAGGAACATTGATACTGATGGTTTGTCTGATCTGTGCATGGGTTCAGAGAGAGAAAATGAATGTTTCTTTTGCTTCTCATTTGCTTCTCAATCTTTTAGTTTTTTCCCAAGTAGATTTGCTTTGTGCTGCTGTCCTGTCCTGTTTGGGTGTTGGTCTCTTCCAGCCCTCCTCGGGAAGCAGCTCTGTCTTGGCAGTTTTATTACACCTGTGTTTTCATCATGGCAAACAGTTGAGGTGAAATACTGCTTCAGTGCAAGTTAACATCACATTTCTCTTAAAGCAGAGCTAGCCAAAGAGATTCTGATGTTTCCCAGAACTTCTATGGTGATGTTAAGTGTAACAAGTATTTCTGGGAAATGTTTCTGCTCTGGATTATCTGCCTGTGCTTTGATGGCTGTGCATGTCCTTTTTAAATTGCTGCCAGTGTCTGTCCTGGGTACAGCAGCACCAATTTTCTTCCGTGCTATTCAAGTTCTTAAGGCAGGCTTATCAGTGAGGCATCTGAGGGCTGGCTTTAAAGTGAAATAAATAAACAAACCCCAAACTACTTTCCAAAGGTCCTTCCAAAAAGAGTTAAGAGATCACCAGTGTTCCTGTCCGACTGAAAGAGAAATGCATGCACAACGAGAAGAAAATTTCATTGCCTGCCTTGCTCTATCCTTCCCATATCTCCCATCTCCATTGCATCTGGCACCCTCTCAGGATGAAGTAGTTGAGGAGAAATGTGGAGTCTGTGCCTTTTCCACTCACATAAATCAGTATTCATCTCAGCCAAGAACTGCTTTGATGCAAGCAGAAGAAGAATCCATCTCTATTCCTTTCTGACACTGAGGTATTGGAAGGCCAGGCAGAAAGAGTAATTTCAGAGAAATCTTGCATTTGGCAAGGTGAATTTTGGTGCAAAACAAACTTTTATGAGCAAGTAGGGGAAAGAAATACTTGGAGAAATTTTATGAGGAGCAGAGAATACTGTATAAAAGAATCAGCATCTCATTATAAAATGTTACTCAGGAAACCTGCACTTAATCCTTTATATAGAGATCATTTTGTTTAAATGAGGACATATGTGGAGATTGTTGCTGGAGAGAGTTCAGGGAAGAGAAAAGATGTCTGTAATTTTGGGCTTCTGCTTAAATATATGGCATTGTGTGGTTGATGTCTGAACTGGGATGACACAAGACAAATTAAATTTTAACTCATTAGTAAATTTTCCTCCTAACAAGCTACTCAGATGATCCAGAAATACATTATGCAGTAGCAGCTGCTAGGAGATGAAAATATTTCATTGTAGCAATACATGGTATAATGAAGGATGGGAAATGAATGCAGTAGCACAATAAGGGCAGAAGAAGATAGATGACACATAGTTTTAAATACTCACCCTCTGTGTTGAGTTTACACAGCACAGATGACGTCAGTAAACTGAAAACATCGCTGAGACACATAAGTCATTAAATACTAATATTAGAGCCACTTGGGGAAAGAAAGTTGTCAGGGGGAAGAAAGTTGTCAGAAGAATTTTCTGTTAGAAAATACGGTTAGTCAAAATCAGAAAATTTCTTGGAGAAAATTTCTTGGAGGTATGTCATTTTCAGTGACATTTTCTACACTAAAATATCAACCAAAATTGTCTGCATTCTGATAATGTCAAAGGCTGTAATGAGAAACCTTGCCAATTGACTCGCTTTGGCATCAAGATAATGACAACATGGTGGACACATATTCTATACCAAATCTCTAAGAATAAGTGTAAAAGTTCCGTGTTCTTCTGTCCTCTTTGACCCTTACTTCGGGTAATGGGCCCTGTGTATTCTTGGGTCCTATGTGTACAAAACTGTATTTTTCTGTCCTAGAGAGACTTGGTTTCCGTGTCTCTCCTCTTTGCTGAGTTTCCTCAGTTGCATGGAGGGCATCACCAAAGGATTTTTGCTGAAGTTTTTGGGCACTGAAGTTGCTGCAGGAAGGCAAGTCAGAGAGTAGCCTCAAAGGCTCAGATGTTTTCCTTTCTGAACCAATTGTGGGGATTTGATCACTGATAATCACTGAAGTGTCCAGAGCCATGTCTCTCTATATGTTTGAAATTAATGTTTAATGTTCTGACATTATAGAAAGGAAATGCTTTGGTGTTATTGAGTATCAGATGAAAAATATTTACTGATATTCATGGGAAATTTAATGATCTTGCCTTTCCCTCTTGGGACAGAAACCAAGTATTGGCCTGTCTGAATTCCTCAGAACAGAAATGTTGGCTTCTGACATATTCAGATGGAGAATGTAGCTAGGAAGATGGTTTTAAAATTAATCTTGGCAATATTTTGCCATAAGATGATCTTTATTGGCTGCTATAAAGTTATGGTGGAGGGAACTTGAATATCAGATACTGCTTTTTGTTCCTGAAACAGCTTTGACTGAGGACAGCTCTGTGGAAAATCAGAAGTGTGGCAGCTTCATCATTTGTTAACTAGAACAGAAACTCAAGGGGAGAATGAATTGCAAGAGAAACATTTTTGAAAGCCCAAATAGCTGTTTTTCACCATTCTGACCTCTTCCCCTGCTGAGCAGATTGACAGCCGAGATCCCAAGGTATGCAATTTCCACTAAAGAACCAGCCTGCTGAAGGTGTTAATCGCTGACAACATTTTAGTGTGGAACAAGGAGATGACTCCTCCCTGTTAATTGCAAATGCTGTACGAGGTTTCTTTTTCCAGCACTGAAATGCTTTAAAGACAAATATTTTGTTCCTGGTTTAAAGAACTGTCTCAGTTAGCCACAATCTGGGAGGCAGATGCAGCTGCCTCAGTGCAGAAAGTGTTCCAAGGGATGCTCTGGTGTGCTTCATGTAGGAGTCGTAGCTCGATTGCAGTGGCCTCACTCAGGGAGGAGGTGGGATGGATGTTTGCTGCTGCTTTAAATGTGTGAACAGGCAATGAGGAGCAGCAGAAACATGTGGTTTACAGATCCATTGATTATGCCATCACTCCATTCAGCCTAGTAAAGTTTTTTGTGATTTAGACCATTAACTTTTGAAAGGAAAAAAAAAAAGAATGATGAAGAAGATGGCCACAAACATGTGAGATGAGCATTGATTTTAGGGTATGAGGAGAAGCAGAAGAAGACAATTTGAAGGAAGATGAGGGAAGCTCTCAGGGTGTAAACAGGCCCTTGAAAGGGACCTATCTATCTGCAATTTCCAGATTTCTCAGGTGGAAGGAGTGAGTGATTAACGACCAGGAAGAGATATGAGGGATAAGTGCAGAAAGTTGAGGGTCTTTTGTAGGACTTTGTGAAGCTGTAAGCAGCCTGTTGATGAAGAGTTTCTTCTAGCAGGGAAGCTTAGCCATGGTTGTAGGTAAGCTTTGAAAAGTGATATTGAGTTATTGCAACTAAAAGAAAACCCACTGTGGTCTGAAATGTTTTCTAAGACTGAAGAACCAGTGCTGGGGGAGAAATGTATTCTAACCATGTAGGAAACCTTTCTGTTTGTGAGGCAGTGTGGAGAATGAGAGATGACTTGGTAAAACTAGGGGAGGATAGGGCTCAAAAATTGTGCACTGAGATGTTGCTTGGTAAATACAGGGATGGGGCAGCAAATGGAAGTTGCTGATGGAGCAGAATAATATGATGGTGTTAGAAAGCTAAGTCTGTGGGCCGTGGCCTAGAGAAATGAAAGACCGGGCAGGGGAAAATTAGAGAGAAGGCAAGGTTTGTGCATTGGGGCAATACAGTCAGAATAATAGGTTTTAACAGTGGTTTAACCTCCAGAACTGTCTAAAAAGAGACACTAGAGGAAAAAGAACATTTCACTATTTTAGATGCAGATAGCTGGATTGATTTCATGCAAAGAGAAAAGCATGAGCTTTTTGAGAAATAATGTGGTGTTTTTTCTATTGGGGATTTTGTACTTAAGTGATATAGAAGCACTGGCTGGTAACAAAAGACACAGACAGAGCATAAGAGCCAGGATAAAAGTAAAAAAGCCTGATTATGTCTTGGTAAAACAGCTTGGAGGACGTGATAAGGAAATGCATTGGCAGATATTAGGATTGTTAGCTAAAATTTCATACTCAAAGGGCAGAGATGCTGCTGTAGAGTGAGGTATAAATGAAAGAATTTACCTTTAGTTTTCCTTACATACGCTGTGCTATTTGTTCTCAGCATCTCTGAATGAGAGTCACCTTTCTTAGCCACCACCTGTGGAGGTTTGACATGAACCAGACAGTCAGTTGTGTCTGATGCCTCTGGTTTAATTGTATTTCAAAGCTTACAGTCAGAGCTATAATACACAGACAAGGCCCCCTTCAGGGACGTGGGCAATTACACAAATTGGTGTGGAGACATTTTGCCAGAAGAGATGTATTTTGTTTACCTTCTTGAATTTGGCAGGGAATTGCCTGGCTACTTGAAGAGGTACAAGCTCTTTCAGCAGGAGAGATGCTGTCTCTGGGCTCAGAAAGAAGTGAAGTACTTGGGGACAACAAAAGTCTGTAGACACAGCTTTTGTTTTCCGAAGGATGATGTAAGGAAAACCAAAAGCCTTTAGGCCCTCCTGTATCTTTGTGATAAAGTTAATATGGATAAGGGATCACCCTGTGCAGAGTGGGGAAATCCAGTGGTGTGGTTTTTTTTCCTTTTGAGCACGGAGACTTGGAAAGAGCTCTCCTGTGGCTGGCAATGCAATCGCAGCAGAATGTTTCCAGCCTGGCTTGGATTTGAGACTCAGAGGTGCAGTGGGCTGTCACTATTGAGCTAAGGAGGAGCAATGGCATACGTAGTCTTGGTTTGCGGAAGGTTACCTGAAGTACTTGTGTTTACCTTAGCTTATGCATTTAAAGTATATTTTCTACTTCAGGATGAGGAGCCCTCAAGTGGACAGTTACCATAGGTGGGCTAATGTTTGCTACCTCTTTAAATTGGGCTAGTGTGAGATATTTCATTTAAAATCCTCAGATTTTTTTCCAGCTGAAGTTTCTGCATGCCTGCCTGCAGAAGCTTGCACTATGGCATTGAATCTTTGCTGTTGGTTTTTTGGGTTTTTTTTAAACCTAGTGTTGGCAGCTGGTAGCAAAGGGATGATTTTAAATGGGTTGATGTGTTCTAAAAGGCATAAAGAGGCAGCCTCTACCACCTCATATCTTGAAGTTATCTCAAGGGGGCTGGGAGTCTTTGGGATGACCAAGAATTACAACAACACTTATCAGTGGCTGACTCCTGGCTTCTTTCAGAGGTGATTTCTCCCATTCCAATTAATTTTTTTTTTTTTAATGTTCCTCTCCCTCCTTTCCCCCATTCATTCCAACTTCTTTAACTTGTGAAAGTGAAACACAGCTTGGCTTGCTTCTTGTGAAGATCTGCCAACACCCACATTAACCCACGAGTACCTTCTTTCTAGCCAGTATTTTGGCAGGAGACCTTCTATCTTGGTAGTGCGTAGTTCCTTCTGGAGAGTAGAACTTGCACTGCTGTTCGTAGTTCTACTTGGAAGATTTTCAAATATGTGCCTTGAGGTCAAAAGGGTTTTTTTTAATTTTCTGTGTGATTTGTCATGAATCGTGAAAGGAAATCTGCACTTGGATCCGCCATTCTTTTTGACAATTTCACCAAGGATGTGTTTGACTGGCTCTGGCTATGAATGTGATCTAGTCCCTGGTGCGTGTGTGTGCGCAGGCAGTGAAGATGGCCACTTGTGTTGGTGAATGATGGGAGAGCATTCCAACTGCCTCTTGCCCACCTGTTGCACCAGCACTGCTCCTGTTGGTGCCACAGGACCAATGATACCGCCAACCTGTGTGCAAGGAAGTGCCTTCCCAGAAGCTGAAGGTGGTGTAGCTGTCACCCTAGAAAGGTTGAGGCATAGCAGTTGCATGGCATGGTATCTTCTGCTGCATTTACACTGAGATACCAGGCTTTCCTTGTGATTCATCAGGTTAGGCGCTGTCTTGTTCAAGGCAGGGCTTGGAATTGTCCTGCCTTTTAATCCACTTCAGCATCCCCCTAACTTTCTAAATAAATTGGAAGTGTTCACTTTGGAATAGAAAAACAATATTTTAAGGTATGTGGGAGAAGTGCTTATTCTCAGCTCAGCCTTATCAGAAACAAAATGTTCCAGCATTCCCATCCATTATGTAAAGAGGAAACATGAGGGGAACAATGTAGAAATCTTGACAAGAATTTTCCAGTTGATGGTATCCATTGCCCCTGAACAGTGTTTGCCCTGGTGTGTCCTTAAGCAGAGTATGGGTCTGTCCACACAGCCGCAGCTACCTGCAGCCTGCTTTTGACACCACTCCCATTCCCTCACAAAGAAGGTAAATTGTAGCCAGGATAAAATATTTTTACTAATTATAAAACATTAAATGATCTTCATCTATCTTCTCCCCGATGAACAATGCAATTGAATTATCATTAGAGTAGTACAGAACCTTTGATAGCAATGGAGCCATTTGTATTAAATTCAGGCTTAGTTTTCTTATTCCATGAAGTCCCATCATTGTGTTGATTGTACTTTGAAGTCATAGTAGGCTTCCCTCTCCTGCTATTCACCTAATTTATTTCAGGCCCAACACACAGCTCCTAAATTCTTGTTAAATTTGTTTCTGAACAAAAAGACTAAAACTCAGCGTGTTTTAAATGAAAGACATGAGGCAGTTACAGTTCCATTCATTTCCTCATATCTATTTGCTGTATCTAGAGAGCTATTGTTATGTGTGCACTACTGGGAAATAATAACACTAATAAAAAATAATAATTCTCCTAGGATTTGCTGTCAATAGACACAATCTATAGAGAACTCAAACCTAGAGAGTGAATGATTAAAGTTTAGTAGCAGAACTGAAAAATACTTTCTGAATGCAAAAAGAAGCTCAAGAAGACAGACAGGAGCTAGAATCTGCTTGGTCTTTGAAGCCAGTGTGAGTTAGAATGCTGCTCTGAAGGGGTAGGAGCTTCAGTGGGAACTCTGCTTCCTCACGACTCTCCTGTCTTCTCTTTCCCCAGGAAACCTTTTCTGGCTTAGGGGCATGCAACTGTTGAAATTTTGTCTTTCCCTTAAGCAGGGCTGGAGGAGGAATTTAAGAGCTTAGAGAGAAGTTTGGGTGGACTCAGTGTGTGTGAAAGGATTTATAAAGCTGCTTGCCTGTGACTCTGGGCGTTGTGTGTGCACGATACTGAGTGTACTCAGTACTGAGGTTGTTACTGCTGCCTTTATTCTTCCCAGATATCATGGAGTTGATTGGCTTCTGAGAACTGACCTTCCCCAAATAAAAAGTAAATCTTGTAGGCATCCAATTTGAGACAGAGCAGGATCAACACTGTACTTGGCCTTGTAGAAATTGTGCTTGTCTGGGTGAAGTGGTTGGTCTTACTCTCAGAGAAATTTTTTTCAACCTAGATGAGTGAAAACCTACAGAATCCTGGGTTCACCAAAGAAGCCTGGTTATTTAAATCATTCTGTCTCTGTTAGTCTCCTCTCAGAGTGCAAAAGAGTTGGTAAAGTGGGGTTAGTTTCCTTTCTCTGATAAAAGCAGATTAATTTTAACACTGGCTAAAATTGCACTCATTTTCTCTTGGTAAATGAACCTTAAGACACACTGTCAAAAGAGAGCCTTCCATAATGACTGTGTTTAATATTTCAGAGCTTAAACTCAAGCATGAGAGAATCAGCATTATATGCTATACATTAGCTTGATTTCTATTCATTTGCAGCTCAAGAGTATTCTTCTCTTCCCCCATGCTAATTTCAGAGTTATGAAGAGCAAGGGATTTGCATCTGGTCTCATACTCAGGTATGTATGTATGTATTTCTTTTTGGGAAAGCTGTATTGTAAGCAGAAGTGAGGCAGGATAGTTCAAATGTTTGAGGTTCTAAGCTGAGGCTCAGGAAATCTCAGTTAGCTGCTCTCCTGCAGTGTTCCTGTGCTTAGCAGAAAATCCCAGAGCCTTTTGGTAATTCAGTTCCCTGGATCGTAGAGTGAACATGAAAATCCTTTCCTTGCTTCTTATGGAATCCAAAAATTCTTGGGTTCTGCAGAGGTTGTGATGCGCTAAAATACCCTGTTAAGATCCAAAGTTAGATGAGGAAGATCCCCTGGGGCTCACAGATTGAGCTGTGCAAATACAAATTCCTGTGTCATGAAGAGTAGCACATATGCCAAGGCACATGCCCTGTCTGGGTCTGCTGGTCTTCTGTTTTTCACCTTACTATATTTGTGGTCAGCACATTCATATGGGGCAGTGAAGGTCTGCTGTCTGTGAATCTCAAGACTGCTCTTTCCTGAAGTGCCAGGCGAAGGGTGGCTTCTGTCTCATCTTTTGCTCCCTTGCTGTCTGTTTTCTGCAGAGAAACTCTTTGGCCAGATCGCCTGGCTGCTGGCCGTGAGTGCTGCTTCATCTGCAGAGGACGTGCTTGGCTGAATGCAGTTTTCATTTGCTTTCTGTTCCACAGGGATGTTTTCTGCCTGATTCCGGATCTCACTTTCCTGGAAGAAAACATTAAATTTCAGACCATGGCACCTCTGCTGTTAAAACCACATCCATGTCTGATTGCCTGAGTTTCCCATTATTTTCTAGTGCTAATGCTTAAACCAGTGCATCCAGGTAAATTATATAGTGCTTAAAAATTACTTGACCCTGTCTTTCATTCTTATCATCTGCTTCAGCACTGCTTGGGATCTGTAACATCTGAATGGCCCTTTTGGCTGACAAAGCCATAAGGGGGAATATACAGCAGGAATATTAAGGTTTTAGGACAGGCACTTGGGAATGTAGATTGAGACCAATTATGCAGAGGATGTAAGATAATGGTCTAGCCCAGGATGAGAAGTTGTAGGACAAATGCAACAGAGCTAGTGTGCTAAAAACAAAAAGAAGATGATTGTACACAGCCAAGGTGATAGTTTTCCTAAGAGCTCTTGAAACAACTGAAGTTGTTAACATTGCAATTATTCTCAATAACGTAATTTTATTCTACTTGCAAATTCTGTTTTGTCTTTTTTTTGGTAGCAATTACGGAAATGAATTTCTTTCTTAATTACCCAGTTCTCTAGCCCTGATGTAGATTTCTAACACTGTGAGGCATATTTAAGCAGATCTTTGTTTATGCATATGGGGGAAAAACAAACAAGGAAATTTGGAAAATGGTTTTAACATCAACAGTCCTTTGTGAAAACATGCTGTTGATTGATAACCATAATGCTAAGCAACTGTTGTTTCTAGAACTTGGATGTTGTATTCATTCCAGAGGAGTGACAGAAGATGGAAGCTGTTATTTCCACTGTTTTTCCTTGATAAGCCAGTTCACTTTTCCTCAAAAGCCTTTACCAGTTTCACACTTTTCATCCTTACTCACATGAGGAACAGGGTGCTGCAAAGACTCAGGAACTTAACACTTACAGGAAAGAGATTAGAAAGCAGGAGTAGCACTGCTGAGGTGAGCCAGGATTCTCATTACACATCTTTATTATGGGAATCCCTAGGGGTCCTGCTGGGACTCTGTGCTTTGCTTTCTCTGCCCCATTTTACAGCTCTCACTGTAGCATTGCCACAAAAGAAACTCACCTTTTTTATTTATGAATATCTGAGAGCGAAATTATTAGCACCATCTATTGGAGAAATAGAGATACTGATTTCTTCACAGGTCTGAATATGCAAAATCTTTCCTTTTAGATTTCCAGCTATAGTTTGCAGTGAGAATGTGCCTAGACAACCTGCTTGTCTTATAACTTACAGCAGCCTGGAGTCTGTGCTTGGGAGGTTGTGCCTTGTTTCAAAATGTACCTTAAAGAAATGCACTGAACCATTTAAAAGAGGGCAAGAAGACAAAGATTCAAATGTCAAAATGCTACTTTGGCTGTGGCAGATTCTGTCATATCAATAGGACAAGGGCAATAGCTGAGAAACAATTTGCAGCTGAGGAGATAGGCCTATCTAGTGCCTTGAGTCAATCTGGGCTAGAGTGTCTGAGAAATTTGGGTGAAGAATGGGATATTTGACCTTCTTGATCTTTATAGGATGAGGAAAACTCTATCACCTGAAGAAAAAGCAGAGGAAGTACTATTAGCAGAAGACTGACTTCAAGGCACATCTCCAAGTTGGAGAGTATTCATGATCTGGAGTAGTTTCAGGACTAGCATGGTTTCATCACTCTGACTCCTGACCAGAGTGGTGTCCTCTGTCACACTTTTCAGGTCATTTGCACATGTAGAGCATATTGAGTTCCTAACTTTCACTTACTCTGCTGCATCGTGTGTGTCTCTGTGTTTCTCTAGTGCTCTTGTCTGTTGTATTTTTGTGCTGTTCCTGTAGCTTTGGTCTTCTGGCTCCTCAATAACAGCTGATGTCTTGATGGGAGCACCATGCTGGCAAGCCAAGGCTCAAATCCCACTATTGATAAGGAATAGTCTGCAAGAACAGAGCAGGTGATGGTCTCTTAAATCAAAAGGATCTGATGTGTGCTTCTGTGGGAGACATGTAGCCCTGCACTGATAGACCAGGATCTGGCCTACTGCTGGTTCTAAATTGTTTGCCCTACCATATTTGTTGGAGAGCACTTGAAGTATCTGATGTCTGTTGAAAAATGTTTCTTTAATACTGAGCGTAATTATATTAAGATGTTGTTTATCCATTTGCTATACTGACAGCACAGTCTTTTAATTTTCACTCTGTGGTATTTGCACAGTAGAAACAAAAGTCCTATTGTTTTGTATTGTCTGTTCTGCTTTGTAAACAATCAAAGGTCTTTGATGTCACGTTCACGTGACTGCAGCTAATCATATTGATGTTTTTAAGAAGCTGTGGTCGAACAGGTAATTCAGTAAAAGTTTAGCTTTCAAAGAATTGGACAATTATTATTTCTGCTCTCTGGATAGCTGTAGTAGAGACCTCAGTACTTTCTACCCAAATTTCCTATTTCACTAGCTCACTCTATCAGTGCTAGCTGATAAGACATCTAGATTTCAGAAAATTAAGACCCTAAAATTCAATGACTTAGCTAAATGAATGCCATTCTGAGAGTATGGGAGGATTGAATTCAAGAGTAGGGGAAAGAGAACTGTGAAAGAGTTGTTACGACCTTGGGAGGTGCTGTAAACTGGGCAGTTTCAGCTTTGATCCCACTGGCTACACAGAATTGCAGGGCTCCTGAAATGCATACTGCAGAATTGCTTATGCAGTGACAACCTCTGGAGCTCCTTCACTCCAGTTTTAAGTGATCCTAGTGACAGGTTTCCCTGCATGCTTCCCCTGAGAGCTGTGTGCTTGGTTTAATTGATTGACCCATTAGCAAAGCAAATTTCTCTTGCTATTCAGCCAGAATTTTCCTTCTGCTTAATTTCAGCCCATCACTCCTAGTTATGCCCCTGCAAAGCCTGTCTGAACTGCCTTTGCCACACTACAGCTTTATTGATCCTGGCTCTATGTTAGTAATTCTTAACTGACTGAACTTATTATGGCAGTACCAGGGCAGTGAAGGCCCTGGTGAGAGCCTGTTCCTTGATCCATGAAGCTGGAAGAGAGGAATGCAGTGAAGGAGTTTGGTGGTGTTCATTGACCTTCCTGAATGAGTGCATGGAATGGTGAAAAATGGTTTCTGAGTTTTTCCCCAAGTCTTCAAATATTTGAGTTTGCACATCTGTGTGTGTTATATGTGTGGATGTCCCAGCCACTGGATGTCACAGCAAGTGGTCCTGAAATCAGGAGTTAGCTCATGAGCATTTAGCCTCTGGGAGGCTTTTCAAGGGTAATTTTTGGATTCCTGTCAAGCAGTGTGTGAATGTGTGCTGTGGGGGCAGGAGGTGGATCATGTCTGGAGGAAGATCTTTCCTGAAAGTCTTTGGCTGAGGAAACGTGTTGTGTGATAGGCATCATGAGAGCTGACTCCCAAACTTCATATCCTATGATCCTTCCATTTCAGTGTCTATGCTGGGTTATATACTCCAGAAGCACTGAGCATGCTAAAATACCCACAAATTGAGGGGGATAATCACCCTGTGACTTGCTCACACCTTATTTAGAACTACCTGGATAGATCTGTCTCATCATGAGCTTGGTGCTGGTGAGTTTATTTTGTCTCTGGGGTGTTGTTCATCTGAGTGGCCAAGCAGGAGAAAGATAGTGATTCTCCTTGGTTTTCAAATTTCCATGCCCTTATCCCTTCTATGCCTCAGTTTACTCCTGGGTGCAAGATCTCTTTCCCAAGGGTACAGGAGTGGAAAGGGGGAGAATGGTATTTCTTTTGTTAGGATTTAATTTGAAGACCATTTGCAAGAAGTTTTAGGAGCCTGCTCATGGTATTGTGGAAGCTGTTGGTATGTGCTTCTATGAGCTTACAGATCAACAGTGTAGTTGGAGGGGCACTATTAATAAGAATTTTAAAGCCCATGATGAAATAATTTCGCATACAGGGGAAAGCAGAGAGGCATGTGGGGTGTAGATGGTGGGAACACAGCTACCCTCTGAATAAAGCAGCCTGTAGTCGACTGTACTGGTCCTGCTCCCACAGAGTTTGTTCAAACACAAGCACAAAGCTGTAGTTATCAAGCCTTAGGCACTACACAGTATTTACAAGCTGAGGTATCAAACTCCTTGTTTTAGGATACTAGCCCCTATCAGTGCAAGAAGAGCTAAGCACAGAAAATTGCTGCAACCTGCTGCTGAGGTGCCGGAAGACACTGAGCCTCCCATGTTCTGTTGTGTGTTCCTGGAAGCTGGTTCTGCAAAAGTGATTAATAAATGAACTGTGCACCGAATTTCCGCTGTGGCCGCAGAAGCAAAGCCAAGCCAATGATTTGCCGTCAGAGCTGGGTTATGGGATCCCTCCTCCCATCTTCTCTATCCACTCTTTTGGTTTGGTATTGTTTTGATGAGAGTGTAAATGCAGAGATGATTAATTGCCTTGCTGACCTGATTCTGTCGCTACATGGGATCTGCTTATATCAAAATGCTCCAGCCCAAATGACTAGAGTATGTCAAAGTTAGGTGATTAAAGAATTATAAAATACTTTCTGAACATCCTATTCTCAACTCATTGTGACTTTGGACAGAAGCCCAGACAAGAGGGGGAGAGAAGGGTGAAAAATAAACAATAAAAAAGAAGAAAATAAAAATAGTAAATTCAGTGAGGAGGACTTCTGCCATATTTTGCTCTCATTTTATTGAGAAGATTGATAACAAACATTAGTGAGGCAAAATTACAGTGATTTGTATAGATTCCCAGGTGAACAAGTTGAACATTAATAAAATATTATAGCCTTCTCTATCACAGAACTATTGTACTGATCATAAAATGAAAGGGCTTTATATATATATATATAGGCAGGGAAGTGTGTATGATCTTACAGCATGGATGGAGGCATCTCATTTTCAACTAATAGACTAAAATCTGTGCTGGACTGGAATAGTGAGGTGTTTAACTCTGCTAATGCTATGGATGATTACTACTCTAGGAGAGGATGCACCTGGCAAATTCCTACTTCAGATGCCAAAGCAAGCCCAATGGATGTTGTTGAAATTTTCCCTAAACCACCAGTGTCTCAGCCCCAGCTCAGGTGCCCTGTTAGTTTCTGTTGAGGTTGGCGGCAAACTGAGCACCCTGTGGCTCTCATAGGTATGAGTGTGGCACAGCACATCAGGGTTGACATTTTAAGGGCTTTCTCCCTGCTGCTCTAGAGTTTGTGGCAGGAGCTGAGCAAAACTGAAAGACATCTAAACAGAAATAAACACTGCAAGATGAGAAATTTTTTTATGTGGTGTTTTTGAAATAAGTGGTTTTGGAGTTTCTGCATTGCCTGGTTTTATTTTATTACAGTTGATGCTGAGGGCTAGGCTGGGTAGCACTGCCTTGTGCTGGCTTCTCACCAACAGTCACTGATTTCATCTGTGGTGGAGGAAGAAGCTGATGTTCCCTCTCCGTCCTGGGGCATTTTTCTGGTGATTATCCTAGCTTAACACGAATACCTACTGTTTTTGTGGCCCTAAAATGGTAGGAAAATTAGAGATGAATTTCATCATGATGCAACACCATCTCCTGCCATTCTGAGGCACCTCTGACTGGGGCCAATTTTACCAGTCAGGTGAAGTGACTGCTTCCACGCTTAGCCCTCCTGTGTGCTCCTTAAATATACGAAGTTGAGGAGATTAACTTACTACCAAAGCAAAAGAGGACACAAATTTGTGGTGATAATACTTATACAATAAATTCCTATTTGCTTCATGTTTTGTTTTCCAATGTGATAAACTAATGTGGCGCAGTGGACATCTGCTTTCCTTTAAACCATGCAGAACTGATGAACTGTTTTTTTTAATTATTTCTAGGGTTCTAAAGAAGATGGATTTTTTTTTTCTTCAATATAAAATATTTCAAATGCTAATGTTCTTTGGAAGTGAAGATAACATCTACTGCAAAAATGTGTTTGCTTTGACAGCATTGTATGTTTTAGCCAAATTGAATGAAGGAAATAGTGTTTTAACTGTTTTTTTCATTTCACATAACTGAAACTCCTGGTTCCAGTTAAAAGCCAACATCATCCCAACCCTGTCATTCTGTCTTAATTTTGGCCCCTGCCCTTTTCTAGTTTTTCTACTGTAAATATATGAGATAGAAAATGCAAAATAGTCATCCCTATTTCCTTTTCTTCTGCTCTCCACCTATGCTTTAAAGGCTGTTTTGAAATGAAATGTAAAGAAACATTCTTTTTACAAACAAGGTCAAAGCAAAACTCGGTCTAGAAATCAAATCAAAATTCAGTCCAGAAATTTCACTGGCGATTTTCAGAGAGGATTATTTTTCTCTGATGTGTTTTGTTGCAAAAGAAAGCCATAGATTTTTCTGACCAACTCTTATTACTAATAACAAAGGAGTTATCAGAAAGATAACCTGTCTCTTAAACTAGACTTCACAGCTCACTATGTATTCTTGGGCTTTGAATTCACTTCAATATATGGGTGTTTTTGTCATGCAACAAAGAAAGTCTGCTGAGAAAGGACATTGAAGGATGATGTGTATGTGTACACTTGCAGCTTTTCTTGAGCATGAGCTACGGGTTGCAGTGTTTGCGGAGTGGAAAGGGAAGGGATGTTCTGTCCTGCCCATGTCCAGGGTGGACAGGGGCTAAGAAACTATTGAAGAAAACTTTAGGAGCAGGAGAAAATCTTCATGAGCATTCAGATTGCAAGCCATCTGAATTACACGCTTCAGATTTTTTATCTACCAGGTAATTTATATTCTAGCAGATGAAGTGATTGTGTATTTCAGATGCCTGTGTGCTGGGGAGCTGATTCATCTGGAATGGAATTGGGGCACCTGGTTGGGTTCATAGTTTGCCAACCCTGATGGGCAGCCTTTACCAATAAGCTCCCTATTTGCAATGCCAGTTCTTTGAGGCAGCAGCTCTCCATGGGATGAGTAGGTTTCTGTCAGTCTCTGAGTCAGAGTTCTGCATGCCTTACTGATCAGTAGGTAAAAATGCAGAGCGTGTTATACTCTGATTGGGTGAGTCTTTTCCTTCCCCGCAAGGAAGGCATGACAGCTTCATGTAGCCTTAGTCTAGTACACCAGTCTCCAGAAACCAGAAGCTGGGTACCACTGCTCTGTATGCTGCTGTTAGACATCTATCATCTCCAATTTTAAGAGCACTATCTGTGTACTTCCTTTAAGAAGAGGGGCTGTGGTGGGAGATGGGCTCTGTAAAGTCATCATTTCCCCCTGGAAGTAAAGATAAGTGTTTCTGCATAGCCTGTGGTGTTATTCAGGCAGTTTTAAAACAGCTGTGCTAAAAGTGAAGCAATGGGTTGTTACTTCTAAACTGCTGGTGCTGTAAAGACAAGAAGGAAAGGAATGGCAGATGTTTATCTCCATGTTTATACCAAGTTTTAGTGCATCAATCACTCAGTGCTATCAAGACTTGTTGAGGAGAGATAATAAGATTTATTGGTGGCTGTTGGGATAACCCACATAGTGCATAAATATGTTAGTAAAACTCCAGGGAGTCTTGGTCTATCAAAATGAAATAGGCAGGAAGGAGCATGGGTCTCCCAGCTATGGAGCAGCTGAGCACTTGGTGAGAGGTCAGTTCTTCACAATCAGCATGAATTTCACAAACCTCCTGATGGCTTTTTTGTTTGTTTGTTTTTTCTATCCCCATCATTCAGTCAAGGTCTGGGAAATGAAAATCGGAAATCCTGCTCCCTTGCAGTGGAGGAGGAGTAAGAGGTGAGGAATAAGACAGTTTTCCATCCTCCTGTATTATCATGTGACCATGATGGTTGGACTTGCCACGGGCTGCTTGATTGTAACACAGAAAAGGCTTAAATGAAGAACTGTGTTAACCTATGAGCAGTTGAGTTAGAAGGAAAAAATGTGACCTTGATTATTTATTGCTCTCTAATGCTTACTCCTGCCCTCTAGTACGCATGGTGTATGTGCCATAATACCAGCTACACTGAAATGGGCAAAAGCCATAAATGGAACGACTTCCCCTCCTGCTGTGTGGGTACAAATGCATGCATGCCACCTGTTCAGGCAAATAAATCTGTGTTTCAGAAGTCTCTGAGTTAAGGCACCAGTCTGCATGTACAGTCCTGAGAGAAACCCTTGAGGTTTTGTGTTTGTGCTCACACATTTCAACATGAACACCCTGAATGGGAGAGAGCTCAGGGCAGCTCTATTCCAGTCTGCTACTCAAAGCAGGGATAGTTTGAGGCCCAGTCAGGTGGATAAGAGCTATTCAAGCTATTCCCTGTTGTATCTTGAAAACTTCATCAGGTGAAGGCTGTGTGACCTCTCTGGGCAGCCTGTCCCACTGCCTGACTTTCTTAGGGAAATGTTTTCACTTGTGTGCACATTGAAGCCCTTATGTTTCAGCTTGCACCTGTTCTCTCACTCCCCACTGTGAAAACCCTGCCTCCTCTTGATGGGCTCCCTGTTGGCCACTCTGGAGCCCCTCAAAGCCATGTGCTCTTGGGGCTGTGCAGAGCTTGCTGCTGTTGGCTTTCTGCAAATGTATTCTGCACTGTCCAGACATGGCTGCCCTGAGCACTTTATTCAGAGTTCTCTGCACTAGGGGTGCAGAAAACTGTAGACAATGTCTAACAAGTGCTGAGGAGAGGGAATAATCACTTCCCTTGATCACTGGCGGGGCTCATGTTCCTGCTCCCTGCAAGGCTGCCAGCCACCTTTGTTGCCAGGGTGCAGGGCTGGCTTGTGCTCTGCTCCCTGCCTGCCAGCACCCCTGCCTTTCTCAGACAGCTGCTCCCCAGCCAGGCAGACCCCTGCCCCTGTTGAGAATTTTGGCTCTTGTTACAAGAAGCAGAATATAAACAGAGAATAGCTCCTGCACTTGCCTGTATTACACATGTTGGAAGATGAGTTTGCCTTCAGGCATCCTGATGAGGATGATTATTTTCTATGAGCACTTAGTAGCTTGCCATTGTTTGAAGTATGAGCATGGTTTAATAAAAACCAGAAAGCACTCCTTAAAACATTTTACTCAGGATTGTTATGCTCAGAGCAAATTCCAGTCTGGGGAGTTCTCTATTTACCTCTTTTCTTCCCTTGAACAGGATCCCTTTTAGAACGCATTTGATAATCCAGGAGGTGTCTCAGAGCTCTAAACAGCAGCTGCACAATGTGGTTATGTGTTTCCTTCAGCATAATAAGAAATTCTCTTTTGCATCCACCAGTTACTGACATTGCTTGGAAGTGACACAGTGTGTGCTTCCTTCCTTTTATCAGTTAGAACTTTACAGTCTCTGAAAAGTTACAAAACAATCTTCCCCTTAACCTCTGAATGGCTGAGCAAGATGAGGATTAGCTGCAGAGAAATCAGCATTCCTTAAGTTTAATTGAACTGGTTTATCAGATTCAGTAATGTAAAAGTGTCCTGGGTGTGTTAACTAGTGCTTATCCAACTGGGCATTTATTACTTTGTAGTCGACTTTTATTAATGCTTTAATTAAAAAAAAAAAACAAACCCAAACAACCCCAAAAACATACAAAGCTGAGAATGGGTTTAATGTGTTTTGGGATTTTTTTAAACACTGGCACACTGCACTTGATATGCTGCATCATTAGTGATGAGCTTTTCCAATCAGAAGAATCCTACAAACTGTCACAGGACCAGATAATGAAGCTGATGTGCTTTATCTCTGGGTAAGTGGACATAGCTCTAGCTTCAGGTCTGTGTGCAGGGTGGGAGCCCAGCAGTTAATTTCTCTTGGAGGCTGTAGAGGCTGTGTGGCCTCACAGAGCACAAGTACGTAAATAGCACAACAAGAGACTGTTTTCTGCTGTCAGTCATCCCATAATTTGCCCAGTCCAGCTGTAGATGATTCTGTTTTTAGTGATAAATTTATGTGGCCTAATAGAATCGAAACGTATTTCTCCATTTATGTTTTTTGTTCTGTTTCATCTTGATAATTTGTCATATTCATATATTTACTCCATACACACAGACTTTCTTTTCTTTGATTTAATCCCTTTACTATTTGTATCCCATGCTGTTTTATTTGCTGAAACTGTTATTTAGCCATAATGATGTTTTAATGAATGATAGATTTCGTAGCTGGAGTGTGTCATTCTATGGTTCTGATTTCTCATGGGAACTGAAATTATTCCATGCAAGACATTGCTGATGTCTTGTTTTAGTTATTCAAAATGCAGCTCTCCAGCTGCTGGAAGAAGCAGATTGTGATGAACATTTAACATCTTTTATAGCAATGGGAGATGTAAAGTTAGGAATATAAGGATCTGTTCTATTTTTTGATACTCTTATATTCTAATTTTTGATCTCAGAGGGGCTATCTTCCTATCTCTAGCCAGCTGGGAAGCAGTGGTCTGACTTTGGGTAAGTCTCAGCTTTGAGTGCTTTGGACCTCAAGAAAAATCCCAAGGCTAAAAGCTGGGAAAAACCCAACCCCCAATTTGGCAATATATAGACCTGATATGATGGAATTACTTAAAGCAAAATTAAACCTTTATTATGGACAGCTGATGGAAACATGGACAAGCTTTTATTAGCCCTGTCCTGGATATTTGCAGGAGGAACTCCATCTGCTCTGGGTTTTGGGACTGCATCCAAGGCCAGACTCGCTGCCCATGGGCACAGGGAGTGGGGAGGGCTGGCCCCAGAGGGCGGCTGCCAGAGCCTGTGCCAAGGGTGGCTGAAGCCCCTGTGCCAGGCAGAGGGAGGAGCTGCTTGTTGCTCAGCATTTACAACTGCTCTTGCACCCAGCTGTAAGCCCTCTTCTAGGCATGGCTGTGGTTCTTCGTGCAAAATCAGAGGTACAGCTGATCAAATTTGCTGGGAGGCATGGCTGGGAGTCTTTAGATAGGGCTGTATGGGAAGAAGTTCAGGAGAAGTCAGGACTTTTCAGTTCATCTGTGCAGATGGGGCTGTCTGGGTCTTGCGGTGGGACTGCTGTAAAGACCTGCAAATGTGAATCAAGTTGAGTGCCTTTATTAGTTGGAGAAAAAGACCAGAAAGGCAGGACTCGTGGGTTCCTGTGTGGTCAGGGGAAACTCAATTAAGTGCTCTGTGCCTCAGTGCAAGCCATCGGTAACATAAGCATCATGATACTTACCTGCCTCTGAGGGCCATTTGCTTAATTAAATTGCTGAGATCTTCAAATAAGAGATGCTTTAAATAAGTAGTTCTGTGTGGGGTAGAAGTAATGGAGCTTGGTTTTCAATGGCTTTGTCTTGTGGTTCATTGCCAGCTCTGACTGAAACTTTCCCCTGGGCCAAGGCTTCATGAGGTTGTTTGGTTTTGTTTTTGGTTTTTTTTTTCCTAATTCACTCTCCAGGCTTCACAGGTGTTCAGTAAGAAGTAATCCTGGCCTTTCCTGTAGAATGGGCATTCCTAGGGGATGTTTCTTGTATGTCTCTTTTCTGCCCAGCTGCCTGGCTTGTTTTGAGATTTTTCTGTGTTACAGCAGATGTAAGCCTTGGTCCACATCAGCCAGGAGTTTCAGGCAGTGCAATAGGAGGTGAGACCTGCAGACACACCTGCCAGCAGCACACAGGGCAGCTTGCAAAAGCCTGGGCTGCTTTGGAAATCATGTGGAAACCAGAGCATGACAGTGCAAACCTATTACTTAGAAATGATGGAGAAACCGAAAGAGGAAGTGGGGTTCTAGTGTTTCACTTGGTCACTGTAGAAAGAGGAGTGATGGTCAATGCTCCTAAATCACTTGGACACTTTGCTTATCTGCTCCAGGAAGATGCTATCCGAAGAGATGCTATATCCCTTTCTTCTTTTTAATTGTTTCTTTTCCATGTGGATACGTTCCTGTAAGGAAAGTCTGGTTTTTGGACTTTCCTCAGTGCTTACAGCCAAGGAGAGCCTGTCAAAGCCAGTAAGCTGATCCCAAATCTCCTATGTGGATAGCTCTGTGGCAGCTCCCCTTGTTGTAATTCATTCCTGCTGACAGGCTGTCCAGTTGGAAGAGTTTTTTAGGATCTTTCAGCTGTTCCAGTTTTTTTGCATCCTGCTTTCTGTGACTCCCACAAATAGACCAGGGCTTATGCAGGTGCACCTTGGCACCCCACTTTAAATTAGACTGGTGAATATATTGCAAGTTTAGGAGAGCAGATGGGGAATTGCTCATGACAAAGGGTGCCAGAAGAAAGGGTTGATTTTGGGGTTCAGGGAATGGAGAACATTCTCTTTGAATGTGAGTGTGTGGAAAGATATGTATCTGCATATATTCATCTGCACCTCTTAGGTAGTACTCCTGCTGTGGTTATACTTGTTACCAAGTCAGCTCAGGAGTTCACACTTTCTCCCTGTTATTCTGGGTGAAGTACAGTGAGAAACTCTCTTCTCTGCGCCTCTCTTCTGTTTCCTTGGGTGCTGCTTGGCTGAGGGGTGTAAATGCAGAGAAACATCACTCACTGGTGGAGGAAACTGTGGGTGCAGAAATTGCACTGCAGATAAAGTCAGGCGTTTGGTCTTGAAGCTGCAGAGAAAATGAGCAGTGAATAGGCAGCTAATTGAAAGCTAAAGTAGCTGTTTACTGACAGTAAAGTCTTGTCTTTTCTCCTCTGTTTAATTTGTGTGAGATCACTCGAAATCAACATCTTTGACCCAACTTGTTTCCAATATTTATTTGTTTTCTCTCTTTTCCAGCTGAATTTATATGTCAAGCTTTTTATCCTTTTTTTCTTTTTTTTTTTTTTTTTTTTTTTTTTTTTTTTAAGCCAGCATGTTGTATTGTTGATCCTCGCTGTTAAACTGCTGCTATGCATCAGTTGAAAAACTGGTTCTCTCACTGAGCCCGTTAAATTTTGCTGATCTTCACTCAATAAGTAATTGGAACTTTAGAGAATAGGGATGCAAGAAGGACTACTTGGATAAAGAGGGGTTTACGGGTCTGGGCAAAAGGGGTTTTAAAATTCTTTTGGGATACACAGAGTAAATGTTGAGTCAGGAGAAGAGGTAAATATTTGTGGGATCTCATTGATTGTGTGAGGCTGTTTAAGCCTGGCTTAAATTCTTTGCAGGGCTGAGGGATTCATTCCATGAAAGAATAATGTGGTTAATAATAATGCTCCTGCTGGGTGAGTTGCTGACAGGTAGTTTGTACCTGCTCAGCTTTTTTCCTGTTTAAATACACTGTCTTATGAATATGTAGTGTCAATACTTTAATTTAGAAAATCACATTGGTCAAAAATGTAGAACAGAAAAGCATTTTACTGAGAGATGAAGTTTTCTCATGTGGGAGATTATAGAAAATAGCACAATAACACTTCAGTATTCTGATGTTATAGCTGCTGATGGTCTCTAAGAGCTCCCTATAAGGTAATGTAAAATGTGGTTACCAAGCACAATCCCTGGCAATTGGTTGGTTTGTGGATACAGTATTGACACTATTCTAAAGAAAACCAAGATAGGAACTGCTTGGGATTAGTTGTCATTAGCGCTGGCTGGCATTGCTTTTATTAATATTAAAATAATTAGGAGTATGTGACAAAGTTTGTTGTTTTTGGTTGGTTTGTTGTCTTTTTTTTTTTCTTCCAAAGAGTTTAAAAAACTTGGGGAGAACTGGAATGAAATACAGCTGTCTTGCTGCTTACTTAGATGCTTCATGCCCCATTCCCCATCTGTTTACATATGCGGCCAGGACGAGTTTCCAACCCAGTTGTCAGAAATGGAGGCAGTCAGGGCTATCTCCACAGAGATNTTTGTTGTTTTTTTTTTTTTTTTCTTCCAAAGAGTTTAAAAAACCTGGGGAGAACTGGAATGAAATACAGCTGTCTTGCTGCTTACTTAGATGCTTCATGCCCCATTCCCCATCTGTTTACATATGCAGCCAGGATGAGCTTTCCAACCCAGTTGTCAGAAATGGAGGCAGTCAGGGCTATCTCCACAGAGATCCATGAGTACACTTAAAAGTAAAGGAGGTTGTATAGCTGAGAAGGAGAAATTGGGGCACTCTATTTCCATCAGTCTGCTTGGATGTCACTTGTCAGATTCAGTAGGCAGGTATTGGTTTGACTTCTTTTTTTTTTCCCCCTCCCCTCTCCACTGGTACAAAATCCCTTTTAGATGCAGAAGGGAGAGAAGAAAGAGGATCTGAAAATAATCTATAGAAAATTCATTTTAAGAATCTTTCTACCTGCAAATTATTCTGACACAAAATTCCCAGTTAGTCATTTTCTTCAAATATTTGAAGAGCAGTCAATCACAAAAAAGTGTCTTATGAAAGGATTTTGCTTTATTATATCTAATGAAGCTGAAAGTACACTGCTTAATATGTGGGCACCACACTAATGAATGCTTAGAAATGCCAGAAGCACAGCATGGACAGGCATTGGTATTTATATTGTAGAAGTATCCAGGACTTAGTATAAGGGTGCAGGGTGGGAGGTGCTGGACAAGGGATTATATGTGGAAGGTACACCTGGTTGTGAGTAAAGCCATGAAGGATATCAAGGGATATGAACTGGGAGCTAATGTGGGCAGGATGATCCAGATGTGCTGGGAATATGGACCTGGCTGGTGAGCCTCAGGAATCCTGAGTGATGCAGGTTAAAATCCCAAGATAAGTGGAGAGGTGAGGCAGTGTTAAAATGCTCATAAAATCGCTGGAAACCTAACAGCAAACCAAGACAGAGATGGGCTATTTAGAGTAGTTCTAAAAGTGGATCCAGGGATGTTTATGGCAGCAATTTCACTGCTTGGAAACACTGGTTTTTAATACCTTAGCTTTGTGTAATATATGCAGTTATATCTCCAGGGAATTAAAGCAGCAAAAATTATTTGAATTGTCTGCATATATTTGTATTGTTGTTCAAAAGCTGAATCTCCTTTTGTTTGTGTTGTTTTCATTAGTTCCCTGGATTGAAGCTGCACATGAAAAATGCTTCAAACCATTTAGGGGGCAGGATTTAATTTGGTAGGAGTATTTTGCAAGTGGTTATTAAATCCCTTTGCAGTGTTAGAACTGAGCCTCCTTTTGGCTCTGCAGGCTGAGCAGCTGGATTGGACAGTGCCAGATTGCCCATTAGATGTTCACCCATAAAGATGGTCCTTGCAAGGAGGGCAGAAGGAAAAGCAGTTTAGGGAAGCATTGTATTGGACCATCAGGGCAGGAGCCAGAGATCTCACACTGTGGAGGGCTCTGTTGGGAGGTGGCTGTGAAAGCACTGAGTAGGAAAGACTGCATCATCTGTGTGTCTCTTTGGGTAGCCATGCAAGGTTAATATGAGTGCTGACCAGCCATAGCCTAAAGAAATAGGATTTGGGGTTTGTCTTGAAAATCTGCCCATATCTTCTTCAGTTCCAGTTCTTCCAAATCAAAACCTTGCTTGTTCAAAGTAAACCTTCAAACTGTAGATTCTAAGGTGCTACAAATTCCCCTTCTGTGGATGGGGATCTGGCTTGGCTCTGGCTGGTTTGGCCTTAGTTTTGAATTCTGTTCACACGTGTATAACATTAATAGCTTGAACGAATGGAGTAGCTGAAAGCAAAGGTTACCATTTCACTGCCTTGAAAATCCCATATCCAAAGCATATAATGTGGTGTTACAGCAGCCTTTGTGCATGGTTGGATTTTTCACTGGAAAGGCACCGCCTACTTCACAAAATGTTACCAACAAAACAGCTGCTTAGAAAATCGGCCTTTAAGTACCACCTACTGAGTGTGACAAGGGACATGTGGGTCCTGTCTGCAATATCTGCACTTCTGCCAAAAATGGGACCTCAGCTGTCTGCAGGTGAGCTACTGTAGTCCTTCAGGAGGAAGTCATGGTTGTGTTTCCATTGTACAGACAATTCCTGCTCTATTGACAATCTCCACTGGTGCAACTGCCCACAGAGAACCACCAGAATAAAGTTTGGAGCTGAAGGTATGTCTGGCCCAGGTCTGTGCAGGAGACAAAGGGATTGCCAAGGGGACATGTCCAGGGGGCATTCAGGAGATGGAAGAGGATATTTGGGCAGAGGTCTGGAAGAAGTGAGGAAAGTGGATGAGATCTCAAACAAAATGAAGGATTCAAACCATGAAATTTCTATGGATTAATAAAAGATAGTTTGTGCTATACTTCAAGGGATGGATTTGAACTCCTTGGGGGGAGCCAGAGTAGACAACTGGAACAATTCCTTTAGGTGATGAAAATCCACAGACCAGACAATGTGTCCCAGAGGGGTTACATCCAGCTGAGATCAAGAACAGCAGTGCACTGTGGGGCGAGTGATGCACCCAGCTTACCAGCAGAGTTGGGAACAGTCCCTTCTTCCCTGGCTCTCTCATTCTGCACACAGTCCAGACAATTGTTTGAATTCACCACTTCACTGAATGAGCTTCCTGAACTTTGGAAAAGCAAAGCTAAAAAAATTAAAAATCTATTTTGCCATTTAAAAAGAAAATAACAATCATGCTTCTGAGCATCTTCACACATTTATTTTTCAACTATACAAGTGGCCTGTCTGTTTGAAAACAAAATGAAACCCCCCTGCCTCCCAATTGCTTCTTTTTTAAAGGCAAACCAAATAGCAGTGCAATACAAATCCAGGAGCAGTTCACAGTAAGGAAAGGCAGCTCAGCATGAGGTGCCGAATAACGCTAAAACTGCAAATAAGTGAACTGGCAACAGTAAACCCAGAGAATGCATTGCACATTGGACTCTCATACTGGAGAAGGACTGATTATGTGGGGAAATGTGCAAAAAATACTTGTGCCTATTTGAAGAGTGCTGCTCAGGTCTGCTGAGTATTGGAACTGTAGAGAGCTTGGTACAGTGGTGAAAGTACCCTGAGTGGATGTTTGAGGAAGCCATTTTTAACTGTTTTGTTCTTTTAGTATCTGTGAAAAGCACTAACTTTCCAAAGGAAAAATGTAGTGCTTAATAAAAAAATCCTAGAAAACAAAGGAGGGGGAAAGCCCCGAAACATAACTATTGGTAAATGTCCTCAACATTCATTTTTTTTTTTAATTTTTCAATTAAAAGACCGCCAAAATGTATTTTATATTTGTTCTTGCGCCTTGGTGTCCCTTTCTTTTGCCATCTCCCCCCTGGATGGGCTTGTGAGCTGGGCTGTGTCCATGTTGAATCGTACATAACTCCACCACCCTCCATTCACCACTGTAACATGGGACTCATCTCTCTGCAGCACTTGACTACTCCACCTCATGGAAAGACCAACATTTTTAAAGTTGGTTGTTTCTTTTGCCACAATGCTTACATCGAGTATTACATGCAGTTGTTTTTCCACAAGGTATCTGAAATTGGACTGAGGAACAAACACCCTTTGAAATCCAGTACTCACTAAAGAGCAAAAACTTTATTGTTGATGCTGGTGGCAAGATGTTTTTCCTCCTGCTAGTCTGAAAGTAGGCACAAAAAAAAATTACTGCTTTCTCAAAGAGCCTGATACAAAGCTCACAGACATTGTTGGAACAATTCTTGTCTCCTAATGACCTGTAGATCGGGCTGTCATTACTTTTAGAGGGCAAATGAAACATTGCTGAATCTGCTTCTCAACTGGAACGCTGTGTTGAAATAAAATAGGAAGTTCCTCAAACTTCTGTTTATTAAAAAAGGTGGACCCCACCCAGGCAACGTTGAGAAATTTATCGTTGGCATTTTGTGCTGAGTTCTTGGTGGAAGGCCTAAATTACCTTTGGTTACAGTAAAGGTTTTTTTTTTTCAGATTTAATTAAATATAAATGGAAGTTCTTTCTCTTGCAATTATTCTTGGTGAAAATTATTTTACAGTACATACATTTAATAAAAAGTCTAAGGACTTCAGTCTTGGCAGAGACAAGAGTGATGGGACAAAAAGTAATTTTATCACTTGATAATAAAATTTGTCTAATTTTTAGAGCTAAGCTTACTTTGTTAGTAAACTTTATCTGCTTCTGAAGAATATTGCTGAATGAAATATTCAGACAAAGGTGTTGGGTTTTGAGGAGTTTCTTTGTAAGTTCAGGTACACAACTTTCTAGTTGATACTGCTGTGCAGTTAGGTGTTGAAGTAAAAGTTAACCTTGTAAGAGAGGATTTGTGCTAAAATCAGTGGGAATTGGGAATTCTTCTTTAACGTAGCTTCTGTATGTTGACATTTCATTGACACTACACTTGCTGCAGTGTTGATATTGCTGACTTGTCCACAGCTATGAGAAAGGCAAGGTGAGATCAAATCTAACAGAGTTTGTTTTCTTGTCTTGCGCTGGCATCTTGCTCTTTTGTGGGCTAAAAAAGTTTTATTGATCTTCAGGTCCTGTGCTAGGCCAAGCTGTATATTTAAGCTGCTGTCTTTCTCTGCTGTGCATCTGGTTTTGAGTTTCACTTAATGTAGGCGATGCTGGCTGAAATCATATTTCTACAGTACAGAAACCTGTCAAGCATAACTATCAGGTTACACAGCTCTGCAATGAAAGAGGGCTCATGTTTTTTGTGTAGAAGTACTTACTTTAGTGTTTCATATTAGTCTGTATTAAACTGTGGCATGTAAGGTTTGGCCAGCTGCAGGTTGGACGTGGAGCCTATTCCCAGTCCTGTGCTGGCAGACGTGCGAGATCCTGCTCTGGAGCTGCTCGTCTTAGATCGAGAAGAGCAGGTCTGTGAGCTCAGTCTGCACAACAAACATTAGAAAACTAGAATGATCTCAAATTCTGTCTTAAGTAACAAGTAACAACTACTGTTGAAAATGAACAATGATTTCTGTGCTCCAAATTACCCAAGATTTCCATCCCAGAATCCACACAGATCTTCCGTGATCTGCTGGCACTGTCCTTGGCGACAGGCTGTTACTAGTGACTCTGTTAACCCTGAGTTTTTACATGCTGTTTTTTAAACTTGTTCCTGAATTTAAAGGGTCAGGAAGGCTTCCTTTTTAAAATCTGCAGGTATGATTTCCCTCATGCAGATAGTATTTTTCTGTGCAGCAGTTTGATCTGGAAGCCAATGATAATGTTTTCATACTTGCACAAAGAGCTCATGAACACTTAAAAGCCAGTGCAGTCTGCAGACCTATTCTTGCCACATCTCTCTTGACAGGTGAGATGTACTTCCTTTTGGACCAACTGTTTCAAAGGCTTTTATTCATGTGGTGGATAGCTGAGGAAAATCAACTGTTTAAAAGACAAGAGTTTGACTTCCCTCTTTGATCAGGAAGAGAAGGGGCCATTCAATCACCATCTTATCTGGATCTTGGAAGATCTTTCTCTATTACCGTCCATCTTAAGTCACCCACTTTTGTGCGGAGTTGGAGGAGAGGGGTCATCAAAGATCTACCACTTTACTGAGGTTTTCTGCTCTGACTCTCCTTATTGAGGTTGACAGCAGTCCAGAAGCAGGCTGTACATCTTCAGGCTAATATTTAAAGTAGACCTGGTACTTGTTATGACTAAGCAGTTCAGCCAATTTTTTAAAAGCAAATCCATGTTTGAGCTGACACATGATGGACTTGCTTGATATTGAATGAAAAAAAATTCTCCCACCTGGTAAGCTAAAGCTGTACTGAACCGTGCCACAAAAGTCACAAACTTGCTGTGATAACCATGCTGACTATACTCTTAATACTTTATAATTGGTATCTGAAGCATGTAAATGTATACTTGGAAAAATGAACTTATCAATGCCATATTCTCTCTAAATATATTTTTATTTAAATCAACCCTGCAGTTGCTGCCTTGAAATAAAAATACTATATCTGCTAATTAAGACTTACATGGTAAATTAAAACTGGCATTGGGTAAAAACCACCATCCTGGACTAGTAAATATTTCAAATTGAAGTTCTTTTATTTCTAAATAGCATGATAAGAAGGCATCTGTTCTAGAGTAGCATAGTGTATAATGAGTTATACAAATAAAATACATCATGCTGAGTTCTAATGACATCTATGGGGAGCTTCTTGCTTTTAGTTTTATAAGCAGAATTATGATGAAATAAGATGTGTAGAGGAGACTGTGGAGTTGTGTTTCTGTAGCCAAAGCTCTGGAGACATACCTGGACACCCTCATCCAGTCAAAAGCACTCGAGCTGATTATTTTATATAAATCATATGGCAACCATTTTGAGCTGAAGGACACATGCCCACTTGGTTGAATGCATTGGAAACTCTCTGAAAAACTAGTCAGCTGAAATTTTCAGTGGAGGTCACTTTGAGGAAGGCACATGGCAAGTGTTTTGCCTGGAAATACTTGATGTGCTACCTGGGTGCTCTTGTCTCCAGCATTGCTCTTTCTCCTGAGCTCCAAAGCAGAGAGATAAGTACCATGGAAGAGCTTTCAGCAGTGGCAGGGGAAGTGTTTTAAGCAAAGCAATATCTTTTTCCCTGCATGTCAGCCTCAATTCAGTTTGAGTACTTTGAAGAACAAATTAAGTTCTCCCTTGCTAAGTTCTCCTTCTGAAGTAAGGGTCAGTAAGAGTTTGGTGACTTTGTATGTTTGTGTTCATTGCCACAATGTGTTCTGTGCAAATCTGGCTGTGGGAGGTAAGGAAAAAGTGAACAAGGTGGTAATGTCCGTGTCAATCAAGGCCCACAGTGTCGCTTGTACTCTCACAGCCAAAAGTTTAGTGAAAAACTCATCATAACCTACGTGCTATTTCAACTCAAAGAATTTTCTGAACCTTCAGATTTTCTCTGATATATGGAAGACTACCTCCTTTTTCCTGCTTCTGTGAAAACATAATTATGGCAGAAAGAGACTTCTTTACATTGTGCTCACACACGTGTCTTTTCATATGAGTGTTGAAAACTTATAATTTTCTATACTCTTCTTGGACCAGGAACAGCACTACTTGGCCGACTTTATTACCTTGGAGTAATTGCTTTTGTTAAGAAATTCTCTTGAATGTGCAGAAAAAGGCTTGGAAAAGGGAGCATTGTTTTGAGAAATTGTAGCTGTTCTTTTTCAAGGTATGATCCAAACAGGGAAGTTGATGTTTGTAATTCCTACTGAAGAAATTCTCTTAAGTTGCTAATGGGGTTTGTTTTATATATGTTTTTAACAGATCTCTCTGAACCCACTGCTGCTGGTTTAACCCCTGCTCCAAAGCCTTGTTTGCTGAGGTAGCAGTAAGCTGACAGGCCAATAGGAAACCACATGGATATGTGAGGGGCATTTCATGCCTTGCTCAGTTGGAGATAAGGAGGAAATATATCTGGAGTATTCTTCACATTTTCATTGATTAGTTTTGTAGGTCTCAAAGGCAGGTAGGAACAGAAATGAATTGCTGTATATTAAAATGCCTGTAGCAGTATTGCACTTTTCGTCAGTAGTGAGCCACAGCTTTTGTTTTGTAGACTGGATTAGAATGTCTCTTTTGCAAAATGTGTTGTGCCAACAAAATGTTTACCAGCCACAGAAATGCTGGGGGAGAATACTTTTCCGTTGTGGTTAAAATTTTTTTAGCTATCATTTAATTTTTTAAAAGTCAAGACTGGAAGCAGAGAAGCAAATATCTTGAGGCCATGTGACTTTGAGGAAATAAGAGCACCTGCCCTATGCAAGCATAGTTCTTTTCAGGACTTAATGAGGTGGGTAGCCAGAATCACTGAAGACTTATGAATCCTAAATCTATGAGTCTTGAACTGTGCAAAGGTGGGACCTGTGGTACTGAAGAGCTTAGGTGACCACTCTAGCACCTGGTGTTTTTTTGGTTTGTTTCGGTTTTTTCTTTGTTTTTGTTTTGTTTTTAGTAAAAATTAAAAGGTTAAATCAATTCTGTTTGTCTCAAATGAGCCAATACTTCTAATGATAGTTCAGAGGATGCTCTCTTCTTAGAGTACAGGGTCTGAACTCGCACTAAATAGTAACAGTGTCTTTTTGGTTACATGAAGATAGACCCTAGAGCTCTTGAGGTTCCAGGAGTTTGACTGGAAAAGTTGTAGGGGGAAGGGATAATGTGTCTGATATACAAGGAGTTCAAAGTTCTTTATAATCAGAATTTTCAGCCTGAAACATACATAGGTTTTCATAAAAGCATTAGATCCCCACGTATTTGTTATCAAAGGCAAGCTACAATGTATCACTCTTTTTGTGAGATCCTGTTAGCCTGTTCTCAGTGTGTGTGATTTTTTTCCAATCAACTTTGTCTCTCCCTATTTTTTTTCTCAACTGACAGTTCTGTCCACCAATTCAGTAATTACTGTCTATCATTTTAAGTGATGTGCTAAGGGCCGGTATTTAAGGTCAGGGCCATGAACATCTGACTTCCCTTGAGAGTAGAACTGGTTGAGTAGGAAGAATATTGATTCACTGAATAGATCAACCGAAAAGAAGGAAATTTTTCAAATGCTTTTGACCTAATAGCATTCAACCTTCTCTACTTGAGGCAAGTTAATGAAGGGGTAAATCAAATATTGTATGAATCATGCATCAAAATACAAAATGAGAAACACTGAGAAAAAGCAGCCCAGAGGCTTGCTGCTGATAGCTGGGTATGTGTAATAGGCAGGGTTTAGAACAGAGTTCTAAATTTCTAGGTTTATAGATAATGCAGAAATGGGTGGATTTGACCCATAACTGAGGGTGCAAACTAATTCACCTCAGTGGCTACTTCAGTGGATTTGCGTCTTAAATAGGAACATAGAAGCAATAGCAGATTTCACTATTTTACATAAAAATGAATGTAATTCACAGAAAAGGTGAACCATTTCCCTCAAATGATGTGTTTTAATTTAGAAAAAAAATTGTCCTAATTCAGTTCCAATTATTTCTTACTTTTCCCCATAAGTTGAATCCTGAGCAATTATACTTTTTGCTATTGGGTAATAGCATCAACTACAGAGCATTAAGGACTTGCCAGGCTACTCAATGAGCACTGCAGATTATGAGGAAACATCTCTAAAACACAAACCCAGAGATAGTTCCATCATGGTTCATGTGACTGGCATTGAAAGAAGGTTCTGCATTCAGGTGCCCATTTCCCTTTTGGTGGAAGTCATAATTTGGAATCTGAGGTGTTTGATAATCTGAAACCCCTGAGTTCTGTATTTTGTCTCTCTGATCTGAATTAATGATGTGGAAATATCAAAGAAGCTTTTTGTATGATGAACAGTAATAGGGAGAGGAACAAAAAGTGAGAGAGAGAGCTAAAAAAAATAGAGCGAGTGAGCTAAAAAGACCTTTAGATGTCTTGGCTGAGTTTAACTTTCTTGGCAACTTTCAGCTACAAATAACAGAAACAGCCTGCCCTGCAGAAGGAGAAAAGTAATGCAAGAAATGTCCTAATCTTCTGGGTTATCCACTCTGATACTTTTATCCTTGAACATGAATAATTTATGCTCAGGAAGTTGGTTTCACTGTGACAGACAAGCATTTGTTGAGAAATCTCAGTGTTGGTCTTTCAGAGCTATCAGTGTGCTTCCTGTTGCCCTTTTAGAGAAAGTATAGATGGAAAATGGAGAAAAGCTCAGGCTTTTCTTGTAAGGGAGTCTGACAGAAGTGCTCCTACCTTCTTTGATTTGATTTTATTTTAAATTCTGTTGGGAAGCTCATGAAATGCTGCTGAGTAGCAGGACGTTATTGGTGTCCATGATTAACCATTGCAAGGCTGGCGAGCGAAAAAAGTGTTATCCTGTAAGGGTTAGAAATAAACACTGGTCTTGTTAAATGCATAAATTGAGTATTTTTATCATTTTCAGTTTTATCTCTTCACAGCTCTTTATCTTTGTTGTCTGTTGTCTGTTTCTTACATTTGCAGAACACCAAATTTTTAATGAGCTCATGTGGAGCAGACAGAGGGGCCCAGGGCCAAACCTTAGCCTTCATCTTGGTTGGAAAAGGGAATAATTAAATGCTGAAAGGGTGAAGCAGTCAGGTGCACTGTAAATAAGGGTAAAAGGCTAATGAACCAAAGCAAGGGCAGTTTTGACAAACTTCCCCAGAAGCTTCTGACAGTCAAAACCACTTTGCAATGTGGCACGGCCTGGCTCTGCTTTTAGCCACCAAAAAACGAGAATGGTCAAAAAAATCTTGAGTGAGGCTACATCCAGTTTTCTTTGTTAGGTCAGGTTGGATAGTGCATGGAGAGAAAGGGACTCTTAAAGGCAATGTGTAAAATGCTGGTTTTCTGCCTCATGAAGGCAGATGTGCTAGTGAGTTTTGTAGTTTATTTCACTCATGATCCTGGAGGATGTGAGTGACACATAACATTTTAACAGTGAATGTGTTCTTTTATAAAGTCAAACAGTACAGGAAAACATGATCAGGGTGGAGTTTTCATTAGTTGTGTGTAGAGGGAAACACAAGTGACCAAAATACTGTTGGAGATAACACTTCCCCAGCGATACCAGATTTGGGGTCCTAGTAAAAAGCTCAAGGGCAGGGCTGCCATTCAGAGAGACCTAAACAGTTCTGGGCCTAGGGTGAAATAAACCCCAGGGAACAGCCTGAGTGGGGAGCAGGTCTGCAGGGGAGCACCTTGGTGGGCTGCAGGTAAGCCAAGCATGTGCGTGGCAGTGAGGATGGTTCACAGTATCCTGGCCTGTATCAACAGGTGCAGACCCAGTGAAGTGGGTACCCTCCTCTACTCAGAAATCAGATACTGAAGTCAGATGGGCTTTTTTGGAGGGAAGAGGAGAGCTCACAAAATGAAGAGCTCACAAGAGATGCGTTTTTAAACATTCAGCCTTGATCTGCATGAAGAGCTATCTCAAAATACTTTGGTAGTGAAAATGGAGATGAAGAATAGGTGCAAGATTGGATGCAGCTGGGAAAGGGCGCCCTAGATCCTCAGGATGAAGGATGATCTACTGGCTGGGATGTGAGCCATTAAGGGGAAGAGGATCTGTAATAGGAGAGATCAAGCACATGAATTAACAGTGGTTGGTATCAGTGGTTGCTATCTGGCCATGGTAGACATCTGGTATAGTGACTGTACAGCTGCCACCCTTGCATCTGGGTATGCAGAGATGGACCCCTGCAGTATATCCATACTGGAGACAGTGACGTGGGTTTGTGTCCAAAGCAGGAATTCCCACAGAAATCTGAATTCAAGTGCAAAGCCGTTCCTCACTGATTGATGTGAGCACAGGGAGTGCCCTAGAGCAAAGCTACCCCCTCGCTGTCTGTTCTGGCAGTTTTAGGACCACGTTGGCCAACAGGGAAAGCCTGAGGATGCCATCAGGCTGGGGGTGTATCTGGCATGGTGGAGGTGGATTCAGCTCCAGACCTGTCACCTGCCCCCACTCCTTGGTGATCAGGAGTGACACAACCATAATTTTGCCTGTGGACATTAGATCTGTGGCTTTACAACCTTCCTTTGCCTGCCCTTAGAAGAAAGACATGAGATGATTCATTCTTGTTCTAACATTAAATAGCTTCATTCCATTGCAAGTGAAGAAAAAAGGATGAGTTCATTTTTTTCAACTCCCTTAAAGGATCTCAAACATGGACTGAATTTCTCAGGGCATCTATAGCATTGCCACTCTGTCTTCTTGTTACTCTGTCTTCATCACCACATTTGATGTGCAAATGTGGAAAGCAAGGCTTGGGTTTCTGATGACTATTTGCTGACACTTTTTAACTGCTCTGCTCTGTTGGAAAGGGGAAAACGTTGGTGAGTTCTTTTTTTGTCCTTCCTCAGCTGCTCACAAAGTGGAGTCAGACAGATACCTCCTGGTCATACAACTCAGAGATGGTTGAGCAAATGTAAAAAGAGGTGTAGATACTGACTAGGGCAAAGAAAATCAGCTCAAGCTGCTTCTTGGGACTATCCTTTTTACTTTGAGGGTTGTCTGGACTCTGATGCTAATGATGCACAATGTTTTGGGCAGCAGAGAGGATGCTTGGAAGAAAGGACACAATCATACACATACTTGATGGAGTGTGTATCTCTAGGGGAGTTCAAGGGAGATATTGAAGGGAGATGCCCAACTTCTGAAAAACTGGAAGAGTTTAGACCAGCTGAATTAAGACATGTTAGTGTTTCCAAACAACTAAAAGACCAGTCTTCCTGGCACTTGCTAACCACCTATTTCTGACTCAGTGAGATGAAAAAAAATGGGTTATAGGGAAACCTATAGGTCAGTTTTTGTCATAACTAGTATTAAGTAAAATTAACCTCCTCCGATCTAAAGAAAGATGATTAAACAACCCATTTTGTATCATCCATGTGAATGTAAGTGTTAAAAATGAAACTAGCCAAAGGCCCAGTGACATGGGTCTTAAAAAAAATTAATCTGTAACAACAGAGAGCAAATGGAGAAGGAGTAGTAGTAAGCATGGAAATTAATTTTTTGAAGAGGATTTGCAATTTGCCAGCATCAATATGTTATAGACATGACTCTGCTAGAAGCACAGCTGTCCAGCTCTCAAGGTCTGCCTACTGCAGCACCAGGCAGAGGGACCTGCAGGTAATGTGCCCTTTGAAGCAAGGGACTCAAATTACACTTATTATTCCTGTTTCTTGAAAGGGCTAATTAGTTCAAGAGTAGAGTCATGCAGAAGGGCTACCAGCCTTCTGGGAGCCTCCTCAGTCACCTTGGTTTCACCTGGGGCCGTTTGGACATAATGGCTGATTCAAGCAGAGTGGGTTCAGATACCTGTGTATCATTGTGCTTTGCCCTTAGCAGTTGTCAACTTTCAGAAAAAGAGCAAACAATGAATAATTGGCTTCTTTTTTACAGACTGATTTTACTGTTGTTGTTCTAAGGGACCTAAGCAGAGTGATCTCTTTAAATTCAGGATGGACAGCTGCATCTGCCAGTTATTTCTCACCTAGAAAAAGTATCCAGTAGCCAGTTGGCTTTGCTCATATTGCACATTTTTGAGTAATTAATTTTACATTAATTTTTTTGGTGGTTGTTTTCTGCATACTTTTCCTGGGAAAAGCAAAAACCCTATTGCCCAGTTAGGTAGTTAGTAACAGTATGGTTGAGGGAGAATTGCTGTGGTGGACTCTGTGGGAATCCAGGACACAGGACCATCTCATGGATAACTCTTCTTGAGTCTACTGCCATTGCTGTCTACATCATTACCATGTCATGATATTGCAGTTTGATGATGCATGTGATTATGAAAGTGGAAAGGTGTCACCTTGAGAATGATAGGGAAAGAAATATGGAATTGAGGGGACAATAAATTATTGTGAGTAAATATGAATCTTCAACACGATATATTCTCTGCCTTCAGATTTTCTATGTACTTGAACCATACACCTAGCTGGTCTGTTTTTGTTAGGTTGTTTGTTTGTTTGTTTGTTTGTTTGTTTTTGCTATCTTATGGGCTTCAGATAGTGATTCTCAAGAGAAATAACACTGGTTGGAGCCACATTGGTGGTATTTG
Organism: Phainopepla nitens; assembly: GCA_013400175.1. Lineage (NCBI taxonomy): Eukaryota > Metazoa > Chordata > Aves > Passeriformes > Bombycillidae > Phainopepla > Phainopepla nitens. Next base: position 2,014,279 of record VXBQ01014957.1, on the reverse strand, counting down.
TGCTCCAGGACTGATGAGTAGTGAATAGTTATTTTGGTCCATATTTTTGTTATTTTTTTTAACCTCTTAAAACCTTACTTTGTGCTTTAAATGACAGGGGAAAAATATCGGTTATTCAGGCTGATGTTTTCCTGTAGCTTCTGATTTGGAGTATTAACCAGAGGCAAAAATGTTATGTTGTGCAAAACACTAAAAAAAAAAAAAAAGAACCTATTTCTTATGTATAGTTGAATTAGGACAAATACAAATATTTTCATGAATGGAAACAGTGAAGAGCTCAGTCCTTTGAAAAAGATATGCTTATTTAAAACTTTTAAATGTCTGATATTAAAAAAAGTGGAATTGTAGAAAAGTAGAGCTGGAAGACATCATGAGATCTCATATAACTCATTTCTGCTCTATGGCAAGAGCAACTCAACCTGAACTATTTTGGATAGGAATGTATCCAGCCTATGCTTCGAAGGTCTGGGCTACTGAGAATAAAAGCTGCACAGAAAATTTCAGCAACCTGTTCTCATATGTCATTGCTATTGCTGCAAAGAAATTTTGTCTTAATACCCAGGTTGCATTTTCTTTGTAGGTAATGCAGGTTTTTGATTCCTCTCCTGCTCATGACAAACCTGGAAAGAAATTTATTCTCTTTTTGAAACAACCCTGCTCAAACCTGTCCTAAATGGGATTAGGATAATATATTAGGATGATTTTAAGCATTTGAAACAATTTTAAATTACTTTTTTTTTTTTTGGGTAATTTTTTTTGAGGGCTGAATTCTCAGCTTTAAAAAGATGCTATGTGGGAAAGGAAAGAGAAACACCAAGAATTGAACAGGCTTATATAGCTCAACGAAGCCAGATGCAGAACTAAGAACCTTCTTAACTCCAGATTTGATTCCTGGTTTGTTACATGGACTGTCCTCCTTAACTAAAAAGTACTGAGATTCACACAAGGGACACTTGTTATTTAAAGCAGCATATTTTAGGGACAATTCATTGGTCAGTTTTGAATCCAGCTGCTCATGGTTCCGTGTGAGCTGGTTTCAGTGAGATTGGACCAAGCACTCTTTGCAGTGTCTCTGGTAGATGGGATGTGCTAAGGGGCACATAGCTTATATATGGGGAAGAGAGGTGCTGAAAAGAGATGCTGCTAAAACCTTAAAAGCTGTCTCTGAATTTCCATCTCTTTTTACTGCATAATTAAGCACTATTGCTGACACATCCTCCCTTAAGATTCCCTTTAAGTTGCAGCATCTGGCCGGGTGTTGCACAAGAGCCCAGTTTCCTTCTCCCTATACAACGAAGTTTTGATTAATTAATCATTGCTTCTGTTTGAATAATACATTAAAGATGCACTTGAATGTTCTAGGAAAAAAGTAAAATAAAAAAAAAACACACACAAAAGGAAATACTGCTCTGGCTTGTGAAATGACATATTCTCTTCAAATGGCAGGACTATTCTAAATGTGTTACTGGTCAGTCTGTATCTCTTTTCCTGCTTGTTTATTTCCATGTCCATTTGATGTGGTGCTAGTCACTTGCCTTAAAAGCAGGCTTTTAAGTTACAAAAATGTTGAATTTTAACATGATATGGAAGAGTGATACAGTTATGATGAATATGCTTTTTGAGTCCATGTTTTGCTGTATTAAAAACAAACAAACAAAAAGGAATTATGAAGCTTTCATGTTGTTGGCTGCTGTCCATTTTTATTTGTGACTTCACAATAGTAGCTTCATGCTGATATGACCAGAGCAAGCTGAGTAGCTGTACTCCTACAAATTTTGCTATGGTTTCAGAAGTGCAGGGTTTGTGTTTGCTCAGCACTGAACCTGCTACTTCACAGAAGCTATTGCTGCTCCTGGGTTTGTGTAAGGACTTTAATTTAACTCAGTGCATGTCCTCCACAGTCTGGAAGCAGTGAGACAAGATCTGAAACCAGAGAGAAAAACTATTTTGTGACCAAAGGCCAGGCTTTCCTGGTGCTGTGCTTTTCCCCCAATATCTGACTGTTGTCAGGATCTCCAAAGGACATTATCACCCAGCAGTTGCTCTCATCCTGCATGCAGTCTTAAATGTTATGAATAATAATTTCTTGAAAACCTGAATGCCAACTCTTGGTCTGAGATTTTTTAAAAAATACTGAGGATTGGACTAAGCTTGCCTTCATATAACTTGAGCTTTTTGGAGTTGCTCAGTGTTTCCTGTGGAAAGGCAGAGAAGCAGCATGCTGATGTTAGGTCAGGCATGTTCAGTGTGTCTGGTAAATAAAACTCTCTGCAATCCTGTTCTATTGACACTTTCTAAAGTGGCACTGACAGAAGAGATAACATGGTGCTGTCTGCTGAAATGAGAACGAGTGCCTGGGTAATTCTTACTGCTAAAGAGTTGGGGTGTGAGAGGAGCTCACTGATGAAATCCTGGCTATGCAAAGCTAAGGCAGCTTCTGTCCTTGGCCTGAAGAGACAAAGTGTTGCCTTTTCCCTAAAGGAAGGACTATGAGGAAATCAATATTTGATGCAAAATTAATGCAATTGTTTCTGTGTCTCTCAGGTGGTGATAGCTGTAAGGTACAAGATGCACCTGCAGCCTCATTTGGGTCTGCCTTCCTAGGTGACTGACCAGGAGAACTTTCCAGTCTTTGTATGGACCCACTCCTGCTGTCAGATGTGACACTTGGCCAAAAGCCCCTACTCTGAAAACTTAACAAAGTGAAGCCCAAATGACTGCTGAGATCTCACTAGATGGAGTGGGTGGGGAGCTGCTGCTGCTCTCATAAGAGCTTTCCTCCCTCTCTGCCCCCTTTAATCCATTTTCAAGCCTAGCAATGCCTCATGTTTACCCAGCAGGCCCACATGAAAAGGTCAGTTCCATTTCTTTGACCTTTTTCAGCTCAGTAAACATTGGCAGCTGGAAGTCCTTGCTGTAGACATGTCAGCTGCAGTGAAATGGTGTTGCAGGTAATGACATGCATACAGAGCATCTCTGACCTCTGATGTTTTTTGACCATCAACACGGGAGTCTTCCCAAAATTTTAGTCCTTGTTATACAAATTGCTCTCATGGAACTTGTGGTGGGTGGGTTTTCTGTCCTTTTTCCCTCGGTGTTGTTTGGGTCTTCCCCTTATTTTGAATTGAGATATTAAATATTTGCGATCTTAAATTTATAGATGTGCTGGTTACCACTAATGAGTGGTCATGGGTTTATATCCCTCGGGTGTTAATACCAGTTTGTTGGGATGGGAGAATTTTTTTCCTGACAATTTCTTTCTTACATTTTTCTCTGAACTGGGACACCATGTCTAAGACCTGAATGAACTAGTGTTTTGGTGAGGATGAAGGGGAAGGAGAACCGCAACCTATCTGCTGAATCTTGGATTGTGACCTCATACCCAACAACCACCAGAGGCAACTCCTGATGCCCCTGCTGTGGAAATACAGACACAGTGTGAGCACCATCAGTAGTAGAGCTTTGTCTTGTTTTGGTTTAAGAAGTGAAATTCTAGTGTCCCTAGTCCAGCTTTGGATGTTCTTTCTAAAACAGAAGTTAAATTATGAGGTGTCTCTCCAATGCCAGCCTTGAGCCATGGCCAGGTATTACCTTCAGTCTCTGCTGCAAGTCCTGTAGAGTCTCATCTGCCAGAACACTCATGGGAAGTGATGAAAAGCAAGTTGTCATGTTGTGTTCAAATTATAAATGCTTTTAGGTGGAATGATAGCTACACAATTCCCATTAGACAAGTGATGTTTTTCTGCACATCCTGTGCAAAGCTGAACCTCATTTACTACCTTTGATTTCTGATGAACATGAATATCTTTACTGACTGAATTATACCCAGCATTCCATCTGCAGAGTATTTTTCATCTTCCGGAATAAAGTGTTTGTTTTCATAAAGTTTGATAAAATTTTGACAAATTGTACAGCCAGATTAATGCTACTCAAAAACTAGAACTGTTTTTGGGTGAAAGTTTCTGCTCTGTGTCAAATTGATGATCTGTTACAAAACTTTCAAAAAGCACAATAACCATAAAAATTACTTCCGAGTAATGATAGGAACACCCCTGGGTACTCTCTAAGTCCTTTTGTCCCTTGTTAATACCTCATTTTGATTGTTGCATTTTTAATACTTGGATGAAGACAGTGACATGTTCTGATCATTTCTGTTGAATGCATGAACATCTGGTTTTTGTTGTGTTTTAGTGTTGTTTGCTGTTGGCTAGGGATGAAAGGAGAGATCAGATGGTTTGAAGTTGACTTTTTTGTTTTTCAAAGTTGCCTTTGTTCATAAGCAGCAATCCAGGAGCCAAGGAGCAATTCTAATTGTGACTGACAAGCAATGATGGGAAGGAGGAAAATGTGAGTGATGATATATTGGCTGTGCTAGCTCAGCAGTGAGAGAATAAAAGTCTGAGAATTGCTCCTTAAAATTGTCCATGCTTTACCTAACGGAGAGATGAGGTTGCAAAATAAGGTACTTTATTATGCATTGAGCAGTCTTGAGTATGCCACGTGAAGATTCAAGACCCGCTGCTTGCCCAGAAAATGAAAAGTATTTGGCACCGGCAGCCTGGGACCCAGGAGGGAGGGCATGGGCTCTGTGACCTGTGCCAGCTTAAAGGGGTAAAAAGTGAACACCCTGTGCTCATGAATTATTGGAACCTGAACAGAAGCGAACACCCCATTAACAGGTCACTGTTTTTAGGTTTACCCCCTTGCCCCTCCTCTCTGCTTTGAATATTTTGGGATTACATACAATAACTTGATGGCTATTACCTTGTGCCATTAAATAGTAATGTCAAGGAAAGTATGTTCCACCTTGTGTATTTAATAATACATATAATGATGATAGGAATATTATTTCATGCAGTGTGCTGCGTGCAGCTGGCCAAGGATTTCTTTAAATAGTTCCCACATCTCTCACGTTTGTTGGAGGGACTGTGCTGTCAGCTCTGAAGAATGGGGAGATTAATCTCTGCTACAGTTGCTCTGGACAAATACCTTTTTAAATTAAAACACCTCTTCTGTGTTTAAAGTTAGGCAAGAAAAAATTGCTCTACTGTAAAAGCTAGTGCCCGAGCTCCTGCTAGGAGATGATGCAACTTGGAAAGGATGGGCAAGAAAATGTCTTAAATGTTTTTTTAAAGACTTTTCCCTCTAGGAGTGCCTCACTTACCATTGTCCAGAGTAAATGTCAACATGACCAGGTTAAATTCTGAAGTTTAGCTTGATTTCCAGCAGGTGAAGTCTATCTTAGTGAGTAACAACCTTACTGAACATAAAATAATTTCAATTAAAAACGAGACTGAAGGAGAGGAGATGTAAGTGTACCATCTCCCTGATTCTTGAAGCTGGAGTTTGGTGCCACAGTCCTGTAGGTGCAGCGTGGTGTCTGCACACTCAAGTGCCACTCACTCCTCAGCAAGGATCTGTCTGCTGTGCTCTGTCTCATAAAAGTTGCACTGGTCTCAGGATTCATTTTTTTTTCCTTCTTGTGCTTGGGGAGATTCTGATTTAGCATTGAATAATCTGTATTTGCTTTAGCTTACTTAGGAAATTCTCAGCTCTTGGAGTATATTCAGTCTGGTGTTGACAAAACCCCTCTTTCCACTTTGCATGTGGCGTTGCACTATCCCCTGCTGAAATGACAGCGTAATGCTGCTGCTAAAAGAGACGTGAGTACACCATGTTCCCAATACAGCAAGCAGAGAACCTGGGGGACAGACAGGATAAACATGCCGGTGGTGTTACACAGGGATGATTTTTGTCTGCTTAGACCCTGCTGAAACAAAGGGAGGAAGTTGCAGAGGCAAATAGCAATTATCTCAGTGGGAATATGGCCAGGGCATCAGGATTACCATTAATGAAAAAATGCAGTAGGAGGGATCTTTAATGATTCTTGGGATTAGGGCATTGGCTTGACTTTACATCTGATCTGAAAGGTAACAATTCCTGAAGCACAACACAAGATGGCTTGGTTCATTATTGGATGAAAAAATGATGTCCTGTTATTTTGTAACTAAAAAATAAAAAATTCTACTGGCTGTCTTTACACTGCAGAGTACTGGAAGGAAACACCAAGTGAAGTACTGGCATTTTTTTTTGGCGGGTTCCATCCCAGCTGGGACCTGGACGTGCATGGTGCTCTGTCCTGCTCTTGCAGTTGCACTATGTTCTTATGGACACGTTTCTAAATACCATAACGTGTCTGAAGCTGGTCACACTTGCCCTTGCAGCTGTGCCCAGTGGCTGTAGTGATGACTTTCCTGTCATCGTTGTAAGTACAAATTTGCTCCTCCCATCTGTGGCTTAGAGATGTACCAGTTACATGACACTGGAGTATACTGGCATCATGCTATTCCAAGTTTGCAGCCCTCTCTGGGGAAAACCAAACTTGCTGAGCAGCTTATTTTCACACAGGGAAGTTCCCAGTTAATATCCTTAAGGTAATGTTTAGAAGAGCCTCAGCATCTCTAAGTGTTGGGCTGCAAAACCTCAAAGCTCGTCTGTTGAAAGCTTCCTTGGACTTGATCAATTCATTTGTAACCACTCTAACCATGAATATAAATGTTGCTCACCTGATTAGCCTGTTTTATAGCACTTCAAAAGCCTTGATAAAACTGGTCAATGCAATAAATTCCTAATGAGTGCTGAGCCGCCTTCCTTGCAAATAAATAAATAAAGCATAGCACAAACTCTAGGTAATGCTTTCAATCAATCAGCATAAATCCTTTGGCTGCAAAGATGAAGCCTGGGATGATAAAATGTAGTTGCTTTGGATGTGCTACATTGATTATATTATTTTTTTTCTCCCTCACAGTAATTAGGATAAGCACAAATTTCTTTTCTCTTCCAGTTTAAGTGCAGTTTTGCTGGTAGTTACACATCCTCTTCTATTCTATAGTACTTGCAGCATTGCTATTTTAATATTTTAAAGGAGTGTGGCCTGCTGGTACTGAGTTGACTGGTTTATACTGCTTTTACAAGGTACAGTCAGTGGTGGATAGGTTGAGACTCCAGGATGGAAAGCTTTTCTTTTTGGGTGATCCTGTTGCCATTCCTTAACTCTCACGCCCCCGCAGCCACTCACATGGAGATCATGTTGGTACTAGCAGGTTTATTTTTGGAATGCGTATTTAGAGCCATAATAAAACATGACAGCAGAGGATGCTATCTTGACAACTGCTGTAGGAAAATACTTGAGAGAATGCTGGAGCTCATAATGAAGAGGACACTTGAATGTTCATTCCTCTGATCTCTTCTTATTATGGCTAAGAAACACCAACATGGTGCAGGTACTCTAGAAGCAAAAACGTGTTTTCAGCATGGTTCATGATGGCTGATGGTCCATACTGCCTTTGGTTCCTCATAATGACCTTTTCCTGGGCACTAAACTGTGCGTTGACACGTTTTGTTCTTTCTTGACAGCTCAGATTTATTATGACTTATTGAAATCCTGTGTGTGTTACCATCAAACCACAGAAAGTGTCTGTGACCATTCCTGCTGGGGATCTGAAAGATATGCTGAATTGATCTAGGACTCTAACAGTGAGAATAAAAGTACTTGTTTTTAAGCAGAGTGATTTATATCCCATGCTTGATTTGATTCTGTTTCTCTAAACTCTTATTTTAGCAGCACTGTAACATGCTGGCTTAATAAAAAAACTGGGGAAGATTTTAGACAAATCTCAGGTCAGAGTGAAGCCTCAGCCTGTTCCCCTGAAGCCACCAGTACACCCTGAGTGACACAAGCCGCAGTAAAAACACTGCACTTCTACTGAACGTGATTGAATCAGATCTGTGTGAAATCACTGGATTTTTCTGATGCCTAATAATGACTGTGAACCACTTGTTTTTCATAAGCACTGAGTTTGGTCCTTTTCTCTCATCTTCAGATCTTGCTGAAAATTCGCTTTCAACATCCTTCTTCCTTGGCTAGGTTTAGCATAAATTACCAATCTTTTTCCTTCTTTTTCAAGTATAGGAGCCTCTTAAAGATGGCAGGTATTGTCTTGAGTTTTACTTGGCATCATAATGTATGGGATATGAATATCAAATTCTTCAACTCTTAGAACCTATGTGTAATTTCAGTAGAAAAACTCCGAGTTTTTTTATGACAGCTTTTAGGTGATTCCATGACTAATCCAACCTTCTGCAATATGACTAGTTAAAAAATGAAGCAGCAGACTTCCAAGCTGGAAGAAAGTATTCATATTTTCCTGGCTTTTTCTACCAAGAATAGTTTTTTGTCTGGCAACTCCCATGGTTTCTCAAGTTAATTAAGGTTCTGACAAATTGTTATAAATCTCTCCACACCAGCAAAACAAAAAAGTTTTATTTTTAAAACTACAAAAAAATTATCACTGGAATGCAGGCAGGGAAGTGAATCGTTTCAGATGGGTAATTTTTTTTTTTTCCCACGAACGTCCTGCCTCAGTAAAATACATGAAAAACATAGGAGGAATTTCAGTGGAGTTTGCATTGATTTAACAAGTCTTTTTTCACACATGAGTATAGATTTATATAAATGTTTTTGCATGCATGTACACATGTGCACAAGTGTCTAGGAAAGTCAGTAATTTTGCCGGTCAAGAGTCAAGCATATCTATCTCTAAGAAAATGACTAATGCATAGGTTGGCTTGGGTTATTCATTGTACTGAAACTAGCGGTAGGAAAAATGTTCCTTTAAAAAAAAAAAAAAGTGTTTGTGTGTGTGCTTTGCCCCTTTTCCTGGGAAACCATCCTGGTTAATAGCCTGCCTTTAGATGGAATGAAACCTAAGCGCAGAAATGTTCTTTGGCTAACCGAGACTGTAAAGGGAAAACAAAACCCTGTCACATTGGTTGTAATCTAATGCTGAAGTTGATTCTATTTACAGTGCAACAGCTGCTCTCTCTTCTGGCAGAAGCTGTACCTTTAGGCAACCTTTCCTGTAACTGGGACAATCTGCTTGTCTGGGTGCAGAGACCGTCACTATTTGTCCTGACCGTTCTGATGCAATCCTTAACAGGGTTTGAAATTACCATCCCAATCTTTAAGACAGCAGTAGAGACAGAGAACTTAGTTTTTAAAGAATTTATTTTTGTGTTTGTGTCTTTTTGTTTAGTTTTGTCCTGAAATGTGGTTTATCTGAATCCTCTGGCATGTGTTCAGGGACGTTTACAGATATTTATTTCTAGTAAACAGGCAGTTCACCAGAAGATGTTGTGGTCTGTCCTTGCCAGCTGATACCCAGCAGCCCAGCTGAGTATCAACAACTGATCTGACAACAGGAAAGCAGGGTTGTTCCTATAGCAGTTAGGAACTAAAATGTTAATTAACACATGGGGATAATTTGCATCAAAGGTCTGAAGAATTGAAAATCTTTGGGGCAGAATAAGTAAGGAAAAAGCCAACCTGATGAAACCTTCCCTGATGTGACTCAGCCTGATGTCTGACAGTAGGCAGTGAGGGTGCCTGCACTGTGACACCTACTGAAAGGGTTAATGAACTGTAGGATTTCTTGCTGGAGGATGAGTTGATAACTTAAGGACTTGTGTATCTGTGATGTCCACACTAATAAATCAGGTTGGAGCTGCCATTCCAGTTTTCTATGCTGTCCTTGGAAGAGGCTGTCATACAGATTCTTAGGAGGGAGCGTAATGTTTTATGACTACAACACCTGCAGTCCTCTCATGGAAGGAGTTCCCAGGAGATCCTAATCATACAAAGCTAATATGCTTGGCCACTGATCATATCAAGCTGCCAAGCTGAGTTACATGGATTGCTGTGGCCAGTGCCTGGCTGATTAATTTTAATTTAATGTAAGTAGAAATGGTGTCAAGGATATATTGTGTAAACAAGAGATGTCTTTATACATGAAGGCATTAGTGGTGAACTGATGAGCTGAGATGGCATGACCACCACATCCCTCGGTCACATCTGACAGAATTGCTGAGGTGAGGAAGTGGTAAGTAGTGATAAAAGAGTATGAGGTGAGGTTCCTGAGGCTGATGGAAAAAGCTTGGTGGCAGAGTCAGCACTGCAGGCTCTGACTTCTTCTAGTGATTTTGGAAAGCACTGTGGGCCGTTTTTATTCCACCCAGCCCTATAAAAGGAAATTTAGTGCCCTCTGCTTTAACCCATGAGGGAGTTGAGACAGGTTGAAGGGAAGCACCACTGTGAAGGGAGGAGGGTGGGAAGCATGATAGGGAACTAGGTGATCCTTAAGGTCCCTTCCAACCAAACCATTCTTTGTGTTTATGGGAGTTAATTCTCCTACTGAGTTAACCCATCAGCAAACATATTTCCTTTAAGCCCGGGGTGCAGAGAGAAACAATTAGGTGCAGGCTTATATTGCTGATGAAATCTGCTAACAAGGTGCTTCTATTACTGTAGCAAGAAAACTGGGGTTATTTATGATGTACCCTGTCCCTCCCTCTGCCCCCCGAGAAGAAAAAAATCCAAATATATATGTAAATTAGGTGAATCTCTTAATCTCCTGTCAGGTTACCAGTTCAAACCTACTTACTGTGGGCAGATGTCTCTTTATCATCAGAACCTGTTTGCACTCTTTGGACCCAGTCCACAAACTTTGCTTTTTGCCTTTCAGGCTATGCATACACAGTTAATCACCTTACAGCCAATAAATGACTTCAAGTTGCAGTAGGTCATTAGATTTTTTTTTTAAGTAGGTCATTACTCTTTTTTTCTTTCTCCAGAGCATTCTGAAGGAGAAACTCTGATGTGAATATTCATGAGAATACTAAAAGTAGACAAGTGAAGAGATGGACATGTTATTTATGTTTGATGAAGAAACTGTAGCTTTGCTTTCATCATATAGACTTCTGGTAATTTGCATACTGGACTGAAAGAATTTAATTATGTGGGTTATAGGAAGAAGAGGATGGCTTGCTGGCTAGAGTTATGAGCACTCTCTTCTGTGCCATACACCTTGTTTGACCTGGGCAAATCATTCTCCTTTAGTTTTTCCACTTGTGCTAAATGGAGATAGTAATTACCCACTTCACTGAGGAGGGCATGTGGCTGAAATTAATTAATGTTTATAATGTACTTGGTTTCCCGATGAGGTTTGTAGCTGTGTTGCTGAGTACAGTCATTTCTGGGTTTTTTCTTGTATGTGTGCATGTGGTGTGCAAAGATTGGCTCCAGCAGAAAGGGTAGTAAAATACAGTCTTAAGAATAAACTTTCTTGGCACTTATATAAATGCAATTAATTCCTAAAGATTTTAAAGCATGAATACAACTGGTACTGGCTTTCCTACTGAAGTGTAACTGCTCTGTGGAAAGCAAGAAGGTAAATAACCAGGCAGAAAGCTTATGGTGTTTTTTAATGGGAGTCATAAAAATACTGGACCTCAAGGATAGCCCTTGGAGAAAAGAATTCTTTAGGACACTGAATATAGCTCACCTGAAATCTTGTGGACTTGTGAAAAATCCAATCACTGTAACTTTTGTGAAGAAACTGAAATCCTGATTGAGCCTCAAATGCTTATTTTGTAGTATGGTAGTAAGTGGAAGATGTTATAAATCATATCAATAGATAGAGAACAAATACTAAACACATATGTAATAGCCCAAGGATTTTTTTTTTTGTATGATGGATTTCTGTATGAGCTGTAATCTCTACTGGACTAGTTTCTGTTGATTACATAAATCCAGTGGTACCCAATAAAATCTCCAACTTTCCGAATGTTTGCTCAAAAGAAAATTTATGCAGATCTGCTCAAGTGAGAGATCTTGGTGAAGAACATATTGCAGTGAATGAGCTGCTACATGATGTTAACAAAAATTCTCAGTGTGAGTGGCCCACTGACAACCAATCTGCAGATGCAGTTGAACATTGAAACCGGCAACACTGAGATTTTAGCAGCAGGTCAGGTTAAGCAGAGGCTTAATTCAAGGGAAATTATCCTTTGAATTAAGAATATTTTTATGCAGTTCTTTGGATTGGGATGATATCAAGGAGATGTTCATTGCAAAGTATGTGCTTAAGTGCTTTGCTGAATCCAGGCCATAATGGCCAAGATCTTCACCTTTCTCTGATATGATGGGTAACATCTAATGGGTGAATCAGTCTTCTGCTTGAAACACAGCTTTTGAGCCAGCCTTAACTGTAATAGAGATTTTCAGATGGCTACTGCAGCCCTTTCCAGAGTCCCTTTGATGATGTCAGTGAATCCTGAGTAATTCATCAACCCAAGGAGGGCTCCATAGAACCCTTGTTTTGTCATCCTGGAGAGGGTCTTTATTTTGTAATAACTTCTCCCTACATTTGACTCTGATTAGCAATGTGCCTGCATTTTAATAAATCATCTCAAAGAGCTCCCTTCTGTCTTCCCCCAGCACTTAATTGCGATGTGTAAATATACACACAGCCCCATTACTGATGCTAATCCCAGTGCCGATAAAGCCGAATAGGAGCGAATAGAAATGAATTGGAATAGGGATAAACACAGGTCTTTCATTAGCCCAACTAAAAGTAATCACAGATCTCTTGCTGGTAATATACATCTTCCAGATAGAGTACTAATTACTTCTGGCAGTGCTGTGCTCTGTCTCGGATAGTTTTATTGTAATCCTGAAGTGATCTAATGCTCTCACATACCAGTTACTGCTTTTCTTCCCTTTCTCTCCTTGATAAAGTGACCTTACAGATTTTGAACATTCAAACTACACCTTGTAGTGTCAGGGCTGAGGAAATCTGACAAGTTCATGGGGTTTTGTTTGTTTGTTTGTTTTTTCTTTTTGTTTTTTTTTTCTTTTTTTTCTTTTTTTCGTTTTTTTTTTTCTTTTCTTTTTTTTGTGGTTTTTTTTTTTTTGGAGGGAGGGTTTGATTTGTCTATTTCTTTTTCCTTTCAAAGTTTTCCTCTAGTGTTTGCCATAAAGTAAAGTTGTACAGAATTCAGGGAAATAAACTTGTACATTATATGTGCCCAGGGTAATGTTTTATGCAGCATCCAGTGTGGTTGCAAATGTGTCACAGATAGATAAATCAACTGCTTCTTTCTACTCGAGCAACCTGAAGTGCTTCCACATACATTTTGTATTATCTATATATTATGGCAGTCTTTCCAAACAGTGGTACCTAAAACTCAGTTGTTAAGTTCATATTTAAGGTCAGACTTGTATCCTCTGAGTTCTTTTTAAGGGGTACTATATTCCATAAATAAATCCTGTTATGTACTTCTAATTAGTATATAAAATTTCTGCTTGAAGTGATTGAGAATGTTGCTGGGACTTGGCCCACAGGAACATATGGAAGTTGTCTGTTTTTTTGGTGCATTGGTTTTTGTTGGTTTGTTTTTTGTATGTGTGTTTGTTGTTTATTTTTTTAAATCAGTGGGAGCTCTACCTAGAGGTGCAGCTGCATGGACAACTGATGTTTTTGTTTAGCCACTTTAAAGGCAAACAGCAAGGAGAAGAGGTTTGTATGGGTTGACTGAAAAAGACCATTAGGGACATTAAAAGTCTACAATGTCCTTCCCTCAAAAGGCTTGCTATCCAGTTCAATTCTTTTGTGTGAATTGGACCGCCAGACTCAGCATGAAGTATTCATTAGCAACATGTTAATTAGCAAAACTAAAAGAGCTTTTAAGCCAAAGAAGTCATTTTTATTGCAAAACTCCATTCAATTTATGCCAATTAAATGGAATCTCACCTGTATTTTTGATACTTTATTGAATCCAAAAAGAGCAAACAGTTCAACTGACAGTGGATAAATTACATAACTTTTTGTCACTCCATGTTTGTTCAAAAATCATTGTCAATCACAAATTTACCAGCTTGTACTCATCCAGCTCAGAGTTCTTTAAACTATACCTCTTGGGCAGCTCTAGTTTAGAGATGCCAGAGGTGACCAGGTGAACAAGTGTAAATGTGTGGTGCCCTCACGCTGGTTCTGTGTTGTGGTTTTCTCCATCCTCTCCCCCCAGCTGCTCACCTTCGCACTACACCAGTCTCTGACTAAGTGTAAGGAAGCATTTTGGACTTGGAGAATCTGAGTGGTCCTTTTGGCTTTGAGCATATTGTATTGTGTGATGTGCCAAATACTGTCATCTCAGTTTTGCTGCTCTCCTCCTGGGGAATATTTGAGATCATGTCACTCTTCCCTCTCAAGATGTTAGTTCCCACCTCTGCTGCTGCTGTGCTGTTACTGAGAAATGCTGTAATTTAGAGGAACATATTTTTGCCTGCAGACTCAAGTCCTTTCTGTGAATTTGTGTGATTTCTGTAAGTACTTGTGTGTGTGCAGATGAAGAAGGTTGCCAGAACAGAAGGCTGAAGAGTATGTGCTGAGACATGGTGCGTGAAAAATCTCCCAGAGATTGACAAGGTCTGGAGATAAGTGGCCCTTCCATACTTACATCTTAATAAAAGGCATTGAAATAAATGTTGATTGTGATTTGATGCCAGAGCTTGATGCTATATTGGAAGAAAAACAATTTTATTTATAAACCAATTCATTTGTTTAGAACCAATTTCTTTAAATGTCCATGACCTGTTTTGCTTTCCTTCCTGGATGTTGTCCCATGTGCTTGCTTTAGGCTCCTACTGTTTTATAGACCTGTCTTCCTTTTCTAGCTGCAGCAAAAAAATCTTTCTTGGGATTTCCTGAAAGCACAGCAGGACTTGGTTGTATGACTGCTCCTTCTGCACAGCATCACACTGAGACTTGGCTGCTTGCTTTAAATAAAATAGTGCCAGATATTTTATTCTTGCTCCAAATAAACATTTTGAAGGAATTTGTGTTTAGTTTGTAAACAGTTTACTTCAATTACAGTTTATAACACAATTTACAAAACATGCACACTGAAATGCAATTTGCTGAATTATTAAAGACATCAGTCTTATTCTATGCTAAACATGAAACTGTGAGTATCAAGAATTGAAAATAAAATAACAAAAGATGATTTCTGTTTTAACTAATATCAAAAATTTTGTCTATGCAGTTGGGTTTGGCAGAGTGGTTGCAGACTCAGTCCAGAGGAAACATTTCTGAAATTGTATGAGATTTTAAACTAGCTTATTTACGTAGCACTATGTTAAAATTTCTGGAAATTTTCTATTTAAATTCTTATGCAAAACTTCTGGACTTTTTGGATAAGCCACTTGCAAACTGTTGCTTCTCTTCTGGCAAAGGCAGAAATGTAGGGAAGTACAGTAGGGAAGGTGTGTGGTTGCAAAGAAACAGATGCATGGAAAATAAAAATCTGGTTACTAAGAGACACCCGTTCAACAGAGCTGTGTAACTACATAAATGTCTCCGGTGTGAGACCTGTGAATGATTTGTCTGTGATGCATTGGGGTTGGAACATCTGGTTTGAGATTTGCAGTGCACAGTGAAGCTTCTGAACTCTTTGTTATGGGCGCATTGATTGTGCCCAGCGACTCAGGGCGGTTCTGTAATGTGCTGCCTTGCGCTGTGGGCTCTAAAATAAAACCAGGGGCAGATGGCAGTTGTACGTCTGTCTTGCAAGCACTGGACTGGCTAGGCAGCTCTGTGACATCAACCCCTGCATTTTGTCACGGCAGGCAGCATCCCAAACCAGCACTGCTTCCACAGCCTTTTCATATGTGACAGCTAAAGGTTATGGGAGACTGCCTCCTGCTATGTGAGTGCACAGCCACAGCACAGGCAGCAAAGCCCAAGCTAAGCACTGCTAACATGCATGTGCAAATGTATTTGGCTGTATCAGTGGTACAGACATGTCCGTCTGTCTTCAAGGCTGTTTAAGTACAAGGCCTCTTCTGAGAGCCATAGGCTTGTTTTCTAACCACTCTTGCATTTCAAACTGAGGATTCAGCAGAATCTCCCCTGTGAGACTTGTAATGCTTTCCTGGCTAATGGAAATAATTTGTCTTATCCAACTTAATGTGCAAATGATGAGGCTCAGGTAATGACAACATCCTATTTAGAGAGGATGATAGAAACTGGGGATTTGAAATGCAAGCTTATGGTGCTGCCAATTGATTTCGTATTGCTGATTTTTATTTCCATTGCTTAGATTTTTAGACTATATGGCTGCCTAATTTGGCATTCTTGTGTTAATTTAATGATGAATGATTCTGCAAGTCTGAAAATAACTTGCTTCCTACTGCATTCAGCTCCATTCTCAAAACATGCTTTTGGGGAAAAAAGGGGCTCTAGCACTGCTTTATAGATTCTGAGGTGATTTCAGTCTAAACCAAGGAGAAAAATTACTTTTGATATCTGATTTTAGGGCTGTGGTAAGTCTTGTGTCCACTTTACAAGCCGAGAGCTAATAAATGTCAGTGTTGTAGCCAGTGAAAATATCATGGCATGAAACACAAAGAAACAGTCCACAAATACAGTTTAATTTTCTGTTTGATGTTACTACCCTCTCTTTTCCTTGAACACCAGCATCCAGAAACTCTTCATCTTGCCTTATCTTTTGCATGATGCTTGAAGAATTCAAAGTCACCTAGGAGCTGTAATATGCTGGGTTCTTTATATTTTTACATGGGCATCTCCATCCTTTTCTTTACAAGTACCTAAGCTATATTCCTTCAAAAAAGGGAGAGAGGAAAGGCTGCTTGGATAGATTTTTTATTTTTTATTTTTTTTTAAAACAGATTTCTGGGACATCATTCCTTCGTTCCCTGAGAAAGACAGAGAACAGTTGCCAATAGAAGGTGACTCATAAGTACAAATGGCAAGCTTGCAGAAGCTAGATTTGGACAGAAAAGAAAATTACACAATCTTATAGTCAGAATGAAAGGTTTTTTCATGTAGCTTCATTTATTTCTTTAGCACCCTGCATAAAATGAGATTATTTGTTCCCTAAGTGGAAAGCAAAGGAGAATTGTGTCATTTCTGATTTAATGCATTAGGGAAAGGTGGAAAACCTCAGTTCTCCAGTCACAAATGTTTTTAGTTGCCTAATTCACTAGTGAGAATGAGAGACTCAAATCCTGCCGAGGGACCGGATCTGTGTTGCTTAGGTGTCTGAAATAACTGACACTACTTTGGAATAGATGACTGCTAGAAATGCTAAGAATTAGCTCACACTAGAACTGATTGTGAACCCCTTGCTGCAGGGGATTTTGCTGTGTGTTTTCATGTTTTGTTGGTTTGGGGTTTTATCTGGAGGCAGAGGAGGGAAGGATGTAATAGTTCTAAAGAAAATGGATAAGTGGAGAAAACAGCTGTTCGGAGATTTTTTAAAAAAATCTATTGAATAATTCAATTTGATTTTCTTTGGGAATAGTGAATGAGACTGTGCCTTTTTAATGTAAAAATAGACAAGTTCAGTTGAGATTGAACAGTGCACTTGTAGGGTGTTTAGATTGCTTATTTCTATTCTAGCTAAATCACCAGCATTTAAAAGCAATTTAAGAACCTGAAGTCATAATAGTCTATTTACATAAGAAGAAGAAAAATAAAAAAAGAAATTGAATACGACATTTTTTTCTGGTAAGTAGAAAGTATTTTATTTAATTGCATAGCAGTTGCCCTCAATCTAGAGACTACTGATAGTGTACTCACGCAACTGAGGCTGTAAGTCTGTGGTAAAAGTCCTTTGCATATGTAGAGAAGTTTATATGTTGTGCTGGGTAAGGTATTTTCTAAACACTTGACTGTGTTGAGATAACAGGAATTTGCATGGCTGTGCTGGAAGCTGTCCTTTGGCCAAGTTTGACCACCACAACCAGTGTAGCTGTTCAGTGCTTCCCTGGGGACCTCTGTCCATGCAGGGTCACATCCCAGGTTAGTATGGGGAGGCAAGCAGAAAGATAAACATACCTGACACCCTGGATTAAATCTTAAAATAAATGGATAAAAAAATGTGGGGTTTTTACTACTATTTTTTTCATCAAAATTCAGAAGATATGCTTGATTTTTGAAAGCTTTTCTCCTGTCTTTTGTATGCACTTGGTGGTACATGTTTTTTTATTCCATTTTATTCTGCCTTCTTTTCTACCAAGTAAGACAGGAAGGAGTTTTAGAATTAAAAAACATAGTGAATAGCATTTTTCTGTTTCCTGTAAATGGTGAGACTCGTTTGATACCAAATGCAGATTTTTGTTTCACATCATCTTAACCATCCCAACCCATCCCTTCCAAGAGGAAAAAAAAAAACAAACCAAAAAACAAACAAAAAAAAAAACCTCAACCCCCAAACAATCTTTACTGCGAATAGTTGGTTGTATATTATGGAGGGGAGGGACTGTATTAGTCAGCTCTGCTACTCATCTAGAATTGAAGCAGTAATTTGCTCCTGTACTAATGCAAACTGCTTGTCACCATAATGCTACATCCACTTCATCCCCTTGCTATATATACACTGGTTTGTCTTTTTTTCTTTTTCCTCCAAAGTACTTAAAGGCAGAAAGCAGAACTTTGTTCTTCAGGAAGTGAAAAAGAAGAAAGTGAATTTTTTATTCAGCAAAACAGAAGTGTCTCTATGAAATGAATGTACATCTCTAGAAAAAAAAAAAACAAAACAACATTGTCTACTATTCTTCCTGCTTACCAGTGTCTCAGTGTCAGACACTAAAAGATTTAGGGTCAATTTAAAAAAATAGTAATAATTGGAAATGCAGATTACTGCATAAACAATGTCCTCATGCAGTGCTGTGTCTAATTTGTGCAGGGAATTAGTGTAATTGCCAGTGCAAGCTGGGTAATTGGGTGTGGAAATGATGACCATGATTTCCGCATCTGCACAAGCTGCAGTTGTGCTTTATTTACCTAGTGGCCTTTTCCAAATTATATCATCCTTTGGTGCAGATGAGCTTGGTGGGAGTGTGCCATTTCAGAAATCCAAGGATAGTGAGCACAGTGGGTCTGGAAAAGACAACTGAGAATCAGGGTTTTGTCCTAACCAGTCAGTGCTGTTTGACCAGGAGCTGCTCTATTCCCTCCTGAATTTTTCCACATACCCTCACAATTGAGAGAAAGGGTTTGGTGTTTTGTTTTTTTTTTTTTAAATAATCCCAGCTTGTGTAACTTCTCACTTGTGGATGATGTTGGAATTTGAATCACAGACTGTGCTGAAGGGGCCTACAAGGATCACTGAGACCAGCTCCTGGCCTTTCACGGGACCTTCCCCCAGAGTCACACCATGTGCCCAAGAGCATTGTCCAAGCACTTCCTGAACTCTGTCAGCCTTGGTGCTGTGCCCACTGCCCTGGGAAGCTGTTCCAGTGTCTAACCACCCTCTGGGGAAAAAGCCTTTTTCTGATGTCCAACCTAAACCTCCCCTGACACAGCTTCCTTCTTATTCCCTCGGGCCCCGTCACTGTCACCACAGAGCAGAAATCAGTGCCTGCCTCTGCTCTTCCCCGCACATGGAAGTTGTAGCTGCAGCGAGTTCTCCTCTCAGTCTCATCTTCTCCAGGCTGAACAGACCAGGCGACCTCAGATGCTCCTCATACGACTTCCCCTCAGGGCCCTTCACCATCCTTGTTGCCCTCCTTTGGACACTCAGATGTTTCCCATTGAACAAACATGAGGACAGACAGTGCGTTGCAGCTCTTACTTGTCAGTTCTCACAGGAACTGATCCTCTGGGGAGCACAGCAATGGTTTGGGTCGGCTCTGGAGATGAGTACTGGGGGGTTTCTGGGCGCTGCTCTATGGATTTACTTGAGACACTCTAAAATGAAAGTCAGCATCAGGTTTCCGCTCATGCCATCCTGTGTTTCAGTGCTGCTTCATCCAGCTAGGCTGAGCTCTGCTTTGTGCATCTGATGGCAAGGATTGCATTCACTTTGTGCCTCTCTCTCTGCCAGGTGTAGAGTTTCTCATCACTGTACTGGTTTGACATGAGCAATCAGTTGGCTTTCTGCATATAGAAGGAGGAAGGACTAGGAAAAGCTGGGATGAAACAACAAAAAAGCTCTTTAGGTCTCTCTCTCACTCCAAGTTGTTTGCCTTTCCCTAGCAAGGCTGGTGTTGGTGAACCAGAATTACTGCCTCTTCATCTGTGTCTTTTCCAGCAAAATGTTCTGGTTCATTTTGTGGTGATATTTGCAGCACTTTTTCAAATTTAACATGGAGATAACACTAAATAACATATTTTCTCTGTGTAGGAAATTAAAGCCAGAGGACTCGAGTTCTTTCTTTGGGAAACAGTGTGACATTTTTATTTTTCAGCTTGGTTTTGCTTTAATCATCTTCTAAAATACTTAACATTCTTTTTCCTATTGAAGAAGAAACTGGCTTAAAAAGGATAAGACAGTTTTTATGGAAGGATTTTACTGGTTTAATGACATGTCAGTGAGTTTCAGCTGAGTAGTCTTTAATCTTTAGATGCATTTGTACAGTGATGAACCCTTTTAAAATGATAGGAAGCTTATTACTCAGAACTGAATTTTGTTTTTGGTTGTCACAACTAAATCTGTAGAACTGATAGCTTTTCACACTGGTTGTAACTTACCCCATTAAAAAAAGAAGCCACTGTCTGGTAATGCTGTGTCAAGGTATTACATCTTCACTGTCGAAGAAAAATCATAATGACAGCTTATAGGGTCATGCAACTTTTTCCAGATGAAAGTTGTATATGCTTTTCTTTTAATAGTTTCTAAATTTTTAACAAAAATGGGAAAGCAAATTTTTGTTATTTCATAACATTGCACATAAGCCCCTCCTGTAGTATCAGGTATGTCTTTAGTACAGCAGATGTTGCAAGGCCAGTGATAAAACTGAGGGAACTTTTTCCTGGTGAAGGGGAATGTGCAGCATCGCTTACCCAGTCACTCTCTGCTCTCAGGTATGTGGTTTTCATGTGGGCATAGTGCAAATAGCATCAGAGCTGTCCTTTTTGAATTAAGAACTGGGTTTTATTACTTTTCCTATCAGATTGAATTTTACTAAGTTCAGTACTAACAGCACTTATTTGTTTCAGTTTGGGGGGTAGACTTCAAAAGTATGCATGAAACTGCCTCTGCAGTAGGAAAAGAATAAGGAAAAGCTCTTGGAGAGCTGAGCTTCCTGCAGCTGATAAAGTTCTTTTTCAGGGCTTCTGAGCTTAGTGCAAGTGGGAGCAAGAGTGGCAGCCCTTGCTTATGTCATTTTTAGTTTGGGTTTTCCCGGTTGTGTTTATTTCCTGATGAGGCAGATCTTTCATTGAAGGAAGTTGGAGGCAGTAATTCCTCATGTTCTTCTGCTTTTCACTGGCTGAAGAGCTGGTCCTTGGAGTGCAATATTCCCATTGTAAGAATTCTTTGCCTTCCCTGAATGGTATCCTCCAAATGATTGAAATTACTGGTGCTCCACTGGAAACACATTGAATGATAGCAGGTTATTTCTTCCCTCTTCAATCTTTTTGGGAACTATAAACTGCTAGTGATGCTTATGGTGCAACACTGAGGTACTTGAATAATGGCAAACCAAGGGTAAAGGCTAATAATCTGCTTTCTTTGCTGATCTGAATAGAGCAAGCAGCTGAGGATAAAGATGGTAGGTGAAATTATGAGTATTTTTCTTACATAAGGCCTATTTATTCAGTTGTGTGGCTTAAAGGCAGAAATACCATTCTCCTTGAGGACAGGTGTTGAGCAAGCAGAAGAGATGGTGGGGAAAAAATGGTATGTGCTCCCCTGGAGGCACATATGTCAAATATAAAATGTAAGTCAAGGGGAATGGTATATAAAGCTTCCTTTCATACCTGTCTTGATAAATCGCTGACTGTAAGTGTAAGACAAATTTGGATGAGTCACTGAACTGGTGACAGGGCTGAAAGTTTCCTTTAGAAATAATTTAGAGGGAGTCTCTGCCACAACAAACAAATCCATGCTATTTCTGTTTACGGGGTAATGGCATGCATCTGAGAGAGATGTGGAAGCAATGCCCAGCTTTGGGGCAAAATTCAGGTCTTTAAAACCCTTTGTCAAGGGCAAGGGAAAATTGGTTTGCTGTTGGAGGAAGCTGAGTAGGGCTGAGTGAAAAGATCAGTGGACTAAAGTTTGGGAATGCAATGCTAAAAAAGCAGAAATGTGTATGTGGGAGAGGTGCTTATTTTGCTGCAGGTTTGCATTCAGAAATGAAGTGTTTTTTTTTTTTTTTTGGTAGAAAAACAGTACCTGAGAATAGAAATATAATTTTCAAGCTGTTGAGTGGTTCTGAAATTAAGTCTCTAAGTCAATGCTCTCTAGTGTTCCCAGATTATCTGTGACTTGCCGGAGCTTCAAGTGTTTGAACTCCTTGTTAGACTTTCAGGGATGACTCTTGCCTATAGAGTTTGGGAATCAGTACTTCTGAATCTGTAGGATGTTATGTTGACAAGCTGTGGAAAAATACTCAGAAATCCTGAAACCCCAAATTTTCCATGTAAAAGGTTTTTCTTAGAGTCTGAAATCCTGAGAAGAACTCAAAATATGTTTCCTCCAGCTTTCACTTTTGCATTGATACAGCTGATGAAAGAATACATTTCTCTGAAGTGTGTTGAGAGGAATGGGCCATTTTTCTTTGCTACACGCTTCAGGCAGGGTGGTTAGTTTTGTTGGCAAGCACTAATAGAAATTTTTCTCAAGTTATAGGAGTTTTGAAAATGACAGTCAACACATTGCTTTTTGTTTTTAACCAGCATAAAGGAGGGGTATATGGCAAAACCATTTGGTTTGGGGTGTGTGTGGGTAAGTTCTGGATTTAAGATGATACCCAATAAAGAAATCCTCCTTGCTCCCATATGTTGGTGTACTTTTGTTTAATGTAAGAGAGTTTCAGGGTGTTTTTAGATATCAAAGTACTCTCACTAGAGGGGCTGACCAAACCAGTGCTGTTTTCTTACAGTGTCTGAAGTCTGAAGGACATCTGCTTCCCCAGGATGATTTTAATCATCACTCTTGAACCTGGAGGACAGCGCTGGTCAGATGTTATAAAAAATGATCAGCGGGTTTGGTAATGGGCTTCTACCCAGTAGCCTTTTGTCCTTTGTTTTTGGACCTGTCCTGAGAGGGGAAGTCAGAAACTGATTTGACTTTTTCACTCCCAAAACACCACATGAAAATCCTGAACTGAGGTAGTTTATAAATAGAAAAATAAGAATATCTCCTCCTACATCTCACTTGACAGTGAGTGAGGAGGAGGAGGAAAAATGAAGTTCACCAGTCACTTGGGATGTGCCTCTCCTGTGTGTTCTGCCAAAGCCTTGAGGATATAGGCAGAAGGCAGCTTAGGTTTTTTATCCTTCAGGTAATAGGATCTTAGTCACACATCTTAGTGGGTTAATAAGATTCTTATATGTTGGCTTATAATATACTTTGACTTTCCCCTCCATTTGAGGTAGCTTTTTGATAAAATATGTGTAGGGGAAAGAGGAGATGTGAGGTGCAAGTTACTGTCCTGCCCTCTAACTTTAAGAGATGAACTCTCTGCAGCAGGCAGACACGTGTCTTTCTTCTTATTTAACAAGTAGGAGTCAGTGAACATGCTTAAAAACTATAGCAAAGAAAAATATAAGACTCAAGTTTGAAGGGGAGGGAAAGATGTAAAGAGCAATAAAGGACTTTGTAAAGAAGAAAAACCTTGATTTTTTTTTTTTTTTAAGATGAGGGGACTGTCATTTTGGCCACATTGGTGCTAAGTGTATTAGCACTTATCTATATTATTATAAATAATATAGATAAGTCTTATCTATATTAATTATAAATAGTATGGCTGATTACAAGATGGAATGATTAACTTCTATTTGACATACTTTGCCATAATAGCCACAATTTCAGTTTTTCTGTGGGAATGTGAACATGCAGCTTGAAGGTTTGCGTGATCTCCTAATTGAAGAAGTTTGCATCAGTGCTGCAGGTCAGTAGATGTTCTCAGTTTCTCAGAGTCATTTTTTTTGCCAAAACAAATTCCATGGGGATCCTAGGTGGAAATGCAGCAACAGATGAGTGCAGCTTTCAAAGGTGCAAACCCCTTCCACTATTTTTACATTGATGCTTGTGCTTGTTACTTGCTCTGCCCTGGCTTGCTGTCAGAGTTGATGACACCCATGGGAGCTATTTCATCTTTAACTGGTGGCTGTAAATTGGATAGGGGGAGTGAAGAAAGAAAAGAAATAACCTGTAATTCATGCTTTGATGACAGGGTTTTATGTCTCTGTTTGGTTTGTTTGCTTTTATCCCCCAGATGAACTAGGGGAATCTTATTTTGTATATATATTCATTTAACAAGTTGTTTTGACTAAATCCTCTTCACTAAAATGCAACAGTTTTCATTCTGACAGCATCAACCTGTTTTATGAAATGTAGAGCCCCAGTGAGAACAGACCTTTAACAGCAATTTATATCCCAAGTCTGAAATGTGCACTTTATGTCTGTTATGATCCCTGGGTGCCTGTTATGGGATTACTCACATCTTACCATCCTAAGTTTCTTTCCATAAACAAATGGAAACCTTCGAGTCTGAGGTTCAAGGAGTGCACTCACATGAAGCATGGTTTAACAGCTCCTTGGGGAGAAAGAGATAAGGTGGGAAAGTGAAGAATTGCTGATCTATTAACTGTTTAAATTTCCCACCTTGAATTATTGTCAACGTGTGACATTACAGCTTTACAAATTACTGTCTATGAACAGCTTGGGAAATATGACCTTTGCCTTATAATTGGTCTCAAGATGCCTTCCAGCTTCATATAAAACAGCTTCTGATGGCATATTTTGTTGCAGCTGGAGTGGGTGGAAGAATGCAGGGAACTGAGGAACTTTTCTTGTCTAATCAGGCATATATTGTCATTTGTCAAATGACAAAATGTACTCTGTGATGGTTGAAACATCTCTGTTTGAGACTGGGTTGACTCCTCTGGAGTTTTGGAGTGATCTGATTTTCAGTAATAAAGGCATCCAATTAGTCAAGGTTAGTTGTTCTTACCTTCTGCCCAGTCTCTTTCTAGAGCAAGGAGACACTAGAAAGCCCTGTGTTTCTCTAATTCCTCTTGTTTCCTGGCCTCTGGAAACCAGTGAGTCCAAGCTGAATGGATGGTTTGTCCTGTTTGTTCATGGCAAACCAAGTGCACTAAATTCTTGCTTTGTGTCGTTGTTCATGTGATTAACACACAAAGTAAGTATTGTGCTGAATTTGGCCCTGAGATTTATGCTGATCTGGGAGAAGCTGAGAACACAAGGACTTGATTTTTCATCTCCTCTTATCTCCATGTAGAAGTAACATGTCACCAAGTTAGTGTTGGCAGACAGAGAACTCATAAGGCACTTTTTGAATATTAGGCCTGAGCCAAATTAATTTCTAATTTAACGCCATACGATGAGACCTATCGAGTTTGTCAATGGGGTGATGCATTTCATTATCATTTGTTAGTGTAAGATGCACAGGGAATCGTAGAGAGTGTTTTGGATGAACATACATTTGGAAGAATAGATGTCCACAACACAGTGCAGCAACAGAGTGTGCAGAATAAAAATCATCTTTACACCAGACTTCTTTATTTTCTCAGTTTCTGGAAAACATACCTTGTGTTTTTTAATGTAGTGTTGTTCGTCACTGACTGAACATCAGTTCAAAAAATCTGTGTTCCCATCTGTGTGGATGCAAAATCCACTAGGAGTGCAAGAAGGGGAATAGAATGCTTTGGCTTACATCCTTCTAGAGCTAGACAGGGTGGAAGTTGTGACTTAACAGAGCAGGTCAGGACATTGTGAAGCCACCTCTTCCTCTGTTAGAGGATAGGGAAGAATGATTTCAACAGTGAAGACCAAGGGGCTCACCAGGATAAGTATTCCCACCCTGCCTCCTGTAACAAACTCTCCTGAACTCTGCATGCTTGATATTTATAATAATACCAACTTACACCACAGAGCTCTTGTAAGGAGTGATCAATTAATGTTTCCAGGGCACTTTTGGGACCTAAAGACAAAAGGCATCTTATGGTCTTCAGTTTCACTACCCCTGCTGCCCCAGGATAAAAGTTTTACCTTAAAGATCCAATTTCTTCCCTGGAATGGGAGGGAGGCAGTCTATTATTCAAGGATATCATCCTTATCTCTGTTGTAGTTGCCTTGTGGTCATGCAACATCACTCAATAGTACTGTCAAGTATTATCTTTTGCTTGTGCCAGAGTGCTCAACGGTGATTTATTGCTTGAATACGCATTGCTTTCATGAAAGTGATTTGTTGAAACAATAGTAAAGTGCTAAATAAATTATTCATTGCATGCTAATTTTTCACTTTTATATTCTGTAGTGAGCTCCAGCATAAGCAATCTGGGTGTTGTATAAATTCCAGGGTTTTGATTGTGTGTATCCCCCACTCCCAATCTTTCCCCCAGGGTATGTTTTTTTCCCAAGGATAATATCTTCAGCCTTTCTCACCTTGGTTGCCTTTTGGACTGTTTTTCCTTCTCATGCTTTCTTCAGCTAGGGTTGGATGAATTATGTTCAAGTAGAGACTTGGATTACTGGTTTGGGAAAAACTCTGTGTTTGGAGTTCATGGGTATTTCTAAATCCTTTAGGAACTTCTGGGTCTTAACCAGAAAGGCACCACCATAAATTGAGCTTCCAAAGGAGGATCCTAGTGTCTGACTGGCATAGTTTCATAAGTCTTTTTTTTGCATATTCCTTCTTTTTCCTAGTGTTGTGTGCTGCTGTCTTTTAGCTGCCACTGGCTATGCTGCAGTTCTAGTTTGCACATGAGATCAGATGTCTGGGAAACTCCTCAGAAGCAAGTTTTTGCTTGTAGATCTGCTGGCTTTCCAAGTTTCCCTCAGAAATGGTTTCTCAGCACTTGAAATCTTTGTCCCTTGGCAAGACTTGGAGCCTCTGGCATGTTTCTGAGTGTTTCAATAGCAAGCCTGGAGCAGGCTGGGCACAGAACAGCAAAGTGCTTTTCTCCACTTGACCCTTCCACCCTTTCTGGGTGTCCACTCCAAATCACTGGCAGTGACTGCATGTTTAAGCACAAGCTGCTGACTGGCAGTGAATATAATGGGGGAGGTAAGAGAAGAATTTTCTTTCCAAGTAGTTTAGGGCTTTTCTGTCCCCTGGTCTTAATTCTGAACTAATCCCCTAAAGGCCTGTGTGGGTATTCAGTGAAATGAATAAACAGAAGACTACATTTCCCTCTTGAAACATGCACAGAGCTCTCATGCTAATGGCTTTTAAGCATCAATGCAATTATAGTGCGTAATCGATTCTCCCTATACCGGCTTTTGTCTTCTGAAATGAAACCCTGTCTGTCTCATAATTATTTGCCTTTGTGTTAAAACATTTCACGATGACAGGATGTCTATTCCATTGTTTTTGTCCTCCTTCCCGTCTTTCCTGCCTGATTCTGCCACGGGAAGAAATTTGGTTATTATATTTGCTTGAAACTTGAGTATCTCTGGTTTTTTTCCTACAATAATTTACTCGCTAGATTTTCCTTTTGCACCTTTTAATTTTTTGGGTTTGTTTTTGGTTCTTTGGTTTAGTTAATCATATTTGGAGCTACTCAGAAATATTTCCATGAAGCAGATTCTTGTTGAATGAAAGAGGAATTAGTGAAAAGGGATTTTAGTGTGGAAAAAAAGGACTCAGAGCAGGGAATTAATTCTACTTTATAAGTTAATCAGCATGTCAGTGGCCAAGGTGTTTTTCTGGAACGTGATAGGCCTAGGTTTGGGTCCTTTCCAAAGCCAGGAAAAGCAGTAACTCAGTATCTTGACCTTTGGGCTTTAGCTATTACAGTCTCCGTCTCTCTGCTTTGGTGGTGGTAGTATTTTAAATTCTTTTCAGAGTGTAACAAATTTCTGTTTCATTCTAATGACAAGCATGAAGACTGGGGCTATCTTTAAAAGGTTTGAGGGAGAAAGATGCTGCACTTTGTCTCTCTTTATGATAATTTTGGTTGCTGTCTATTTTAAAAGTTGTCACCATGCCAGGGACCCAGTAAGCTGAGTATTATAGAAATTGCCATACATCTTGCTCGACTGATTGAATTATACAAGATTAAGAAAGGAAATACTGGTATCCGTGGTTTGGCAAACATTGAATTTCTGGCCTACAGGTGGTTTTTATAGGTGCCGAAAATAGGAATAACTATAACAAATTTATATAGGTTCATGAGTCCTAAAGCTACCTATGATAGCTATAAGAACAGAAGAATTGGCCATATTCTCTCTTTAAATGTGGCTAAAATTGTATACCTGGGAAAACTTGCACAAATATTGCTACATATAGTTTTATTTGATTGACCTCAATGCTCATTTTTTTCCCTGAACTTCTGTCTCCCCTTGAGCTTATAGTAAATTTTTGGAATCCAAAAAATGCAGTGAGAAGGAACTTCTTTACTCATATATACCTAATATTTTTAACCTCTTAGTATCACTTGATCCTGTATGCTGAAAAGTAGTGAATAATAAATTCAGTACAATTGTGACTTTACAGATGTCTTTCATATCTCCTTTGTCTCTTTCTTGGATTGATGGAGTAATTTCTCACTAAAAAAGGTCATTCCACATCTTTGATTACCCTTGATTGCTCTCTCTGATCCTTTTATTATTAGGCACAATAGTTGCAATAGTGTTTAAATTAGGAAGAATGTAATCTGCTGACTTATGGAAGTTATTAAAGGGAAGAGCCACCCTCTACATGGACAATATTTAATGCTTCCTCTCTAAATTTCTAGCTCTTATGCCACAGCTTGGATAGTGGGCAACATTGAGCCTTTTTCTGTTCATTGATGGATGCAGAAAAATGAAGAAATTTTACCTTATAGGTTTTTTATAATAGAGATTCGTGAAATGGAGTGTTGGTAGTTTGGCTGTATAACTGTGTGGTTGTCCTCCTCTGTCATTGCACCCCTGCTGATCTGCAGTCCATGTGGAAAGCAAATCACAGAAGTCTTACTGACTCCATAGTTCTTGCTGCTTGAGTCCTTGGAAGAGTCCCTGATACTGCTGACTGGTATAAAATTGCTAAAAATAGTACGAAGAACAAGATTTTTATAAGTAACTTGCCCCAAATAATGAGTTCTCTCAAATTTGTTTCTTTTATTCATGAGCAGCCTGTAAATTTCTCAGTTGTGAATTATTCAGGCTTATTTGTGAATTTATTTGGGAACATTTCCTCACATAGCTGTCTCACCAAACAGTTCATTGAGAATATTCCTGTGTTCTGGTTGTGTTCCCCCTTATTTACAGTCCCAGGGTTCTGGGTGTTATTGGGAAACTAGAGATGAAGGGAACAGATAGGTGCCCAATTATTACCAGTTTTTGAATGTGCAAACTCTCAAACACGACAGCCTGAGAATGATGGTTTATTGACTCATAATGCATAGAAAAGCTTCAAGTCCTTTAGTTTCCCGCTCAATTATAGCAGACCAGCAAGCTCGTGAAAACTTAATTTAGTGCTTCTTTGTTAT
Organism: Phainopepla nitens; assembly: GCA_013400175.1. Classification (NCBI taxonomy): domain Eukaryota; kingdom Metazoa; phylum Chordata; class Aves; order Passeriformes; family Bombycillidae; genus Phainopepla; species Phainopepla nitens. Next base: position 1,984,973 of record VXBQ01014957.1, on the reverse strand, counting down.
TGACTTGCGTTCCTGCTAAGCAGCCGATGGAAGGGATCTCTAGAGTTTAATAAGGGATTCATGGATCACTGCACATTGAGGTGTACTTAAACTGTCTTGATTGTGCCTGGATATTTGTTTCTCTCTTCCCAATTAGAAGGCAGGGTGACTGTTTCATCAGGAGAGTCTTGCCATTAAATCTAGCTACCGTTTTTTACATAGCTGTATGTAAAATATTACAATACCTTATTAACACATTAGTTACACTGCAGGCTGCCTGCTTCTGTGTGAGGCAGTGCCTGTGACTAAACCTTTCCAGCTGGTAACAACAGAGCAGCCAAACTGCAGATGGGGTGTTCTGAGTTCCAGCAGCTCTGCATGTGTTGCATGCTCGTTGAATGATGGAAAGCACCACAGGAAAAGAGGACTTGGGGCAGCTGCTCCTTCCCCAAGCTATGGCATATCCTGGAGATCAGCTTGTAGTGCAGAGTGTGGAGCTGGCACGTGACTGAAAGTAGCTGCTTTCTGCTATGGTACTAGTTCTGATACAGAACCAAAGATGGAGTTCGTGATGACCCAGCTCAGTGATGACTCGGTTTCTTACGCTGGAAATTAATATGCTCCCAAGGCATTGAAGATAGCAGCTTGAGACATTAAAATCTGTGCTTCTGGATAAGGAGTCAGGACACAATAGTGTTCTGAAGGTTTTTCCTTGGGTTGAAAGAGTGGTGGGATGCAGGGGAAACTCTTTTTTTTTTTTTTTTTTTTTTCCCCCTCCTGGGATTTCAGTGATTGAAAGGAGATGTCTGATCACCACATCAACAATCTTTACAAGAAGCTGATTCAAAAAGCTGCTGTAAGTGGCCAGCAATCAAGTACTAGAAATATTTTATCAAATATACCGCATCCAAATGATTTCAACAAAATTTTGATGAGCACTCTGTGCACAACTCGTGCTGAGAGTTGATGGTGTGCAAGTCAGGAAAGTAAACTAATAAGTATGTGGTTTTTAGTGCTGTGGATTATCCCAGGACAGCTGCAGCCTTGACAGAAATGGATGCAAAAATACATGTAAAACATGAAATTATGAAAACATTAAAGTAGAGGTTTGCTTCTGGTTTTGCCTTCATAAGCACAGTCTATTGTGATTTGAAATCACCATTTGAATCCTGTAGGATTCAAGGCCCCTATAGGGGCTATCTTTCTGGCACAGGGTTAGTGAAGTCTAGCGGTAACATTGTAAAATTCATTTCCCAAGAAGCTACAGTGAACAGCTTTAGAAATCTGAGAGTTGTCTGTTTGAAAAAAAATTCTATCACTACTACTATGAAAGTGTTTGTTATGAATTTAGACCCTGTTGTGCTGTGTAAGGTGGGAAAGCACTGAGGACCTAGGGATGGTGATGAGAATACCTCTGATAAAATACCTCTTATTAAAGCTAAGAGCTCTGTTGGTGTAAATGACCTTGAGTTGGATTATCACAGACTGTGTTGTGCAGTGGGTCTTTAATAATGGTGATCAAACCTCAAACACAGTGGTTGTTGTAGTCCATGTCCTTGTTTAGCTGAGCTTGGATGATTATGGACATCTTTTGACACAGTACTCATGCAGCATCCCCAGGAATAAATTTTCCATGGTCAGTGAGTACTGGGGGGTGTTACTGCTGCCTGACCCAGTGTGCTGAGAGTTCCTCAGTGCTGGTTTCTGTGGCAGCATTGGCTGATTTGCTCTGAGGACATATATTGTGAGCCTAGATGAGTGGCACAGAGTGCAGCCCCTTGCTTTCTTCCCAGTGAGTTATGAACCTGATCAGAGTGTTGCAGAGTGTAGACTTCCACTACCTCCCTGGTCAGCTAGTTCAGCACTGTTTGATGAGAGAAATGTTCTTTTTCCAGGGGAGAAAACCATTTAATTACATTTGGACCTTGTGCTGCGGTACAGGACAAACTCTGGCCCATATCCTGAGGAAGCCTTGCTAGAAGTATTTACAGAGTAGTTGAAAACAGGGTCAAGACAAAGATCTAAGCCAGTTGTAAACCTGGGTCAGAAGTGCAAGGGAAGGTACGGTGAGACAGTATGGATCACTTGGTCATGAGCCAAAGGAAGTCTGGGAAAAATTTAGCCATATTTGCCCTAGAATTTCTCCTGTGATAGCAAAGATCCTCCTAGGGCCTAATCTAGCAAGTTCACAGAGTAGTCTCTTTGCCCAGCCACTAATTTATGTTTTGAAACCTATAGATGGCCCTTCACATCTCAAGTCTTAAAAAGCAGTTACAGGTCAGAATTGATAACCAAAATATGGATTTTTGGAATATGTTCTTATGGTTTGAAGAAAAACGTGATGGTGTCCAAGGTGTGAATGCCTTGTCCTTCCCAGAATAGCCACTGGGAACTGGTTTCCTTTGGGAGATGATGAGCCAGATTAAAGCACCTCTTTTGTCAGTCTGTCTTCCCAGGTGTCTGTTTCTTGCGCTTCATGTTAGTAACTAAATCCATTTTCAGTGCTCAGTCTCTTGGTAGGTGCACTCACTTTGGGATGTGGTAAACCCAGGATCACATATCTTTTGCTCTGAGCTATCAGTGCAGAAGTGATAAAGTTTTTGTTTCTCCTTTTCTTTCTCACCTGCTGTGGCAGAATAATCCACTTCAAGTGCTGATCCTAATAAATAACAGACTTTCTGAAGCTTTGTATTTCTATGCAAGAGGAAGGGTTATCTGTATTCACAGCAGAGATGGAATAAGACTGGATTTTTAGTTCTTTTTCATTCTATTTCTAGTTTGCTTGTTTTTTGCTTCTTGCTCTTGTTAGTTTTTATTGATTGGTAAGTGGTAAAAAGGGAGAAAAGCACAGTCTCAGAAAGCAAAAACAAAGCAAGAAATGGAGAAAAGCGAGACACTATTTTCATTTCATTACTGTGCTTCTTCACAGTCCCTATTCTGACATTTAGAACAACATAATATGCATGTCTCTGTTCATTAGGTTCCTTAGTACTACACAGTGACAGCCACAGAGGGTGGGGGAAAAAAGAAAAAGAAACAACCTTAAACATGAACTAACCTTTGCAGGCTAAATAACAAAGAAATGAGAACAGCAAAGAAGAAAAATGATTTCTGGAAAAGTAAATATATCCAAAATCATGGCTTTGGATAGGTTAGAAATAACTAATTTTCTGCCCAATGATTTTTTGTTTTGCACATCTATGTTTGAGCAGATCTATTACTGGTATTTGAACCACAGTAAATGACACAAGGAGACTGCTGAAACCATGGATAATCTTAAAGACATTTGGAAATTGATACAGATTCTCAAAAATCAAAAAGCTTCTAATAGAAAAAGCTCTTCTGTGTTTTTGAAATAGGGTTACCTGTTCAAAGGATAACAGTTCCTGGATCAAGTGGAGATATCTAAGCTGTTAATCCAGAAACTGGTGCGTGTGTCTGCCGCAGCATAGTGTCAAATACTAATCTTGGGAATATTAAATGCTAAGATTTTATCCTAAATTTACTAGGAAGAAAGGATATAACAATATTGCTTAGGGCTCTTGATGTATCTAGTCAGCAACTGGCATGCATGTTTGGATGGGTCCAGGGATGCCTCTGCAGAATGTCTGTTAGAGATAGATCAAAAAGAATAGTGATGGAATGCAGCTGGCTTTCTAAACCCATCAGTTCCGAGACAACTACAGAACTTTAAGATTGTGTGGGTTTTACTGAAATTGAATGAGGAAGAAAAAAGAACAGAAGAGATATTTCAGCCCTCTGGAGGGGGGAGTATTTTGATTTCTCCTATTGGCACTTTTAATTTTTTTTTCATTTAATATTCTTTTTGGGATGTCAGTTACAATTTTTCTCCCCTCAAATGGTGAGATTAAAATTCTCAATTGAGTTTTCTTTCATGGCTGTTTTAAGATTTTTAAATTTTCCTCCCTTGGGAAAAAGTAAAAATATGAGTATTTTATGCAAAATAATTCTCAATCTATTTAGAACCAGCAATTACACACTCCTGATCTTAGTATTCCATAAAATTAGTCTGATTCTAAGTCTGGGATTTTACAGTTTCTTGATTCCTGTATGATCTTCCCCAAGAGTACATCAGCCAGTGGCAAGGAACAGGGATAAAATCACACCGCTTTTCCTGTTTATTCTTCCCAATTTCTATGCCTGCTCTCTTCAGGGCTGCTTCTAAAACTACCAGATGTCAAAATATTAATTGGGGGAAAGATTCATTAGTCATTTACATCTCTGGTACCTCTGGCAAGTGGAGCAAGAGAGGGACAAGAGAAGAAAAGAGAACTTGGAAAGAGATATAAGGAACTGTGCAGCTGCTTTGCAGGTCCCAGGGAGGCTCAAAGCCAGGGTATGTGCAACTCCCACATGATGTCTCTAAGCAGGAGTGGAGTTCACTGCTACCTTTCATTGGATTGGTATTCAGAAAGGCCTTATGTGCACATCTCATCCTCTTCCTTGGTCCTCCCCCCTCGATTTTTTATTTACTTGCTAAGTAGGGGATTTACAGACCTGTCTAGAGGGTGCTGTGAGGGGTGGTAGTGACACAACTCTGTATCTGGAGCAGATAGCTGCCCTGCTGTCATTGATAAGCATTCCTGGGAGGGTGGAGATTGAAATACAGGATTTACAGAGCCCTGACTGGCGTTAGTCCTGGCAAAGAACGTGTGCCCACCGCGGCTCTGGCTTCTGCCTTGGCTGGGGCTTCCCACTTTGGCTCTCTCTTCAAAGAGGGACCTGCCAGGAAAGAGGGAAAGCTCCTTCCTGCCAGCACTGGGATTTTGGGGAGCAGAGGGGATGTCCGTGTCAGAGTGCCCTGGGGAGCAGAGGGGGATCATGGCTGTTGTGTGAGTTTCCCCATGAGCTGCACATGACTTGTGTTCATGAGGATAGGAAATGCTTTGGGCAGCCTTTCTCCATGCTGAGAGTGATTTAGGATTTGTGCTGTAGGAACAGATGACTTGACTTGTCAGAGGTGTGTTCTCTGCCCCCTCTACTCCTCTTTCTGCTGTCTCATGTGCTGAGCATATTGGGAGGAGATAATTACCATTGTGGCGGTTTCAAGGCAATTGGTGTGTAAGAGGTAGATAGGCTTCTGGCTTTGGAAAAGGCAGTGGTGAGGTCTATTCCTCCCCATGTGGCAATTCCTGTGCCATGCTGGTGCCAGCTGGCATCGGACTGAAGGGCACAGAACTTCCTGCAGTCCTTTGCTGCCCAGCCAGATTGGTTGAAGTTGGAAATTTTATCAAGGGACCATGGGGATTGTCTGTCTGTGAGCCTCATTTCTTAGGAACCCAGGCTGAAAATAATAAGAGGAATATAGATCAGAGGTTTTGTCAGATAAGAGTTGGGTCTCTAATTTACTGTGGTTTTAATGGGATAGGGAGGAGGATAAGATATACAGTGACCTGGCAGGGAGACATGCAAAATAAATTAAGTAGCAGCAGTAATGGTCTGGTAGTTTGTTCCAAATGTAGATCTTGTTAAAGAAGCCCATCATCCTGAAAGTCAGAAATAAGTTTTTAAAGGCACTAACAAAAGAGCAGGCTGGAATATTTTGCTGCAAATTCTTTTTGTTAAAATTGCTTTCCTCCCTCTAGTAAGATAATTTTATTCTAGAAGTGCCTGTGTTGGTAGGAGGGAAAAGCTGTTTATCAGAAGAACTAATAAGAGTCATAAACTTGGAAACAATTCCCTTCTGGCTAAACCTAAAACTTTTCAGTGAAGTTATTGAAACATTGGTTTTTAGAGATATTTGGAGGTCCACAGTTCAACCTCTTACTCAAAGCAGTGTTATCACTGGCTGTAGATAAGGTCAGCCATGGCTTTGTCTAGCCAAGTGTTAAAAAACTCCAAGGATGGAGGCTTTACAGGTGTTCTGGCTAGTCTGTCCAGGTGGTGAACTATTATTCTTATTGAGGTTTTTCCTGATGTCCAGCCACTGGTGATCATTTGTTTGTGTCAAATCATCTGCTGCAACCAGAAGGTGTTTGACTGGAGACAGGCCAGTGGGTTATCTGTGCACCACAGCTATGAAAAGGTTCAGCAGCTTCAGTGTCTGTGAAACAGAGCAGAAAATAGTCACTATTTCTACTGCATGCCAGATCTTGCCTTGTATCCTGAATCTGTCTAGATGTGAACTCATTCCCACTGCACTCTGCCTCCTGGGGTTAAGGGAAGAACCTGTTGGCGATGTCACACAGAGGAACTGAACAAAAAAAGGTCCACTTGGCTCAATATATATCTCTGCAAGTTCTTTCCATGTCAGTTTAGGCAAATTCATTCAATTATGTTAAGTACCCATTAAAGGAATCCTAAACCCTCCCTGGGGTCATTTCGGTTCTGTGAGATTGTATTGTTTGAGACTAACCATGATTTCTTCTTTTGCCTTTAGGTGATTTTAATTCTGACAAAGCTGTATGACTACAACCTGGGAAGCATCACAGAGAGCTCTCTTTGGAGGTATGCAGATAAATTGAGTTAATAATTATCACCTTACTTAAATAGGAAAAGCCTGATACAATTCTTTCATTGAATTTAATTGGATTTCTTTAAAAGTGCTGTAAGGTTTCTAGCTAAACCCTCTCTCACTCCTGTTCTTTCATACTCAAGGACAAAAAGGCTGAAGTCTGACTATCTTATTTCAGGTAGATAAGGTACTTCTCAAATAATCTGTCTTTTGATTTCCCCTTCCCCATCTTATTCGGATTGAAATCAACTAATTGGTTTACTTTTGGGACAACTGAACAGCCCAAAGTCCTTGTTTGTAATGAAAGATCTCATGGCTGGTCTGCCCAAGTGATCCTTATGAAAAGCCAGTGTTGCTGAGACTGGGGGAATACCTATGAGTGAGTATTCAACGTCTGGTTAGAACTGATGGGATTAGTACGATATAATTGATTTCCACTTGTGTGAACTTGACTGCTGGAGCAATTTATAGGGAATGTTTTAATACTTTCATGATTTAAAAGCCTATCATGCACTATGTGAACCAAAGGAAAGAGCTGGGCCGTGAACAATTTCTTAAGGCAGTTATTTGGATCCAATGTGAGCAGATGGTACCTGTTTTTATTTCTCTGAAAAATTAATCTGAGAAGTATTTCCTCTTTCATGTGTCCCTAGCACTACTTGCATGAGCTGAAAGGGAGCTTTTCTCATTGTTTCATCTGTGAAACTTTGGTGGAAGTCTTAGAAGTTTTGTTTGGAGGTTGCTGATGAAGGTGGATAGGCTGCTGGCGGGATAGAAGAAAACTTTGGGTATTTAAAACCTCTTGTTAGAATGAACTTGTTTTAATAAACTTATATAGGAAAGGGGTTTTCTTTTCTAAGGGAGAGTTTTGGCTCAGAAGTAAAACAAATAAACTTTTTGCACAGGAGCTGAGCAGGTTTTAATAGAATGACAGAGGAGGGAATTGACATGAGTACATTATGAACTCAGCCTATTGCTCACCCACTGGCCTGAAAAAAATAAAACCAAAACCAAACAGACTGAAACCTAAAGAAACACAGGACTTCTATGATTTATTCTGAGCAGCAACAGGAATGCTTAAAAGTCTTAGTATTATGTGGGGTTGAATAAATGGTTTTTCATCCTGTTATGGGGGTTGTTGCTGCCATGACCTTCTATTCCTTTGTCTTTACTATGGTGTGTGCACACGTAAGGGGTCTTTCAGGACTGTGGCTTTGGCAATGTTTTTCCATAGGAAGTTTGTGCTAGATTGTTTAATTTCTCAAAGTTTTGAAAAAGAATAAATATTCATAAATATGAAAAATATTTTCATTTTCTCTGACTACCCTAAGTCATTTCACCTTGAGAAACACACATCTCTCCTTTGTCAGTCATTGCAGAAGTTATGGCATTTCAGCATGCATAGGCACCTCCTTCCCCACTGCTGACAGTGCTGAAGACCTGCTTATGTGGTGCAGGATTGTGTTGAGATACTATTTTCTGACTGAAACTAGGACAGCCACATCAGAGTGGAAAGCACACTTCCTGATGAGATGTATGAATGGGGCACAAAATTGTGCTGATGACCTTACACTGTTTTCTGTTTCTGTGGAGCATTCCACAGTGGAATAAAATTTTGCCCTGATTAAGAAGGGAGGGTCTGTGTGGATGTCACTGGAGGATGCAAGAGATAGCTGGGATCTCAGCAGTGCAGCAATCCTAGAGTGAGTGCAGAACACTTTTCCTGACCTCAGTCCTAATGTCAGAATGTGATTAACAACATAATAATAGCATGATTATTTCCTCTAGTCTGGAATTCTATTATCAAAAACTGTCTGATAAAAAGTAAAAATATGAGTATTTTATGAAAAATAATTCTCAGTCTATTTAGCACCGGTAATTGCACACTCCTGATCTTAGGTTCCCATAAAATTAGTCTGATTCTAAGTCTGGGATTTTACAGTTTCTTGATTCCTGTATGATCTTCCCCAAAACTACGTCAGCCAGTGGCAAGGAACAGGGATAAAATCACACCACTTTTCCTGTTTATTCTTCCCAAATTCTATGCCTGCTCTCTTCAGGGCTGCTTCTAAAACTACCAGGTGTCAAAATATTGATTGGAGGAAACACTCATTAGTCATTTACATCTCTGGTACCTCTGGCAAGCGGAGCAGGCGAGGGACAGGAGGAGAAAACAAGACTTGGAAAGAGATATAAGGAACTGTGCAGCTGCTTTGCAGGTCCCAGGGAGGCTCAAAGCCAGGGTATGTGCAACTCCCACATGATGTCTCCAAGCAGGCTGGCACCAAGACTATATGAAAATTATTATCATAGCTGACACTTCCTCCTATTATTACACTAGCATTCATTCTTAAGGTTTAAGTTATCATCAACCTTCAGTGTGAGGTGTATGAGGAGCTGAATAATTTTCTTTTTGTTTTAGTATATACCTGAGGATTAATATTCCATGAGCTGACCTTCTCAATATCTTCTGGAGTGTGTTAAAATTTTTAGACATTTTGTGACATCTTAGAACAAAGAATTCAATAAATTATTTGAGGAACCACTTGTCTTACTTTGAACCCCTCAGCTTCACTTGGCACAGGTCACTTATCAGGACTTGATTGCATTTGTCTTGCCAGCCATTCAGAATCCCTGGGCAAGTGCTTTGATCTGGAAAATGCTGGGGAAACAGAACCAACCCACTTGTGCTTTGCACTGCTTTGCAGTGCTCCATTATTCATGGTTGGCCCTTAAGCACTCATGGCTGCTCTGGAAGCTGCCAGGGCACTTCCTTGGATTTTCCTCTGTCCTGTTACTCTTAAGTAAGCCCGTGCTGGTGGCATTGTGCTCTGTCCTGAGTCTGGCTCTGCTGTTGGATCCACCCTCACCATGCAGCCATGCCTTCAGGTCACTGATAAATAGGTCTATGAAGATCCCAGGACAGCTTCTCTGTCCTTAATGTGATGGAAAGAAATTTTGAGGTGGGTGTATTTTATTATTTTGTGTACTTGAAAGAGATTATTAGCTGTTGCTCCTCCTGGCTGCTTAAGTGACATATTAATTTAAATCTCCCTGCTTGTTTGAAAAGGATAGAACAAAAATAGGTTTGAGAGAAGGGGTGAAACATACCTTGCAATTTATTTCATGTCTCTGGGTTTCATTTTGGAGAATAGAAGAAAACATCATCTCATGGTCTGGTTTGCTTTCTGGTATCAGGAGTTCCGTCTCTGAAGGATCAAGGGAAAAGGTAGTTCTGCAGGTACCCACAACTGAAGAGGAATCTGTCTTGAATACATGGCAAAGAAATACCACTTCTGCCTCCTGTGCTGAGTGCACTCTCAGAAGGTTGATGGGTGGTGAGGGGCTGCAGAAGCACACCACCGACACGAGTCATTTATGCAATAGTTGGTTATAATCACATCTGTCATTCCAAAGTGCATTTGGGTGATTTAAGCAGTCTTACTGATGGAACTGTAACCACCTATAACCCAAGTGTGCCATTGCCTACAGGATATGAATCTATCCTCTTTATAAACACATTACTTCCTGCTAGGATTACATTTCATGTTTCGCAGCCAGTTTAACATAGCTGGCTGCAACACTAACAGATGGAGATCGTCCTTCTAAAACTACTGGCAAATTAAAAGACCACAGGTGACAGACATGAGGTGATGAAATAAAGTAAGAGAAAAGAGACAGGGAGAATCTGTATAATCTTCTAGATTCTTAAGGCTCTATGTGAACTGAGCTTTGGATGGCAAGTGAGCTGTTGCTTCTGTACATGGTAAATGAAATTTTGCATCAGGCTGGGCCTGACTTTAATTATTCTGTTATCCTCTCAGCAGATTTTTTTTACAGTTTTAGTTGATAACTTTTTATTTACTTTTTGTTATACTTTTTATAGAAGGGAAAGAAAATGGAAGAGGAAAGATTATCTGTCACTGAGAAATTAACTGAGTGTATTGGATTTATTTCTCTTCGTCCTGTAGATATCTCTCAGATCAAAAAGAGGATTAAGCTGTGAGAGTTAGGAGAAGATGTTTTTTACCACTGGAGTAAGACAAGCTTACATTTCAAATAAATAAAAATGTCAGAATAGTGCACATGGTATCCGTGAGCTGTAGAGAGCTGTGGGAGGACTAATCTTTTCCTGTTTGTGTAAATATGATTCTCTGGGAAGATGTGCATGAGTGACACTTTCCCTCAGGACCTTGAGAGGCTGTCAAGCCATGAGTGCTGCCATGCACCTCCTTGCCTTCTTATTGCTCTGTATTTGGTCATAAATGAGTAATTTCCTGGAACTTTGTATAAAAATAACAGTAATTAAACTTTCCTTTTCAGCCAGAAATTAGGAAGATGAGTTTACTTAGTGTGAGAGTACTTTAATTCATATCTGTTGCTATGCTAGTTCTGGAAGCTCTTGATGATGATCTTGACACTCCAACATTTCCCCCGAACTCTGAAGTCCCCAGTTCAGGAGTGATTATCACTTCCAGCCTGCCCTTCACTGCTTCTAGTTTCTGCATTAAGGAAGCTTCAGCACATATGCCACAAAGAAATCCCAAGGATGCTGAAAAATACTCCTGTCTCATGTAGATCTAGATTTAATTTTCCATATGTAAAGCGGGGGTTGTGTATAGTTGCTATTTTTTTTCCTTCTTGGAAAGCTTAAAATGGATCTGTTTCTAGTTCTAACTTTTACATGGCCTTTTTATTTAACCTTGAACTGCTGTTTTAACCCCTCCATCAGTTTACTTATCCATTCCTTCCACCACCACCACTGCACATCATGCTGCAACTCTGTCCTTTCAAGAAGGGAATTTGGATTGTAATCCAGAGAAGTCAGAGTTGACCCCAGCCCTGTGGCTATAAATACTACAGGTGTTTTGAAGCCTCTCGTATTGATGATTCTACATGCAGTTTCCTGGCTCCTTGCCCTCTCTGCAGATCAGAACTATAGCCATCTGGAACTGTCAATGTGTTTGTGGAGATTTTCTTCTCTGGATTAGAGAGTTTTTGCAACAGACTTGAAATTTTGTTGGTATTTGCTTACTTCCTTTAAGGGGAACTTCTAGGTTATGTCTATTCATCGTTCTCCTGGACCTTTTATGCAGATTCTTTACTTCTGTTTTGCAGATTGACTGTTTTCAACTCACATTTGTCTTCTACTGCTAAGGCACACTAATAAGGTCATAATGTGTGGCTTAGTGACAATGTGCTCTGCAACAGCAGATTAGGGTCTTTTAGCTGAGGTAGGAGGTAGGAGAAGCAAATCCATATGAGAAGAACTAAAAAAGTGAAGGGAAGAAAAGTCTCATTAAGCACATTTTAGCCAGCAGTTTTGTGGGAAAAAGGAACTTGAAAAGGACTATTTGAAAGGCTTTTGAAAGGCTTTTATCTATAAATACGGTGTCCCAGTTGCTCAGTGTAAGTCACTTTCCTTAAATGAATATCAGAGCTTGATAAATGCTGCTACATTATCTCCCATGGGCCTTTAGTGAAACCGTAACAATGACATTTCCTTGTGTCTTTTGGTTTAATCCTTTTTTCATTTTCTCCCCTGCAAACGTAGTAACCTCTGACTGGTCTGTATAGATGCTGGAGGGTTTCTGGGGGAGGGAAGAATGGGTTTGCACACTCAGCTATTCGTGTAGGAAGCAGTATCTTTTTTGTGGTTTTATCACAGTGGGAGATCTGCTTGCACTGCAAGTGGGCTTAGAACATGGAATTTTATGCCATGTGTGTGGAGCTCAGTGCAGCCTTTTTCCTGTGTGTGGGGACACTCTGTTCAGCCATCAAGACCCCTAGGGACCTAATAGTTTATAGTGATCAATTTTTGTACCTAAGAGGGCTTATTTTACCCTGGTGACTAACAGTAATAAAAACTTTTAGCACAGTCAACTCTTCTACTTGGCTGCTTGGATGTTCTTTTTGTTATCAAAACCAGCTCAAATAAAGATGAAGGATGAGGAGGGGCAACTACCAACCAATCAAAAAGAAGTGCAAAACCCCCTCAAATGACCTACCTAGGAAACAACCCACAGTAGATGCTTAGTTTGGGAGGAAACTTAAGTTTTATTGAATTTTACCAGTTTTACATTCCCTAAAGAATAAGGACTAGTAAAACCATTGCATTTTGTGGCATATTATGTGTATTTGTCTAATCAATCTCAGATAAGTTCTGCCTTGACTTATCTTGAAGAGTCATCTCCTGATATTATAAAGGATCAGATTTGGTTAAGGATTTAATGATATGCTTCTCACTCCCTGGTCTGTGAGGATAAAATATTCAGCACTAATGATGATGTAAATTTATTAAGCCTATTAAAAATGTGTTCTCTTTTGCAGCCAGTCATGAAATGTAGGAGTGTTATCAAGTAAATCAGAAAGAATCCAAATCCATTTTCTGCATGAAAGAAACATGTAAATCAGGATAATGAATATTAATGCTGACATATATTAGCAATATACTGTAAATAACAAATGCACCATGTTCGTGCCACTTTAAAGACATACAGTGTTTCAATGTACTTTATCATTTGTACTCTGCAAATTAGATTATGAACTTCCATATCTGTTTCCTAGGCTGTACCTGTTTGCTCAAATGATGTTGGTAAAACATAACAGAAATATCTCTGGTTCTGGTCCACAGGGTTCATCCATCTGCTGTGGCTGTGTAATAACTGCAGACAAGCTAGACTGGAGCTGATGTCTAGGGGAAAAGACAAACCACACAGTACTTACCAGTTCATAAACAGAAAGTGAAACACCCTTTGTGTTCTGATATTTCCATTCCTGTCATATCTATGCAGTCATTTTGCAGAGCTGGGTAAAATTGTACTCATCTTTTTAGAGGGATATATCCACTACTAATCACCAAAAGGAAAGAGTATATTTGGGGCTGAGCTTGGGTTAACAGGGAGATGCTTCAGTTGAAAGCATTATACAAGCTTGAGGTCTGAACGCTAAGGTTTTCAGATTCAGGTCCCAAATACTTTTGCATCTGCATGTCAGGAACTATCCAGGCAAACAGTCAAAGCTTATTGTTACTGCAGAAAGATTCAGGCATATGTCATTACATCTTTCTTGGAGGACTTAGTGAAGCACCTGGAAAAGATGTGCTGTAAAAATGTATATTTAAATATATATCAATGGTATGTTTGTTGTGCAGCATAAACTGACTGCCATTTACACTGAAACATAGTGGCTTGCTTGGAACTATCCTTTTTTTTCCTCATTTGTCTAACCTGCCGAATAATAACTGGTCAAAATGGAAAAGGACAAATAAAGCTCACAAACAATCAACTTGTGCCTTCAATAATGATAGCAAAGCTGGGTTTGAGTGTGATCCTGCCAGTGCTTCCTGTGCCAGCGGCTGCTGTGCTTGTGGAGGGGAGCACGCGTGTAAAGTAGGATATCAAGGCATGAGCTGTTCAGTAAGAAGGCACTGAGTCCTTTAGGAAAGCTGAAGCTACTGGGTGAGACTCAGATCTGTGTGTGGACAGAATTGTTGGTGAATATTGTGCAGGCCACTGGACCAGCTAGGGCAAGGAAGGGTCATTTTGCCCTTGTCATTAGAATGTACCTTTGAGAGTGTCTGTGTACTCAGCAGTGTGAAAGTTTGTGCTTGTGTGACAGGACAACCTGAGGGAGACTTGATTCCTGGTGAGCAAGGAATTAATTTGCAGCTTGAGTTCCCCTTATTTAGGAGGAGGCATGGGGGAATTCAGGAACTTTTCTTTCCTGGCTGGCAGCTTCCTGCTGCTATTATGCCAAGTCATTTCACTGGTGAGATGCATTAAGTGGCAGAGGAAAATGTATCCTCCTGATTATGAGCATCACATGTAATGTGCTCTAAACTGATACTGTGCTTTGCCAGTGGGAGGTAAAAAGCCACCCTTTCCTTTCACCCGTTATTTCCCCCTATCCCCCAAATGAGTTTCTTCTGCAAGGAACTTGTGTGAATTTCCCTAGCATGCATTATAGTGTGTGCTGTGTAGTTGGGTGTGAAAATAAAATCTCTTTCAATGATCCTGCAGTCTAGATAGATGAGAGTATCTGCGAGAGGTGCTGAGTTGAAAAGGAAAAGGAATTCAGAAACAGCACATGTGTTGTGCATTAAATGACTTCATGAGGAGATAGAGGCTGATATCTGATCTTTCTCCAAGGCAAGTTTTCTGCAGAAAGAGTGTTTTTCGTTCTACTAATATACTTTTACTGCTGTATTTTATGGCTATGTACCTATCTGTGTAGGTGTTCCCATTAATTTTCTTCTGGTTTTCCTTCAAGCCTGAGCTGCTGGAGTTGGGTGGTTGCTCAGAATCCCAGCTTTTCTGTGGTAGGAGAAAGCTTCACTTCCTGGTTTTCACACAGTGAAGAGAGAATTGAATAACTTCCATTGCTGTACAGATGGGAAAGCCCAAACACAGATTCTTCACTCGGTTCCTGAGAGCTTTTTTCTTAATTGCTTGAAATATCTTAGCTGTGAAGACAAATCAGTATAGGATGGAAGTGGAATAAAAATGCAGAGGGTTCCTCAATAAACTGAGCATGTAGCTACCTCTTTGTTGCTAAGGTTCAGCTCTGGTCAGGCCAAGCAGAACCTTGAGAGTAGCTTTCCTGAAAACCAGCTGAATGCTGGCCATTGGCTTATATGATTACACTGTCCAGCATTAAAAAACAAACAAACAAACAAAACCCAGTTATTTTACTGAACTGCTGTTAGTGTTTACTTTGGATAAAATTAGAGGGTTTTTTTCTCTTTCATAGTTGTTATGCTACAAAGATGCTCTCTCTCCTATGGGAGAACACGGACAAAGACACCCCCTCAGAGTTAGCAGGGAACTGTGTATTTCCCATGTATTAAGGAGCAACAAAGATGGGTGGAAAGGACACAGAGACTGAAGAGAAGGCAGTTTCCTTGTCACTTATTAATAGCTGCCAGTCTTCCTAAGCAGGCCCTGACTGCCTGTCTTGAGCTGCTGAGAGGTTTTTGTTGAGCTGCAGGCTTTATAATCTGCACAACACTCAGCTGCCAGTCTGATGGGCCCTGTAACCTCTGGGGAAAAAGGGATGCAGTCAAAATCAGGCCAGCATTGTCTTCTTATATTTGTATAGAAAACCTTTTTCAAATAACCTGAAAGGGAAATAGGAGGCCAGATCAACTGTCTGTTTAATTACCCTCTGTAATGTAGCAAGATAAAAAGAATTTTTAGGCAGCTCTAAGCTCCCATTCTGCTTTACCAACAAGTCACTGTTTTCTTACTGATAGTTCAAGTGTTTACATTGTCAGCTCCAAAAGATCAATTTAGGAGACTGAAAACCACACATTTTTAGTCACTTTTATTTCTCCAGTATTTAGAGCTGTGGAATGAGAAGGACAGCTCTGAGTCCTGGCCTTCCTACATCCAGCTTTAGGCAAGCTTCTTCACCACTGCATGTGTGGGTGATGGGGTTACATTGCCTGCCCATCTACAGTACATGAGCTAAGGGTTTTGGATTAAACTGGTTAATAAAATCCAGTCTTGGAAGGGTGAGAGTGGAGAAACCGACATAAACCTACAGTCTCTTTGTCTGAACAGGGGTTAATCCCTGCAAAGAATAAGAAATGAGAATGAATCCTATTACTTTTGAATTCCAAGGAGTTTAAACACCACAGAAGATGTTTTATGACCATAGACTGTGTGCCATTGCTGGGAAAAGCACTAGGGGTAGCAGCAACATGAAATCTTTATTTCCTTGTGAAGAGATGAAAAAAGCTTTTCTTCCCTAATTGTGTTTGCAACTTTTCAGCTCCTCTGTCATTGTGTTTTCTGTGAGGTGAGGGAGGCAGAACTAGAGCTTTTATTTTCCTCCTTACTCCACGGTAGGGCTGCCTAAGTGAAAGCAATGCCATTCTGTGAAGTAGGTAAGAATGTGAAGTTTTTACACAGTTCTTCCTCAAAATGACTTTTCCTTGCTAGAGTTTTCAAGAGGGAGTCTGATTTTTTTCCTAGTCTGCCTCCAGCAGTGCTTAATAAATGACAGTATTATCAGTGTTAAGCTTTCAAGAAGAAACCTACTACCTTTGAGATAACTTTTCTTTCTTGCGCTACTGCAGCAATCAGCTTATGCCCCAAAACGTGAGCTTTGATGACTTGCCATGTGACATTATGATCTAGTTAAAAATGTAAGTTATCTCAATTATAGGCTGTTGGCCCTTTCCAGTGAGCGCATCTGTGGCTTGCAGGGACGATGAGCTCCTTTGGCTGTGAGCAGTGTGCACTGACTACAGGCATTGTGGAAATATAATTTCTCTTCACTTCCCTGCCAATGCTTGAGTGACGATGTGCTCTCTTGTTATGAGGCAGCATAAAATTTAGAGGCTAGTCACGGTGAAAGTAGTAAGAAAGAAACTCAGAGACCACAGTAAATTTTCCTTCTAAGTGTTCCCTTTTCAAAGGTAAATGGTCTTATTCTTCGTAATCTCTCCCTGTATGTTAACAGCTTTCACAATGCTAACTCTTTTGTAAGAAAAGCACATTACAATCTCAGTCGACTTTATCTCTGGTAAAGGAGCCAAAGAAGGAAGAATCCAATATGCTTTTTAAAATTTTTTCTTTACAGTCCACCAGCTTCTCAGCACACATGTATTGTAAATTCAAGATGTGGATGTTACTCAAAGAAGCAACTGTGATGTCATGAGTGTTTTAATAGCCTATGATTTATTTCCCTAAGGACTTTATTAAGATGATGCACAACAGCATTTGGAAGCCAAATGCTGCCTTAAGAGAGACTTGGAGGAGTTATTTTCAATCTCCTGACTTCTCTTCCTCAACACAGTAATTTGTTTGATTGGAGCAAAAGGGCCCTGGATTCAGAACAGGGATTCTACTTCTTATTTAGTGTTTCTTTGTGCGTTAATCAGCCCAGTTTGTGATCTGAGTGAGCAGGAGTATGAATGAACTTACTGTGATATGAGAGAGCTGCATGATTCAGAGAACAGGATACTGGCTGGGGTTTGGAGATTTGCGTTCTGTCGCTGTATGGGTTTGTGGCTGTTTGATAGTGAAATACTTGGTTAGGCATTAAGAAGAATCAGCAAATTCATGAGAACCAGAAGTCATGTGCAAGGAATCCTCTCCTGGCAAGGTATTTCAAATGATATTCAGGAAAGTTAGCTGTAGGTGCAGTGATATAGGGCCTCTTTGCCGTTAGTCTGGTGATAAATCTGGTATAATTTCCAAGTTTTGAGACAGGTGAGGTAGTGAATCAAAATGAAACCTGAGGTAGTCACAGTGAGCAAATGGATGGCTAAGTATGCTGAGATCACTTGAAAAAAATGTATTTTAGTTCAGCAAAGAATAATAGTAGGACAAGGGCTGAAGGTTGAGCTTGGACTATGTAATATCTACTTACAGCATGGAGAAAGACTGGACAGTGTGTAATAGGCAACAAACTGGACTTCACGTCCCACTGTGAAAAGACTGAAATGCATTGATCTGATCAATGACTCTGTAAGCTAAGGAGCCAGGAGCTGAATTTTTGAAGAGATTAGAACTTTGAAATGTTTAAGATACTGACTTGGCATGTAAAGATTTTTAAGACAGCATACAAATTTCAATAGAACTCTTCCCAAGATGGGATTTCTGGGCAAAAATTAAAGTGACTAACTGAAATGTCGATTTGAATTAGAGAATAGACATAAAATTAAACAGACCAGAAACATTCTTCTAAGGTCATGGATACAGCAAACACATAAAATTGCAACTGAACCAAGTTTGGTGTCTGTTTATTAGAATAGTGGCTTGGGAGGTATAACAGGGAAGAAGATGTGAATGGTGGAATAAGGTGGCCAAATGATTACGCATCATAGGTAAAGGATGACAAATACCAGTGAGAGACGGGGAAGGAAATCTGATTTTTGGAGCAAAGAAGATTAGACATGGTTAAGGTGAGAAGGGTTGTGTGAAGACTCAGCTCTTCTGCTTATAGAAGCTGGTGTTAATTTACTGACTTGAGTCAAACAACACCACTTTCCACAAACTCCAGAAATTACTTCTGTCTAGTACTGTAAAAGCAGCATCACCCTTCTTGTTAGGCTTTTCTCCTTACTATTGATATTGCTTTGATGGCTACTCTTACCACTTACCTTTTTAGCGTCATTAAAATACAAAATAAACAGAAAAGGTGTGTGGAAATACAGTTAGTGTAGCTGTAAAATCTATTCAATCTATGTCCCATTAGAAGATAATGGTTAGTATTGCAATAAGTATAAATTCATTCTTCAGGCCCTCTATTAGCATAAATGTGAAAACATGGGGCTTGGCAATTGGCTTCTCCTACATTCAGTTGCTATTTTTTTGTTTCAGAAGAAACATGCTGAGTCAATTGGTTTAGAAAGATGTAATAAAGCTCTCAGAGTAAACAGGGCTTGTTAATTTGCAGAATTTCTGTTGAAATTGCATGAATAGAACATGTACAGAGATAGAATAGCCTCATTTATATTTGTGGATTATCTCTAATACACAGTAACTCCTGAAATGCTGATCAGTGCTCTATCAAAGAGGGGAAAAATGTGGTTTTCAGTTTGGTTTTGAAGAAAATAAAAGATCTAGTGTTATTATGCAGAGGAGCTGCATGTTGCACTTTACCCCCAAACCAAATCCATAATACAAGTATGTCTCATTTAACTGAGGGAATGTGTGAGGCTATTTACTCCTGTTATAATGACTATCACTCTAGCCTTTTTTATTATAAATAATTCAATCAAGTCATTCAGAATTCATCATTGAACAAGGAAGATCCACTGCAGTTGTACTGAGGGCTATTTTGGATTGAGCTGAAGATCCACTTGATCCAGTATCTTCGCTGTGAGCCTGCAGCAGGTAAAGATGGCAAGGGTGTAAGAACAAGGCCAAGACGTGTGTTACTTTTTTGATGTAGCCTTTCATCTAATACTGACTTCTGCCCCACTACATTTTAAAACAGCAGAAGTGTTTAGTGGAGGTATTTAGTAGCCCTTGGTGGGTGTATCTATGAGGTTTATTTGTTGTTCTCAGAATATATTCATCATTTGAACTGATACAATCTTTTAGTATCCAGGAGGATGGGCAGCTGAAATGCACCAGGTGGTTGTTAGCCTCTGTCAGCTGCAGAGACCTGAATTAGTACTTGAGGAGGAAAAGGTTTTTCTGTGCCTTTGGCTATCCAGTTTCTTTTTCCTACACCTCTCTATATTTTTGAAATCTTATTGTGTGATGAAGGCAAACTCACCCAGCTCTTTTTTATCTTCTAAATGAACTGGCCACTCAGCCTGTTGGAGAGTGAAAGTGACAAAGCAGTAAATGACATAAAATTTCACTTGTGTGTAGCCTTTAGGACAGGGAGCTTCATATAGCAGCTGGAGAACGGAGTGTTCTGGAGTTCTATTGATTGTTCTTTAAGCACTGCTTTATCCCTTTAATGAAGAGAGAAAGTAAAAAGGGAAACTTCAGAAACCTCCATTCAGTACCTAATTAAAATTCTGGCCCCTCAGTAAACTTGTCCTGTTGTATATTTGTATCATGCTGCTTACTAGAGGATGGAAATATGGAAGACAAACGTAGTGGTGGTTTTGGATGATCTTCACCTCTGTATTGCTTGCAGGCTGGACAGATTGTCTCTACCACCTCAGAAGTATTTTTCTCTTCAGAGAAGTGGCAACAACCTTGACTCTTAAGATCAGGTTGTTTGGAACGTGATGAAAAATATCAATTACTCCTATTTAATTTCTGGGCCTAAATCTACAGTGGGGCATTTTTGGCTTCTTAGTTGAATTTTCTGAAAAAAAAATTGGTGGCTTCTCTGCCTTCTTCTGGTTGAACATGATGTAGAGAATTGAATCTACCTTCACGATAGAAAGAGCCACTCCAAAAGTACCTGTAGAAGTCTTGATCGGAAAGGAAAAAGTAGAGGAAATTAAAATTCTAGTAAGCTGTGTCTTTGTTCTGAGAATGAAATCTGAAAGGCAGCATTAGCTGTAAGGTCTGAAAGTTCACCATCTGATAAGTCAGCCTCTACTGGCTGCAGAATAGCTTTTCACTGCTGGAAAGTTGGGGAAAAGGGGAATCATGTGGTTATTGCCAGTATTGTTCTCAGTGGCTGCAGGTAATGCCTTGCATGGGATCGTAACAACTCATCTTATCTGCCTTTATGCAGAAATTCCCTCTCTCCCTTAAAGATTGACCACTGACACCTGTGTTAGTAGCTTTGGGGCTCTGATGGTGGGCTTTTTCTTAATTTGGAAGACACAAAGAGGCCATACCTCAATCTGGCACACAGAGAAAGTGCACAAATTGCATGGTCTAAATCTGGCTGCATAATTCCATTCATTTTGGCACCCAATTTATTTCTCGTAGGAGATGATGTCTTCCAGCTGCACCTAATGAGCTTTAATTCATCCAGGAAGGGGTAGAGGATGCTGGGTGAATCAGCAACATCTCAGATGCCTCAGAGCCTTAATTTACATGTGTATTTGGCCTACACTTGACAGTGATCATGTACGTGCCTTAATAACCCACTGGGCATTTTCATCCTGTCCTCCCACAGGGAGGGTTTGTCCCTTCCTTTCCTTTCTAAAATGTTGCTTCTCTGGCCTCTCTGCTTCTGACATTTTCTTTGTTAGTTTCAAGAAGCTTTAAGTCTTGCTCTGAAAGCTAAATAATATAAATATATTTTCTTCTGGAACATCACACGGCAGTCTAGAACTTTCTTGAATGCAGATGTCATAAACATTTGTCTTCTCAATCACTAAACCTCTAGCAGGCTTTTATGTAATTACACAGGGTAATTATGCAGACTCTCCTGTAAACTGTCATTAAGTCTGTGGAAAGGCTATGCAGATTTCAGTAAGCTTTGGGTCAGGCTCATTACCTTTCCAAAAAGACAATTTTTGTTGTTCTGATTTGTTTTGTCTTTTCTCTACCATCCATAAGAACACAAAGTTCTTCTGAATCAGTATTTGTAAAATGGTTCCTTTCTGTTTATTTGGGCACCAACCAGTAATGTACCACCCTTGACTGTTCCAGCTGAGCATCCTGTGGCTTGGGTGGATACAGCACACAGGTGAGCCCAGTGCAGCAGGGAAGGAAGTGTTGCTGGCACATCTGGCAGTGACTCTCAGGTTGCTGCCCTACTTCTTGGAGGAGTTTACACCTTCTGGTGTTGGCATCCTATTCCTAGGAGATATTTGCAGTGTGAATAGGTGCTAAAGTTAATAACAGAGATTAGTGAACTTATAGGGCTCTATGAAGAATCAAACTCAGTTGGCTCAACAGTATGAATAGGGTTATCATCCATGGAATCGGAGATGCTAAGGCAGAGGTAAATTTTAAGGAAGAATTTTTCTGGGGATCAAATAGGTGGGAGTGGATAAGTTTGATCAATGGCCAGCTAAGGCTGTTGTCCTTGTTATGTTTTACTGGGGACACCGTGCTCTCTCTGGGAGACAAAACAGGAAAGAAATTTGTCAGGCATCCCACAGTAGCTGTTGAACTTTCCTGACCAAGCTTAGCTCTTGCTTCTCTGCAGCAGGGTGCCAGGGCCTCTCCAGCCCTGTGGTTCTGGAGAGGGTGCAGGTGGTTGCCCTGTTTTTTAGGCACCAGCTGGGCCCAGTGTGTGTCTCTAACAGTGCTGTACAGCTGTGGCAGGGACCTGTGGCAGACGAATCTCATCTCTTCAGATCATGAGCTGGCAGTAGTCCTGCCAAGAAGGCCCAAGCTTGCTGCTTCTGATTTACAGAGCTCACAGGACAGTCTGTTCAGAACCTCAGCTATATCTGAAATATCACTCAGGCCTAGATTCTTTGAAGAAACAGGGCTGGCAGCATAACTCTTCTACTCACAGAGTCCTAAAAGGATGAGGTGGTTGCACTCAAGGAGCTGAACTTACCAACCTCTAAATCGGACAGGACTTGTCAGCACTATCAGCTGAGTTAATGCCCAGTGGTACAGTAAAGAAGATCCACTGTTACTGTTGCCTTTCTGTCAGAGTCATAGAGTAGACAAGTAATAATGTCTTCATTCAGTATAAAAAGAGTGTTCCATTAATTGAAATAATAGACTAGGACTGGGTTTGTCTGGAGGTAGAGAACAGAGATCTAGACCCAGTCCCCAGGTGAGGGTGGATGTGATTTACTTACTGTTTGTGTTCCAGTGCTGTCATTTGCTGCACTCTAGGCTGGCTGGCTGGGATTAATTCATGATGCTTTCTTACTACTACTTCCCCTGAAGTAGACTACTGCTCTGTTACACACCAGTACTGCAGATCAGACGATCTATCAATTGCCACAAGAATCACCTCTTATGTATCTTGCCTGTCTTCACTCCTGATTTTCTAAAGCAAACTTCACTTTTAGCTGCTGCTTCATCTCCTGCATCTCTTTTGCTCTGTCAGCCAAAGACTTCTATTCCAGCAGGTCCCAAAGGTGTGCTTTCTTAGTTCCCTGGTAAATTTTGAAACGACTCCCCAGCTGGTTCCAATCACTGGGCTGAATGTAGGTGTGCTGACTAGCTGCTGTGACAACTCTGTCTAATTAGCTGTGGTGGTTTCTATTCTCTGAGTACCCAAAGGAGATGTTTGGTTCAAGGTTTTAAGGTGAACTAGAATTAATCACTATGCACAAATCTAGGGGTTGAAGACTGATCAGCCTCTGACCTAGCTCAACAACCTTAATTAATGGAGGCAGTAGAGGCCTCATGTGTCCACTTGTCCCTCTCTGTTTCCCTGTAGCATAAGATTCCTTTACCTGCTCACCTTTGCACAGCCCTCAGAAAATACGTTTGAGCTCAATCAGTTCATGCTCAGACAAAAAAGTGACAACAGGCATTTTACCTTGGCTGTCCATTCTTTTCTTTGATAGTTGAGCAACATCATATTTGGGAATAGTGACTTCAGTTGAATATCTCCTTCCTTGGGAATAGAAACTCAATAAAGAACTGGGATCTAATTCACAGAAATTTCCCAAAGAACTGTAAATGTCTGGAATGTGAAAATGGGACTATGAGTGTTTCACAGTGCCAAGATTAGCCTTATTTCCACTTCCCGGCCAAAAACAACTCCCAACATTGATGGTTACATCTGTTCTGCAGGATTTGGGTATGTTCCTGAGTCTGGGCCTAAATACAGTTGGTGTTCTTCCATGCTTTTCAATAGGGCTGAAGAAATTTGGTAACATATGCTCTTTTCTTTTGCTAGCTGTACACCACTGGGATGAAAAGTGTATCTGGCATATGCAAAGATAGAAGAGTTCAGGGCGATTCTTTTTTTGGTAGCAGGGGGTTCAGTGTCTGGTGCTGCCTCAAGGAATTTTGGAGTGTGCAGCTTCTCTCTCACCCTCAGGTTCCCTCTTCTATTGTCCTGCATCAATGACCAAGCCAGTCTTGGAACACAAGTACTTTCTTTTTTGGCTACCTATTTACAGGGTTTGGGATTGTTTGTCCCACTTGGATGCCACACTGATGGATTTTTCTGGGTGGTTTGAACCAGTTTGGATTGTAGCACATTTCTTCCACAGACACAATTGCTTCTTCTCCTGCAGGTTAAATCCCTTCCTCTGCCTCATTCTGTCTGTGTCCCCTAATGGTCCTTAAGGGGCATTTAAGAGGCAGCCTTTCCTGAGCCATGTTTTCTTGTTTCTTCTATTCTGTTCAGGAGCAGCTTTTTCCTTCTATCTCATCTTTTACACCATTTTGAAATGTCCTTTATAAAAACTGTTAGCAGCTCATGAATCCGATGAAACATAGTTTTTTAACTGTTGATAACTTCAGGATTCTTCCCACTAAGTTTTAACATGAAGTAAGATGATAAATAAAATTAAAGGAGTTTTATTTCATTCTCTTCAACAGTTCTGTTCTACTCTCATAAATAAAACATTCCCACAAAAAGACACTTATTTTAATATATTCTCACACTGCCACCCAGGCTGAGTTCCTTGACTCTCAGCAACCTCATACAGTGCTGATAACTTCATGGGACCACTGCTGTGCTGTGTATGGATGAGTCAGCTTTCCATTTTTAAAGTAGCTTTATGTTTTTTCTTGCAAACACACATTTCTCATAAAAAACTCTGGCTTATTTTCTGAGCTTTATCATGATCCTCCCTCAGAGCCACAGATGTCTCCACTGCTGTGAGAATACCTGTCACGTTCAACCACTGTTTACAATCACCTGACAAAACTGGTTCTAGATGCAAGGGCTTTCCTTGCAGAACCTCCTCTTTGCACATTTTGTTTGTTGATTGTCTGTAACGAAGTTAAAAGAGTCATTCCTGTCTTCACTGCACCCTATATCTAATTTTTCTTGCTGATAGTTGAGATTATCCAGGTTATTCCTTTTTCTTCCCTCTTTTGAACCAGTAAATTTTGTTACACTGTAAATGTCCAGAATTTCATTTTTATTTTAATGAACTACTGCTGGGAGAGTCCTTCCCTTTTTGAGCCCAATCACTTTGTCTGCTTGATTAGTCAAATTGCTGGTGAATCTATTACTCTCCTCCATAATTATGAGTGTGGTTGCATTATTAAACATCCTTCTCTGTTCCACACACAAGCAGAGTTGAAAGGAATGAAGGAGAGAACCACCCCACAATAATTAGTAGTAGAGTGGCTGAGAGAGCTGTCATCTGATGGAGGATGCTCCTAAATTGAAGTTTTGTATTATTTGAGAATGACTGCATCTCAGTGTTTGCCTTGCTGTAAAGGAGGATTTGCTTGAAACTAATTTCAATGTGTTGGTGTTTGCTGCAGTAACAACCCCAGCTGCTGTTTTAATGCTTCAACAGCTACAGGTGTGCATCAGTACTTTAGCTGACTGTTCTGCTGAGTGCTGTCCTCTCTTTCCAACAAAGCCTGGACCTCTCATATCTCAGAACCAAAAAAATCTGCTCCCTCTGATGTTCTGCAAGGAAATTCCATTCAGGAGCTTTTCTGAAAAGTTTTGCTTTGGCAGGTTGGCATTTTCTAAAGTGAAAACATGTCTGAAGCATTTCCAAGTGACCCTGCAGATGACTGAATTAAATTTCAATTTTATCTCTGAACTTTCAAACACTGTGTTTGTGTGTATGTGGCATTGTTTTTTGGTTTATTGTGGTTTTGGTTTTTGTTCTTTTTGTAGTTTTTGTTTTTTTTTGTAGTTTTTGTTTTTTGTTGTTTTGGTTTTTTTTTTTCCCCCCAACCACTCCTTCGAGGCAGAAGCACAAACTTGTAATGAAGATTGTTCAGGAAGTGTGACTGCACAAATGTCAAAAATACTCTTTGAGGCTTCTCCAGGACTCCGGAGAACTTGGGAATTGTCAGGGGAAGTTTACATCATGATGAACTTGGGTGTCTGGACAAACTTACTTGGCTGTCTAGACAAACAGAATTTCTGTTTTTTGGAGGAATTTTGCATTTTTCAAACTAGTAAAACCTTATGGTAAAAAAGGCTATGAACTTGTCACTAAATGGAGGATGTCATTCAGCCAGGTACTAGAAAGGTTGGACAGATCCTGGGAGGATATTTTGATTTTATTTAGAGACTGTCACCTGATGGAGGAAATCCTTAGGGAAAAGTTATTTTCAATGAAAAAGATCTACTAGGACATATTACATTCTTGTATGGGTGCCAACAGGAACAGGAGGTTACAGGCTCTGCTTTACCGGTGACGGTGAAAGGCTCATCAACAATGTGGAGGCACCACAAGATCTGATGTCACTGTGTTCTCCAGAGGCTCTGGTTCAAGGATGCACATGCTACAAGCACAAGCTTATTTCTTGGGTTTCATTTGTGATGATGCCAGCCGTCACCAGCTGCAGGGTGCGTGGAACTGGGCTACTGCTGAGAGTGCCACTGAGACAGCATTTCAGGTATTGCCTCTCTGCTTATTGTGCTGCTCTCCTGGAAAGCCCAAATGTCTCTGGCAGGCATAGGAACAATAACAAATCCTCGTGGGATGCACACTCACAGCTGCTCCCACTGCATTCCTGTTGCTGCAGCAATTAGAAATAAGAAATCTGACTTGTCAGGGCTTGGCCAAACTGCCCCAGCTCTGCCTTCTGTGCTTTCTGTGGGATGGTCTGGCTCCAGATCGTGAACAGTGGGGCAGGAATATTTCTGTTTCACCCATGTTTCTGAGCAGTCCTTGGGCTGCCTGTGTGGGGAGGCATCAGTGAACCTTTTCTCCTGGGTGCCTGACACTTTTCTCTTTTGCTTGACATGCCTCTCTTGAAGCCAGCCTGAAAAGTGTTTGCACTTTAAGCAAGTGGAGCAAATTCTAATTTGTCTGGAATGGGCCCTCCTGTTAAATGTTAAACTGACCTTTTCAAGAGAAATTTACTTGATAGTTCTAAGTGAAGCCCTGCTTTAAGCTAAACCTGTCACTACAACATGATTAAAATCACTTAAATGTACATCAGTTGCACATATTATTAATGGAAATTGAAATCAACCTAAATGGTAACCATAAATTTTAAAATGGGAAGAGGATGGGACAGAAAAACCCTTACATGATGTGAAGGTTAAGGTGTCTTATTCACCCAAAAATTAGATGAGCTGAACAGATAACTTTATTCTGAAGCAGTGAAAAAATTACAGACTCATTCTTTTGTGTATTTACACTCCTCCAATCCTCATCTATTGAAAAGGGAAATTCAGTGCACTTTTGGCAGGAATTTGACCTGTGAAGACATAGAAGGATTGGTCACGGTTGTCAGGTCTTGTTTCACCTGCTACAGGACCTTCAAGCAACAAAAATGGTTAGATTTCTGGCAGTGTGGTGGGTGGTGGAGGTGTGTGTGTGTAGGCAGTGCTGAAAGGGGGGTTGGGGCATACCTGTGATCCATGAATGTCCGCTCCCCACTTGAACTGCACATATAAAATCGTGCACCTGTTCTTGCCTCCTTCCCTTCCCCACCACCCAGAGTCACAGCTCCAGTGTTTGGCTACTGTAGCAACAGTTACTTAATGTGTCTGTCCTAATTGGGCACCAATAAATCAAAACTGAATTGAAGACCTTCTACTTACAGTCATTTATCAGTGACTTTCTATCACACAGCAGGATAGGACTTGGCAGCCATCTCCCAGAGAAATGTCCAGGGACTTATGAAGGTCCTTTCTGAGGGTATAATCTTTATGTAGCTGTGTGACCTTTGTCATTCCAAGTGCAAATCGAGCCTTTTGTAATTAATAACTCTTTTTCTACTAGCCTTGGCTTTCACACAGGTGAAATTAGCATGGCTTTTTTCCAGCTGTTTTGGGACACTGGGGGTTTATAGGGCTTTTGTGGTCAAGTGTGAAATTTGGTTGGCAAAGCTGAAATTTTTTCAGCATGTTAGAAGACACACCTTTATTAAGGGTGTCAGCGGTGGCTGTGGCTGTTATAAAAAGGTGGAAAGAATTTTCAGGTACTTGGCTGAGTTCCTGTTGGTAGCATTATTTTAATTACTGGATTGTGTAATTAATGTCTTTGTACACCCACATCTTTGGAAAGACCTTCCTTATCACTTTAATTCCAAATAAATTAAAAACAGATGGCTTGTGAGGAAAATAAGTCTTCTAGTCAATTTTTTTTTAGGTTGTTGTTTAAGAATGTAGGTTGTGAGTAGTGAATGAATATGGCCCATCAGTAAGGATTTTAGAGTCAGGGACTCTTTTAAAAAAAGATCTGCAGTCCTTATATTCTCACAAACAGAAAATATATTTAAAGTAAGATGTTTTACAATGCAGGGCAATATAATAACCTGATCTTGTGCAAGATGTTTCTTACATGGAATTTACAGCCAAGCTTTAACTTACTTTTATCTTTTACCCCTAACATAAAAGCAAATCCCATTTTATCTCTAGCTGTTGCTGACTTAAAGATGACTTTCAAAATCAAAGAACCTGAAGAGCTGAGCTCATTTCTAGACTGTCAGCCTGCAATTCCTCTATGCCCAGATGCCAGTGTCTCAGTTTGCTAATAGACTGTTTGAACACCTCACCTTGACCACAGCTTGCTCTATTCTTAACACATAGCACAAGCTCCTGACCATTTTTTCTGCAGAGTGATGGAGAGCATGCATTCTCTGCAGGCGTGGAAAACAGTATTAATCTTCTGCTGTGTACTTTCATTTCATTTCCTGTAAAAATCCATCTTCTGCTACTGGAGTTGACCTAAGGTTAGATGTCAGAGGAACAAATTACTGTCACTTGTTTGATACCCCAAGAGTGGCTATAAATAGCAAGCTTTATAACCCCACTGATCCTTGAGATGCATAGTAATAAATATGCTTTTACCAACCAAGAGGTAAAAAGTAAAGCTGCATGGCTCTGGGTGGTCTGCTATTTGCAGCTGACACAAATGGTAGAGCTGCATCGCTCAAATTGCTTTAAACAGACAAACAGTAACCCTTTTTGTATTTGTTGGCTTAAAAGCATTAGTTGGCCAATCTTGGGTGGAGTAGCCCAGTAGCATAGCTTTTACATCCAGCCACAGCAAATTCTTTCTTAGGTACTGTGGTGTGCTGAAGTTGAGCTAACAGCTTAGTGTGTTCACTGCTTGGACTCGGAGAATGAATTGAAAACCTTTCCAGTAGAACAATTTTCTTCTGGGAAATGCAGCATTATTCAGATAAATCTTCTGCAATATTTTAAAAATTAAATTTTGACAGAAAATATAGGAATAATCTGAAACCGAAAAGTGTGTTTCATTTTGATTTTTCTCTTTGTTTCATTGGAGTTTTTTTCCTGTAGGATGACAACCAGACTGTGTTACAAAATATTCAATTGAACAGATAATGATAACATTGGTACAAGTGAAATGAAACACTCTGAATTACTATTTTTTTAATTTAATCTCTTTCCCTCCTATATTCTTACTCCATCCAGATTTTGGGAATAATGACTTTTAAAAAAGGCAAAAAAAAAAAAGCATTGCCTAAGGGATGAGAATTGCATCTTCCAAGTAACTTTAGTATGAATTAATGCATGAAGCACACTTTTAGCTGGTTTTAAAATGCTGCTGGTCCCTGAGAATTACTCCATTATAACAACTAAGGGGCTTGGACAGTGATTTTGACAATAATGTCTTGGGCTGTCTGGATCTTTTAAGCTTTCTAGCTGTTGATTTGCACTGGCAGGATAGAATGAAGATTGGATATTGTGTTGCAAATGGTTGGATGGTGCTAGCCAGAAAATCTTTTCTCTGGCTTTTAGTACATACCCTGCAGAAGACCTGCAATGCATTTATGGCACTGTAAAACTGCTCCTTACTCTTAGCCACTTTAGCCCATCTCCAACTTTCTGGATGTATAATGTGGCTGTGGAAGCTAAGGCAGCTCTACTGAATAACTGTACCAAACTTTCTAACGCAGCTCAGCCTGCTGTGAGAGTTTTTTTAGCCAAGCTGCAATGACCTCAGTGTTATGATGGGATGGGAAGTGTAGGACATGTTTCGTTGTCTCATCTCCCTGATTAATGGAAAAGCTTCCTGTTGCTCTGCCCTCAAGCTACGAAATCCATTAACCACCCCTTGGGGTGCCTGAAATTTATTCTGGCCATTACCATCAATTAGAAAGTTAATAGCATGATGATTGCTGGGCTCCAGTCCTAGCTATTTGTGTGATTTACACCAGACTGGGGTGAAAATGGGAAGAATCAACACTCAAGGAACCACTTTATGAGCAAGAATTGGCATTAAGGGTGTGCTGATGTCAGTATGCCCCTATAAGCATACGGCAAGAAGAATCATAAGTCATTCTCAATCCTAATTTAAAAGGCAGCTTTTGATTTAAACATGTGGAAGAATGACTTTAATATCCATCACAGCTAAGCTGAGATTTGTTTTGTTGATGGCCCTAAGCCTTGAGTGAGGCTGGGCCTGTGGGAATTCTGAGTTGCAGTGTTGCAGTGTTCACCACCCTGATTAAGGAAGGACAGCAATTTGCATTCTACCCTGCTTGTTTGTTTTGACAAATGAGTCAGGTGGACAAGGAGATCTTCCAGACTGGTGCTCTTCCACTTATTCCATCGATCCCCCAAAATTCCCTTAAGGTAACAAGGAAAAAACTTGTTGCCAATAAATTTTCATGCCTTTCATCGGGGTCTCTCACTGAAAATAATGTTGTGATGGCAAATGGAAAAGTATTGAAAACTACTACTATGGACTTAGGGACAGAGAAAATTGGATCATACACACTATCAGATGAGGAAGTGTCAATAACTGTCAGCTTTTGGTATATATTTGGTATTATATTTTTGGTAAATATTAATTAGCTGCCAAAAACTAGTGGAGTTACTGGTCCTTCCCACATGTATCCAGATGCTGTGGCACAAAATGACTTATAGAAAGAGCAGGAGACATGGCACTGATGTTTCAGCCAGAGTACCACTTAAACCAGCCTCTTGAGCTTTTCACTGAGAGGGTCGAGTGGAAGTCTTGCTTTGATGGCTATTCCTTTGTTTCTCACTGCTGGCTTTCACCCAGAACTGGATTAGAACAGCTAAGGGAGTTGTGATTGCCAACCTCCCTACGCTGCTCTTGACTTCTGCTGCTTCATTCACTGGGGGACTGGAGATGAGTCTTTGAGGCCACAGAGAGGTGAGAAGCTGAAAGAGAATTTGAGGAGGAAAGTTTTGGAAAATCACCCTCTCTGCTGCTCAACCAGTGGAGAGGAAACACCCACTTCCTTCCCCTTACTCAGTGGCAAACGCCAGCCTTGCTGGGAGTCTGGTAATGAGGCAAAATAGATGGTAACTCCACAGTTATTTTTCCAAAGTCCTCTGCTCTTGACATGCTATCCCCTTTCCCAGAGCTAATCTTGCAAGTGCTCATTTAGCACAGCAGAGAGGGCTTCCAGAATGTAGCTGACTGCCCAGAATGGGGTTGCCCATAGTAAATAGTGAATTTACAGTCCGCTCCTGCAAACAGTGCATTGGGAATGCTCCCAGAACAGAGTCCAGTCAAATCTCAGTGCATTACTTTTCACACAAAAACTTGGTAGTTATACACTTGAAATAAAAAGCTTCTTGTCTTGCATTCTGACAGCAAAGATCCTTCTGATTTCCTGGAAGCAGTTGCTTCCAAGGAAGGGCAAATTGATTATGGAAGCTATTCAGTTCCATGTTTATGATGGTGCATCGACACAGTAAGTAGTTTGGATTTACATGAGAGTGTGATCAGGATCTGATCTCTGATCAGCAGGCAGAGGAGTGGGGAATCTGAACATGGATTTTATCAACTGCCAGAATCTTCTCTTCTTAGCCTGTTGACATGAGAAACCATTACACTGTGCAGTTAAAGGTGGTTTACTGATCTAACAAGAGGAGACAGACATCTAAAATTAGAGAAGCTGTAAAAGGGAGGAAGGGAAAATGCATCATTCCTATCTAATCCAAATTTGATCTTTTTTCAGGCTAAAATATTTGATGTTGCTCTTTTCTTTGGGTATCCAACCTTTAAGCAGGAATATCTCTGAAGCCTGAAGATAAAAAGCCTTTCTCCACAATACAGTGGAATGTTATTTCTGCTATAAAAGGCAGTGGCATCAGAAACGGATGTTTAAAAAATCATTTAATGACATCTTACAAGCATAGAATGTCTCTGTATTTTTTCACATGAAAGTTTGTTCTGAATTATGCTGTTCCATGGCTAGTTTGGTACGATAGGAGGATCTGAAGAGGAATTACTCAATGGAATATATGTGTCACCAGAGCTAAAACAGATACATCTACATTGGTGTTTTAGCTTTATCTCATTATATTTTTGATTCTCTACTATTGATTATCTGTGCCACAGACTATTCCCTCCCTAGGTTTTATTTTCCAGTGAATTTACCAGGTGTCTCTGAAAAGAAGCTATGCGAGCAATATAGATTAGTTTGTCCTAAGGATTGTTCACCATGGCTTGTACAGGTGTGATTGATCTCTGGGGGAAAAAAAAAAAACAAACCACATGCTTTAGCAGAATAGGTATCAGCCAGTCTTTAGCAGTTCAGAGAGACAAGGTTTGCATCACAGCAAGGGCAGTGATGATCAATTCAGGTGGATCATTCTGATCTCAGGACAAAGGTACTTAAGCCCATTCAGCACCATTGTCCAAGCTTTCAGGTGAAAAAAAAATCACTTACAAGACTTAGAGCCTTATGCTTGGACAATTGCAGAGGCTTTATGTCAACTTCCAGTCCTGCCACCTGGGTGGTGTGGTTTAACCCCAGCTGGAAGTGAGGCACAACCCAGCCACTCTCTCACTCACCTTCCCAGTAGGACAGGGAGGAGAATCAGAAATAAAACCCCCAAACTCATCCCTTGAGACAAGAAAAGTTATTGAAACAAAGTAAAATACAACAATTAAAGGGAACGAGGGGAGGGGGAGAGAGAGAGAGAGAAAAAAACCCCAAGAAAAACAAGTGATGCATAACATCATTGATCACCACCTGCTAACAGATGCCAAATTGTCCCCAGACTGCAACCAGCCTCTCTTCCAGGTAACTCCCCCAGTTTATATAAACCTGGCATGATGTTTAAAGTATCCCTTTGGTTAGTTTGGGTCAGCTGTCCTGGCTGTCCTTCCTCTCAGCTTTTTGTGCACTTTCTTCCTGACACTAAGCAGTCCTTGACTTAGGGTAAGCCCCCTCAGCAACAACCAAAACGTTTGTTTGGTTAGCAACATTAGCAACATCATTCTCATGCTGAATCCAAAACAGAACACTGGACCAGCTGCTAAGGAGAAGTGCACTCTTTCTCAGCCAAAACCAGGATAATGGTTCTCATTTGGGTGCTACCCTGAATATTAGGAGAATTCTTCTTTTCCCTGTCCTTGCATTTAACAGCCATAAGTCTTGCTGCTGTCTAATGCTGTGCAGTATGCTATGAGTGGATTTGCTCTTCTGTCTTGTCCAGCTAAGAACTCTTGCATGTTCATCATAATTAACCATTTCCTTCACCTTTCATGTGACATAGATAAGAGTAAAAAGTAATCTCACCCTGATTGCACAATTTCCTTTCATCCCATACAAGCTGTCTTGTCTCCTGCTGGAATATTCCCACCATCATCATCCCATGACTTCTGAAGGAATTGGCCAAATTCTTGTTAACCCAGACAAGGGAACAAGAATTCTCTGCTTCCATGGGTTGGTAAACTGAGTTACTACCTCTCCACTGAAACAGCATGGAAGGCAAGTTAGGCAAATTTATTTTTCTTGAACCGTTACTTGAGGGACAAGCAGCTCCTCTGTGTCACCTACAGATGATGTCTCATGGCCCTCTCGTTGCCCTCTTTTCTTTCTTTCTGAATTGGGTACTATTTTGAAAAATTATCCAATGCAATATGTAGACTGGGGATTGGATGATAAAATATGAGCTACTTTTCCTGCTTGTCACATCTTTAAATTATTTATTGCAATAATCAACTGAACTATATTAAGCCAAAAATTACAAGTAATTTTAGTGTGTAGGTTTCTGTTCATTTTGATTACTCCAAATAAAAGTTGATTGAAAATGAAAAGAAGAAAATTGAATTACTTTAACAGATTATGCAGAGAAGTGTCAATTTAATAGTTTCCTATTGTTTCTTTGTCATTTTTTTACTCCTTCTCCAAGTGTTTTTGGTAGCTTCTGCAGGTGGGAAACTTTTATTTTATGATGAGAAAATTCTTCCCATGGGGGGGAAAAAAATACACGTTTCATTAAGTTCATAGAAATTTATGACTTAATTTCCAGTAAAACCTACAGTCACAACTCAAACTGGAAGAAAATGTTTTCAAAATGGAGGTTTAAGTCTGTTTTAAAATGCCTATTTAAACTGCTTTTAATTTTGTACTTCATCCTTTTGCCATTGATAGCAAGACTTTCCAATCCTTATTTACACTCACAAAACCCCAGAAAATTTAAAACTGTCAGGATGGAATGGGAAGATGGAGCCTGAAGGGACTTAAATTTTGCTCTGTCACAGACTTCCTTCAAAGGTGGGATTATTTACCTAGTCTTTGCCTCTGTTTCCCCACCTAGATAGTGGGAACAGTACTATTTGCCAGCCTGCTGAGGGCCTCATGAGAAAAAAAAGTAATCAGAAATGTGCTCACTTAGGTAGTGAGGCATGTAGGTCCCTTGGGTTTTGAAATACCTTATTTTTCTTTATGCTGGAGATGTCTAAAAATTTAATTTCAACCTGCCTGGATAAATTCGAAGTATTCTAATGTTGTGACATGTGCAGTGCTGTTACAGATATTTGAAGAAATGCTGACCAGTTGTTTGGCTTGGCACTGCTGTCAGACCATTGCCCTCTTGAACCAAAGTCTTATAATACTCTTATGAAGCTCTTTTCTACATGGAAATTCTGTCCAAGGACACAGGATTTACTGTATTTACATCTTGCAATTGCTTTTCCAGGTGGAATTGTAAAACTCCATTCAAAATGTGTCAGTCTCCATGAGCTAAGCAAACAGATCCCATTAGAAATGTGAAAAGCCTTGGGGAATTATTTATACAATGAATTAAAAAGACAGACAGTGTTGAGAAGTTTGCTGGTGAAGAAAGGTAATTTGCAAAGTAAGACTAACTTTCTGTGAAAATAAAGAATGAGATTTGAAAAAAAAAATAAAAAAAGTTTCACCCTGAGAAACTGAGATCAGGCATTATTACTTTCTGGAAAAAATACCAGAGTTGCACATGAAGGAGTTAAATCAAAAGAGGCATTAGACCAGGAGTGATATCTATCAATGCCTTGTGAAGGGCTTAACAGGAGGAACATGTGAACATAAGTGGCTAGCTGTTGAAGAAGACTTTGACATTACTAGCTTTTGTGAAACATGGCGGTGTGTCAAAAATCAATGGGAAACTTTACTACATGGCTATGAAACCAAAGTAAGGAGTTTCAATTTAAAGGATGAAGGAATAGTTCCTCAACCTCTAAGTCTCCCCAGAAAAAAAGACTGCAAAAGTCAACAACTCTGCAGCAGAGATTACAAACAGGCTTAAAACACTGCACACAGGAATACAAATTTGCTCCAGAATTACCAGGTCCAGTATTTTTTTCATTCAGACATAAAAGATCATTTTTAATATCTTAATTATTCCTTTATTCAAAAACTCGTTCATTTGAAAGCCTTTTATAAGTGCAGCCTGTGGCTCTGCAGTTCTGTCTTCTGAGATCTGAAAGGCTTCTTTCCAAAAATCTGCTCTTGTAGAGATTAATATGATAGCAACTGGCAAATCTTGGGCTCACCTGGCCATTCCCTTTGGAGGCAAACCAGGTGGCAAACTCAGTTATGTGCAAGGTTGGAACACAAGATCTAATACTCATTGCTTAACTTGAGCATTAGATCAATACTTTTGTCCTTCTGCACATGAGTTTACCCCTGGCACAAGCCATCTTGTGCCAGGGGTAGACTCATGTGCAGAAGGACAAAAAGGCCAGAGCCCATCTCTCACACTGCTCCAGGTCAGGACAGGCTGCCCTGCTCTGCTGCTCATAGCCCACAGGACAGGTGCTTCTGGCCCTGCCTCCCAGGGCTGGCTGCCAGTCAGACCAGGGTTAGAGCAGCAAATTAAACTCTGGAGGAAGGAGGGGGATAAGGACATGAAATGCAGTGTTCTCATGGTGGACATGGGGGAAGCAGTCAAGTTAATATGTGAAAACCAGGCATAACTGATGGAAAAGAAAAAAGAAAAAGTACCAATTAAAGTGATTGCTTCTTAATGATATGTGTTATATGAAGTAACTTAATCTGTTAACATGGGAAGAAAGCTGAACTCCATAAGCAGGAGACATAAGAAGCTTAAAGTCTGCAAGTAATGGTTTTCTTTATTTCTCATGGAGTGTTCTTGAAATATCGTGATGCAAAAAAAAAAAATAACCCTCCTGACCAAATGATCAACTATTTGATTCTTCAAATCTTCACCATCTTATGTAAAATAACTATGGGCAACCTTAAATTTGTAACAATGGAGAAAACAGCAACTTGCTAGGGAATTTATTTAATCTATATATTCAAACTGACAGTGCACTGAATGTCAGTCTGTGCTTCTTGAGGAAGAAGAAAATTTCCATAGGGTTCATGTTGCTGGTTGATTCAGAATGCCTATTATAATTGTGAAATATTGGTAGGAATTGATTGAGATATATGCATGACAGTAGGTGGACTAATGGAATTCAGTGACTTTATTTAAAATGTGCAGGAGGTTATTATAATACTGTAATAGAAATGTCATTTACCCTGACAGGAGGAGAGGGAAAAGCCCTGTCAATGAATAATAATGAAGTTATTTAAATGTCAGCTTTCTTGCAAATAGTTTGCAAAACAGAAATTATTCTACATGTTTCTAGTTTTGTTTTAATTTACTACTGGGAAAGCCAGAGCTTCAATCCCACAATTTTGGTACATTTTTATACTCTGAAATGAGCTAGTAATCATGAAAATGTTTATCTTCTTGCAATGTCTTCTGCTTTACTGAAAAAATAGGGAGTCAGATTTTAAACAGCTGCTGGTAAAATTTGGGATTTAATGATAGCAGTTACAACTAATACAGTGGGTACAGTGGGACAGGTGTTCAGAATTGAGTCTAAATACTTTTATTTTCTGAATATTATTCTTCTACTTTCATCTGCATTTTAGTGACATCCACAATGTACCACTCATATCCCTCTTCTCCCCCCAAACAATTTGACACACCATTGCAACACACAACACAATAAAATAGTGTTTACTCTTCACTCATTTACGTATAGTTATTCCATTAGCTGTAGCTATTTGGAAGACATGGTTTATTTTTGTGTTTTCAGCTCTACAGGTCCTGGTTTAATCCTTTATGATGATTTCTCCAGGCATTTGCTTGCTCATGTTACACAGATGGAGTAAAACTGATTACCCTCTGCAGAATTTCAGAGGAGCCGCCTTCCACACAAAATGTGGAGATGTTGGTTGCTACACATCCATTCCCCTTCAGATAACTGGGACTGAATTTGTTGATCCTACTCTGTCATTAGTGCCTACACCCTGCTGAGGTGCATCTGTCTTTTGCAGCTCTTCCAGGTTAGGCTGGCTTCCTGGACCACCCAATGGCTGATGTGTTTTTATGGGTTAGGAGTCTCATGCTGCTTTATACACTCATTTAATAAGACAAACAAAGCTCATTATCTAGGCTGCTAATCAGTGCCTGCTTCTATACATATACATACATACATGCATATATATATAAATAAAATAGAAAAAAGACAAACGTAGGTTGGTGGTACGCTTGGGTTAGATCTCAACAGAGATTGCCCATGTATGCAGTGTTTCCTTTGATATAATTATTTTTTACCACTGCTCTGCAAATGTATATGTTACCATTTCTTTGTGTTAAAATGCTTATGGATGCCTAAGTGCTGTTGTATATATAACATTTCCCTCCTGCTTACCCCCCTTGTTAAAATTAAGGATAATTGAAAATGGGATTGTAAAAGGACTGGCTATTGTCAGTTTAGAACAAAATAATGAGAGTAGGATCTAATAATAGCTCCTTCGACTGTTTGTGAATTCATTCATCTGAAAAAAAAAATGTTTTTCTAAGCTTTTAAATCTTTCAGTTTCCTTTATGGATGTTGACAGAAGCACACGCTTCCATCTGTATGGAGTGTTACCTGTTAAACAAAGCTGTGAATGCAAAACAATTGCCTAGAGATTTGAAGTAAGAAGTGGCTGGCAATTCTGAGATTACCATTTGCTATTGCTGTTGACATAAGTTTGCCTGTGTTGTGGCAGGGGTACTGGCTGCCTTTCTTGAACAATTTCAAAGCAAGTTTTATGTCTCAGATTTTCTTTGCTCATATCCCCTTTTGAAGGATTCTATTTTGAATTCATAAGAAAAAGCAGCATTATTTCCTTAATATATTTTTCCTAACTGAGCAGGTCAGATTTAGTCCTTGCTATCTTTGCATGTCTTTGTCAGCTCAAGCTTCACAAAGAGTAGCTTTTTGAGTATAGGCAGAGAGCAGCAGAAATACTCGTTTCTGATAAGCCTGGGTGGTGAGGTGGGGCGAGGTACCAAGGGGAAGCTGCTGGGCTGTGTTCAGCATCCTGCTGTGGATCCCCTCACCTGGATGCTGGAGCGTCTCTGAAATACTCAGTAACAGAAACAACCAGAACAGTATCCTACTCAGTCCTCTGAGGAAATAGCTCAGTTAGTTTATATGTGCTCCTGAGAGAGATGACCTTATAAAGGGAAAGATCAGTCAGCAGATGAGAATTTGACGTTAATGTTCTAAACGCCAAAGGTCATACATGCACACAGGAGGGCGTGTGTTTATTGGAGGGAAGGAGAAATCTGTGGACATAAATCATAGGCCAATTGTTATATGAGCAGGCAGATACGTGCAAAGGCTTCTATAAAGTTCCTAAATAGAAAGACTCAACTTTAATGCAGATTCACATTTTAGTGCAATTCATCTTTCATGGATAAAACCCTAAGCTGCTGCTTTCTTGTTTTATTCATGCACTGATTGCAAAATCTGGAATCTCAGAAGCTATAATATGAATGTTATGATACTTGATTCAGAAGTTTTCGACCCTCCATATTACACCAAAAAAAAAAAAAAAAGGTAAGCATTAAAGGTCTTAAGTGCCTTTGAATTTAGCCACTGTTGCCCTGATAGGGGAGAACCTGCAAATAATGGGTGCCAAGATTTTACTTCAAAATGTCTGGTTTTGGAGTGCTTAGCAAAAAGGAAAATTCATGTTACTGCTTGCAAGTGAATTTCTATATAGGTCCATTTGTACATGGTACAGATGAGATCCTGGAATATGTTATGCTTTGAAATGTGTTACCCAGATACATGTCCCTGTCTGCAATTTATGGATGCCAACTCTACTGGTTTGGGCTGATTATCTAAATCCCTGGGATACTGGGACAGAATTCAGCCAAGCATGAGCTGCATAATGAACAAAACCTCTGCTGATGATTGATCTTGGTTCCAGTCAAATGTTAGGAGTAACTCCTACAGGAGCACTGGATAGTCTTATTTGTTCACTTCTTTTGTTCTCCCCCAAGACATGTAGTCAGTGTCTTTATGGGCAACTCTAATTTCAGAAATATTTTATTTTCTCTACTGAATGGTGGCTTTTAAAGCAAGAATAAAGCGCGTGTCCATCCTTTCTGCTAGTCAGTGTCAGAGAAGCTACTTTGGAATACACTGAGATGAGCCGTCTTAACAAAATTGGTCTAAGCTTCGAGTATATGATGAATTGATAACCTTAGTCTCTTGCTGTCTGCTATTTGGCATTTCTGACAATCATTATCTTCTGTATGCAGAATGTAGCATTTCTTATTGTACATGTTTAAGATGCTTTGGGAAGATGCTGGTTTAATTTTTCCTAATCTAATTTAAATGCAAATTATAAACACGCACATGATGCTGTGTGTATATAATTATGTATCATTATATACTACATGAATCATTGAAAAAGCTCTGGAGAGCCATTCCGCTATTTAAAGCATGACTTATATTGAAAAGCTGCCAAGTGACTTGTGGTTTTGTGATTAAGTGTTTGTACTTAAAAGAATCTCTCTTGAATTTTAGGTCAACAAATTATGGGACAACATATGAGAAACTGAATGACAAAGTTGGTCTGAAGACTATTTTGAGCTACTTGTATGTTTGCCCAACAAACAAACGTAAGGTAGGTGATGATGTGTTGGCTCATTTTAGTTTTATGATGCTATTTCTGCTCTGCAGATCTCTTCTGATTTCCTCAATATCTGTTACTGATTAAGTAGCAGGAATCTCTCTGTTGCTCTTGCCTTGAAAAAACAGGTGTTACTTTATCAAAATAGAACCCAAATTGTACCACCTATACCACTTACCAGTAATACTTGAGGGAATAATGGCTATTAAATGGACAGGTACTGTGCATGTAATTGTTTGCCTACCTTCTGGATGGTGTTGATTTGGTTGTCTGGAAGGGAGACTTGTTAAAATGGCAGAAGCACATCTACAGTGACCAGGTTGTATGTAACATTATTTGTCTTTTAAGTGCTCCCAATAGTGAATTGAACAGGATTTGACAAATTCCTGCAGAGAAAATGCCTTCAAAGCCCAGAAGATTTTAATCATTCAGACACCCTGCTGACTAACAATTTACTATGAATTTATAATGCTGACATATTCATGAAAGGAATCTGGATGCTTTCTTTGACATACATTTTTGACAAAATTTTTCATTTTCTGCTCCTTTTTTTTAAGTCCTTGCACATAGTTTGAGTCACTACAGGCAAAACTGAATTCCATTGGCAGAAAATGTTAGTAAAGACTCACCTCTAAAGGAGGCTGGGTGTATTTGGAAGCTGAGATCATTATAATGCTGTTTTCACTATACTGAAACAATTATGTGTTCTTTAAGATACACTGTGAAACGAAGAGGGAGCTAACCAGAGAGGACAATGCTTAGCAGTTTAAATTGAAATTAAATGGCCCCAAATTAGTGGAGAGATGTCATCTCATTGATACTGACTCTTAAGAAGATATGAAGCTCTTCTCTAGGAGATGAAGAATTAAATCATCAGGTCACTTAAATGTCCTTCAGCAAGCTAGCTGAAGTGCAGGGTGGAATTGAAAAGCCTCCTTCACCTCTGGCTGCATCCTGCACCCTCCCACTGCCTGCCTTTCTCTGCCGCCTGTGTCTGTGTAGCCATCTGGTGAGCTGGATCCAGGACTGACCTGCCTGAAAACTAATCCCTTTCCACCTCAAAAACGAAATAGATGAAAGGAAAAAACTTTCAGGCAGAAGTGTGGAACTATCTTTCCTGGCAGAGGTCTGCTGTAAAGTTGGCCTGTAGTCATACAGTACAGTGCCAGAGGAAAGCTGCAACACCTGGGATGAGAGGACCTAGGTAATGGTCTAAGACTGAATTTTTCAAAGTTCATTTCAGCAGGAGCAGAGCTAGGCTTGCAGGGAGAGCTTTTGGAGGCCCTCCTTATGCCGTCTGTTTCTGTAGAACATCAGGACATTCCATCAATAAACATTTAATTTTAGACACCCAAATAGTTCCCTGAGGCTAAGAGGGCATGGCATGTGCCCACACTAAGAATACTTCTACAGGAAAGCAAAAATACTGAAGCTCAAGGTCTTTATTATACCTGCTTTGGAATGAAAAGCTGAAGGAAACATATTAAAAAATTTTGCCATCAAGGAAAAATCTATGACTTCTGAGACCTGATCCCCTTTCCTCCCCTGAAATTCTGATAACACTTTCAGAAACTCTGGTCACTTTGAAAGTTGCATCTTGTTTCACTACTGTGGGCTGGGTGGATAGCTGCAGAAATACTTATAAAATGTAGAACTCAACTACTCTAAACTCCATGAATTTTTTAAAACTCAAACCCTTCATGTGAAGGGTTTATACACTGTGGCAGTTAGTACTGGGCAAATGCTAACAGTGTGTTTTCCCTAAATATTACTTGTATGGGGTGATTTCTCAGACTGCACCTGCAGCCTTATATATCCTTTGTTCCACAAGGCCTTGGCAGAGAGAAAAGGCTTATTCAGTAGTGGAAAAGAAAATGATGGATTTTTCATCTTGAAATCATTGAATGAGAGACCTTGCTACAGCACTGATCCCTAAGAGGGGGTCAGCATGTTTTTAACTTACTGAAGTTGCCTTGTTTTGGAAAAAAAAATTCTTTTAGCACATATTTAACTTTTAGGAGTAGTTCCATTGAAACAGAAGGTAAATTTTGAACTTAGCTGATTCAGGACTGATTGCTTGTAATGAAAAAAAGCAAGTGTACCATTTATGTAAGTCTTGTCTCTTCTTTGCAAAGCAGAGCAGTTAGAACAGTGAAAAGTAGAATGTGTGTAATTAGATTTATTAAAATAATTGAATGATTTGTTCATGAATTTCTGATTGTTTTCACATTCTGGGAATGAACAAACAACAACATGTGTTGAATAAATTGTTTGTTGTAATTTATTTGCTCTTCTCCATCTAGAAAAAAAATGGATCTATAAATACCCAGTATTTGCAGAGCTTCCCACAGCCCATGCATGCCAATTTATTTCTAAAAGCTTTTGACTTCCAATTCTTGTCTCTTTATTGAACAAAATTAAACCCTTTAACCAGACATTGCAGGCAATGTCATATTGCAAAAGGATGCTTGGAGAAAAAATTAGAACAAAGTCAACCATTATTTACAATTTAAACTGATGACCTATTGCTGTTGCTTGGCATTTTTCTGAATTACAATATTTTCTAAAGGAAATGACAGAAAGTGGTTACTAACATTGTGATTTATAAGTCCTGGCAAAGAGAAGTGGAAACATTTTTTAGTTTTCTTTCCTTTTACCGAATTACTGTGCTACCTGGTCATATGACAGATGACACAGATCAAGGGTAAAAAATGTACCACATGGATCTTGCCAAAGACACGGAGCCTGTTCGAGTATTTGTCAACAAGTCTCCAGAAGATATATGTGCAATGTGCAGTAAATCCCTAGGCTTAGGTATGTCAACATTGGTTTATTTGCTAGGTTCATAGAGCCTTCTGTGATGAGAAAGAAATTTATTTGAATGCTTCTACATGAAGAAGAACTGTTTGGGAATAACGCTGATGGGTTACAAACTAAAATAAAATAGAAATCCAAGTTGATACCTTGAAATTCTGTTTTCACAGAAGTGTGTCGTTCATTTTCCTAGAAACTCACATGCACTAAGCTTTACAGTCT
Organism: Phainopepla nitens; assembly: GCA_013400175.1. Lineage (NCBI taxonomy): Eukaryota > Metazoa > Chordata > Aves > Passeriformes > Bombycillidae > Phainopepla > Phainopepla nitens. The sequence continues at coordinate 1,941,869 of VXBQ01014957.1, read as the reverse complement.
TTTTCTATAAAAGCCTTTCAGATAGGTTGTTTTTACACATTGCATGGAAAAATCATAGGCATACAGACATAAAAACTGAATGGGTCATGGTGAGGACTCTAAATTTGTTTAACTGGAGGTTTTCTTCGACTCAGGAAGTATTGCTGGCTAATTTAGATGCTGTATCCTTGTAGGAAGCATACTCTGTTCTCTGCAGAGAGCCAGTTTGTGCAGCCCATTTGTTCTTTGTACTTTCGAGCCCCTTGTATCTGTGTATCTTCAGTTAATTAACAAATGCTGGGTGATAGTATCTGCCAGTGACTTTTATGCTATTAATAGGATTAGTGCATCAGATATTTCCTGTGGGTTTCAATTTTTGTGGCAGTGTTTGTTTGTTTGTTTTATTTTTTCTCTCCCTTTCTGCAGGCCTGCCTTGAGTTTTTTTTTTTTTTTTTTTTTTTTTTTTTTCTCCNTTTTTTTTTTTTTACTTTATTCCTCCAACTGTTCAGATTTAATTGCTGTGTGGGACAGTGTTGCCTTTTTTTTTTTTTCCTCTGTGTAAAGATTAATGGATTACAGATGCCTTCCTCTTCCTTGATATTCACTGCTTGTGTTGATCACCTTTATCACAGTGTATTAAGCATTGTCCTGTTGAATGTGTTGAACCAAGATAATAGACATTTATTGTAAATAAAATTGCATGGGTTTCAATGCTGGCTAGATCCCCAACTACTTCACATTTATTTCTATTAATGAGTTTTAAATGAAAGGAAATTAAAGCAAGGGCAGCCTAGCCTTCTGTTCTTTCTAGCATTGGCTGGTGGTTCTGCACAGAATAGCTGGCAGAAGTGTCTGTTAGTCAAGACAGTAGAAAACTTACCCTTATTAGCTGAAATGGGAATGACTGATTGCTACTTTCTATGCTGTGGTATTGGGCGAGTTTATTTGCTTTAGGGAAGTTCTGTTTCTGAAACGTGAACTGCCCTCTTGTATAAAGGGTAAGACTTAGAGCTGTGTGCTTACACTTGCCTTTGTACCCACTCTGCTAAGAGTTGGGGAAAATGTCCATAGAAGTGAACTGTTCCACCTGGCATTTCTGTTCCTCAGGAGTATGCTTATCTTCAGTCGCTAAAATCAATTTGGGAATACTTCTAAAAATTCTCTTTCTGATGGCCTCGTTGTGGAAACTTCCAGAACTCTGATGTGAGGGCAAGTCTTGATTTTTTTCAGTTATTTCTGGTGATGTCCTCCTTGTAGCCTCTGTAAATCTTAGTGTGAAGGCTATCAGTTTGTATCGGAGAGGTTAGAGCTCAGCAGAGCTCTGGGCACACCTCACTGTGCACCAAGTCAATCCTGTGGCAGTCAAGGGATGGCATCCTTAGCAAATTAGGCACAGTGGGAAACCAACCTCCGTCAGTCATGCCAAAAGCACATTGTGTGATTGTAGCCCACTCTTACTGAGATAAAATAAATTATTTTCTTGCTGTCCTCTTCTTATTTGGAAGGAAAGGTCCTTGTTAGCTGCAGGCTGTGAGTCCAGCCCTCAGAGACAGTCATAGGAGACCTAAAAGGCATATGTGAATGTTTGGAATTGTTTAGTGTTTTGAGATCAGTGGTTTTTCGCATTTGTTTGTTTGTTTGTTTGTTTTCTTTTCTTTTCTTTTTTTTTTTTTTTAATAAATATTGTAGTGGACAGGAGATTTCAAGGAAATGTTTAGTGAGAATGTTTTCATACTTTTAAAAGGGAGGAACCATCTTGTCCTGCAGTGTTTTGGAAATCAAAACATAAATTTGTTCAAATGAAAACTTCTGTTTGGATTAAATGCTATATGACATAGGATAGTGCATGAACTGTCTCCTATGCTATGACCACAAGTCATAGTATAATTCTTTATGGCCTCATAAATACTCAGAGGGAGTATTTTGGAGGGAGTTGAGAGAATATGTGTGATTTATCTCCTATTTTCACTTACCTGATAGGCAGTTTGGGTTAGATAGTACTACACGTGCCTTTTATCCAATGGTCTTCCAGTGGAAGAACCTAGGATTCTTCTTCAATTCTATTTTTTCTCTAAATACAATGGCCTAAATCTGTTTCATTTAGCAGTTTGAGCTAAAGATTCTACCTCATCAGAAAAGGGTTGAAATCCTGAAGAGATTCAAGGGATTATCTTGGTCTGCAGGAGTGGTTCAATGGATAACACTGTACACATGCAAACAGTTCACTACCCATGGGTAGAGGGATGTCTCACACTGAGAATTAAGATATCTTTAATTTTCTGCAGTTCAGCAATAATGATGGATTAAGTAGACTGCTTTACAAGACTCTGGTGGTGATAACTGGAAAATCTGATAATCTTGGGATGTCCTTGGAATAATGCAATTACAGTTTTCACTTTTGCTTGTAATACCTTTAGATTCAAGAGTAATACTAGCTGTGAACCAGATAAACAAATATAGACTTGATTTCCATTTCAGAAGACTGTCTTTTCTGCCTCTGATCTCACATGCAAGAAAAAGATAATTTTTATTAGTTTAGAAAGGTGGATTGCTGCTCACATCTGTTGGATATGATCTGGCAGTGGGGTAGTTTCTCTGGAGTCAGTGAAGGTGTGTCCCTGTAGAGCTGGTGTTGTCTTTAATACCGAGTTCGTGGGGAAACAAATAATTAACAATCATTTGGTCCATATTAACAAACTGAAGGCAGAGCCTCCTCTTTCAAAGTGAATACTTTTACTTTTGAAGTGTCTGGCAGCATCTGCTACCAAACTTTCTGATTCATGGCTGCAGTACATGACAGCTCTCACAATAGCCATTACACACAAAGCCCTTGCCATTACTCTACATCCATATCTCTTAGATATGAAGTGAAATCAAAACTCGTTTATTCCACTTCTGCTCTTGTAAGCCTATCAAAAATAGTGGCAGTTTTGACATTTCCTCACTCAAAGTAGCACTACAGTATGCATCTGTATCTCACAGAAGTCTCCAAGGGCACACTGGGTGTTGAAACTAATGATAGGGAAGTATAAGCCACGGAATTCAACTTTAGAGTTTCAAAAGTGTTCTTTCCATTCTCAGTCTGTTCCCTGTTTTCTATAAACTGGATAATTAAAATTTATGCAAGATAATCTCTTGTTGAATGTCCTTCAATTCTTTTATCCCCTTTTAATTCCTCTGTGATTTACCAAATACTCTGGAACAGATGATATCCCTTTTGGCAAGGAAGGATATATGCCAGCAGTTTAGAGAGCACAGGAGAAATATGTTGTTAGTTGCAGGCTGTATACAGGCAGCTGGGATTGATGGCAGAGCAAGAACAGACCTGTCTTAGTTTCAAACTTGTAGCTCCATCCATTTCCATAAGTAAGACAGGCTGTTTAAACCAGGAAGAAAGCCAGTTACCATAATATTGATTTTTTTTTTCCTGTGAGTAACTGGTCCCAAGTGATTGAAAATCAGTTTGTTCAGTGTCCCATAAAGTTGGGCTAAAAATATGTACAGCAGGGGTTTTTTCAGTTACCTTCTGGGTTTTGAGGTATTAAAGATACGTAACTAAATCTCTTTTATCTCCTTTCCCTGTTGTGTTGTGGTAGGAAAATACTTTTTTGGTCATGAAATTGGGAAGTTGTCTTCATCCTATGTATCTTCAGAAGTTCACCTTCAAGGGAAAAAAGAACATGATACTGTGACATAACCATACAATGGCTGTTTTGTGGCACTTTGTAACTAAACCCAAATGTTGTTTGAATATTGACCCATCAACCCTCCCTTGCTAGGCCTGCAGCAAAGTACTATCTGTTAATTAGCAGGCAGTGTAATCTGTAGGGCGTATTTGCCAGCAGATTGCAACTGCTCACTCCTTCTGCAGTCTAGATATGTTGCTTTGCAGAAATGAATAATGAAATGACAGGATACTCGAGGGTTTTGCCTTCTGTCTAGCTGTGCTTGGCGTACAGGGAGAAGAAAGTGAAGAAAATAAACAAGAAAAATATTCTTGATTATTAAACTTCTGATTGATAAGTGCTAGTAAATGCAGAGAGAGGGGAGTGATGGCAAAGATTAATGGATGTAATTAGAAAGCCATCTACTGCTAAAAAAACGTGGAATTTGACTTGTATGCAAATAGCATGAGAACTAGAGACCAACAAGTGATGACTCATATATCAAATTGAGAGCAAGAGGTCCTTGAGGAAGCAGCTATGCTTCGTGGAGAAAATGGGAATAATTGTCTGGTATGAAAAAGATATTGCAAAAACCATGAATGACCTTTTCCTTTTGGTGCTACTAAGTGAAAAGCTTAGGTTTCTTCTTGCAGAGACAAAGAGATTTTCCAGAGCCAGAATAATAATGATAATAATAATAAAAAAGAGTAAAATTTAACACAAAATAGAGAATTCAAGGGTCAAAACTTACTGAAAATAAGGCACTGTAAGCTGTATTTTTTGTATTGTGTCTTTTGATTCCTATCTCTCCACCTCTTTCTCAATAGCAGTCAAAAAAGGAATTAAAACATTTAGGAAGAGCATATAACTTGTGGAACAAGGAAAATACAATGCTTACCACACAGCTTTGAGAGTAATGGCATAGAGAGTCTGTGGGTGGGAATACACAGAATTCATTCTCCTGTTTACCACGATGTGGCTTTCAGATGGGCATGAGTCACCCACAAATTTTCACAAACTCAGTTTCTGTGGAGGAATCTCTTCTACCATGTTCAGAAGTACTGAATTGTAGTCAATGTTTCTGTAAAGGTAAATGTTTTAGGGATAAGTGAGAACAAAGGAGAGAAAGCTGTTGAGGAAGCAGAGCAATGATAATGGCAATAGTTGAAGGCAGTGCTGAGGGTGGTGTTGAGGTTGGCATTAACCAAGCAGACCAAAATATGTTCATGAAGAACTATCAGAGGAGTTCTTGCTGTGTATTCTGATTCAGTGGATCAAGCCTTAGACCGCTGTTGCCTAAGCATTTTTTCATGGATAGAGGAGTGAAATCAGACCATGATGAATGTTCAGAGCACACTTGTACCTTCACAGTGTTTCTGTGCACATTTGCTAAGAAGAACATGTGAGGATTTGAGAGAAATAGTTGGTAGTAAATTTTGAGTGTGGCCAACTGTTACCATAAATCTGTGAGCCAACACACTTTTGTTGCTGTTTCTTAAACTGACAATGCATTTAGAAATCTGGTGAAATATTTTCAAAAAATAATATTCTACAGAAGCATTTAAATTAGCACACTATTTGACAAGCAAAAATCAAATTTGCAGTTTTCTATTGCATATAGAATATTATGAATAATGGATTTTATTATTTAGAGAAAGAAAAAAAATCATATTGATTGAAAGCACTTATTCCTAGTCAAAACACTATTTTTTTTCTGCTGAGGTCATCTAAGACTTTTCTGTCTTGAAGAGATTGATGTTAGAATAACAGTGTTTTGGGTGCAAAAAGCTAAAGCCATTTTGTTTTGAAATGTTTCCTTTTAAAATTCTTTAGAGATTTACCAAGATAAATTCTACTGAAAGCAGTGGAACACAATAATGATACTTAAATTACATTTTTAATCACTTTGCTGATTCTATTGTTGTTAAAAGTCTGCTCTGAACAGCTTAAATGCAAAACACTGAATTCTCCACTGCACATATGCATTTAGGTCTCTCTTTGCCTCTGTGTAAATATAAAATCTCTTCAGTCCCCAGTCACATGTACCAAATTCCTTCATTAGAGGTAATAAGGAGAATTAGAAAGGAACTACGACCTGATCCTTGCATTACAAATTCTCTATGTGCAGGCATTTCTCAGGGTTTTGTCTCTTGTGGAGTGATGAGATGCTTATGTGTTTGTTCAGTATCTTTTTCCACACAGACCAAAGACAGACAGAAAGCCATGGAATGTGTTCTCCTTGCAACTGCACAGTTACCAACAAAACCTCAATTTGTGATGCCTAATCTTAATGCAGAATTAGAAGATGTATCTTCATCAGATATGGTTAAAAAAAAAAATCACCTTCCCCTGGTTTAGAGCTCCTTTGCACAGCACATTGCACGGAGTTTCAATATTATTTTTCTGAGGTTTTTTTTTCAGACAGGATATGTTTTAGAGGATTTTGTCTTGTGTGTGTGGTCTGGTTGCTTATCTCTGTTTCTTCATAGGCAATTTCTGTGAACTCTACTCTTGACCATGTTGTGTACTCTGGATGTAGCTTTCTGGTGAAGACAATCCATTAGAAGTAATTCCTTAATAATAGGCATTGCAATGGGTTTACAGCTGCTCCTGGACATTATGCAGCCCTGAGAACATAAAATCATATTGTTGTGACTCACCCTTCTGCGTCAAGATCAAGATTCTTCTTTCCTATTTATAAGTTAAGAATTTATAAGAAGAGATTTTTTTTTCCCTGTTTGAACTGCAGCTGTTCCTTTGGGTTCTGGTGCACAACTTGTCTCCCATTTGTTACTATTACTAATGGCAAATAATCAATGTAATAGCATAGCAAATCTGAATAACAGCAGTTTGTGCTTAGCTTTTGGCAGTGAAGGGAGAAACACAAACACATCTGTATGTCCTCCCTAATGCCGTGTTACTGAGCTCTCAGAAAGCAAAGAACAATTGCAGATGAACCCATGTAGTATCAGCTGGAGAAGAAAGTATGGCAGTTTCTCCATTTCTCTGCTTCTACTTGAGAACTTTGCCTTTTTTTTTTTTTTTTTAATAATAGGTAGTTCAGGAAAAATATTGTCAGTCCTAGTTTATGAATGAGATCAAATCTATGTTTTTCTAAGGTCAAAAAAATAATCAGCTGCAGACAGAATACAGGATTTTGGTTGAAATCCTAGCCACAAAATCAGCTTCTCTCCTAGTTCTTGTGATTATGGAAGATCATAATTTTCCAAATCTCATTTTAGCCCATTTCTTTTTGAGAGGGAATCGCAAACTGCAGTTCACCTGTGCAAGTTTTTTTCTTCATTTGTATTGCTTAAAGATATAAACAAACCCTTAAAAAAAAGGTGTAGAAAGGAAAGCATCAATTATTTGAGCCTGTTTGACAGAGTAGCTCTAGGTTTTCATAGAGAGATAGAGAAGCCTTAATTCAGTCATTCAATGATGCGCTATAGCAGTGGACAAATCATCACTGCTCAGACCCCTGTGTGCCTGACACCAGTGGCATGGCAGTATTCCTTTTTAAACTTAAATAAATTTCTCTAATGAAAATATTCTTTGACATTTCAAACCTTGGACCTGAGAGCTGTGTCCCAAGCCATGTTTCTTGTTACAACGTTTCACTGTTCTCTTACATTCTATACTGTCTCTACCAGCAAAACTTTTCCATGTGTTTCAAGATGCCAAGCCTTTCCTGTTGCTACTGTTTTGAGTGTGTTGCTGCTGTTTCAAGTGTGTTGCTGCTATTTGTAAGCTCTCACAGGAGTGTTCAGTCAATTACCACCAAAGACTCCCATTGTTCCAAAGAGACTGACCTTCTGCCCTTGGGCACCAATTAAAATCTATTACTTTTTTCCCATCGTACTTGCTGTAATTGGAGCTCTGGCTCTTTGCCTGGTGGAACTTGTTGGGCTTTCCTCTCCTTTTCGTTATTACTGAAACTTTGCTAAAGATGCAAGAGTGAAAATTACAAACCACATATATATGTACCTTGGGGACAACAACAACATTTTAATGAGACTTTTAATTTAATCTCTCTTTCACTTGTCATCAGGAATATAAGAAAAATCCAAATCGAAGAACAGATATGTTTCATATGGTGATATGGCTTACTTCCTTTTTCTTTTTGTTCTCTTCCTTCAGCTAACGTGCCCCAATTATTTTACAGAAAAGGTTTTCCAGCAACTGCAGGACAAACATGCTGTGAGCCTTGCTAGTAAAAGTACTGTGCTCTGAAAGTTGAGGGGAGCAAGAGCTATATACCTCACAACTCTCTTGAGCCTCAGGGACTGTCCTTGCTTGTATGCCAATACACTGGATAGGTGTACCTTTCTTCCTAGAGTATGCCTGCAGCTCATGTCTCTAAATAAACCGTAAAATAATATTGATAAAAGCATTTTTCTCTCCTGGTGGTTGATAATGACCTAGCAGTCTGTCTTAACTGGCTGGCAGCAAGTGCTGTGCTTGTCAGAGCCTGCTTCTGTGGCATTGGAACCACTAAAATCATGCTATGTACAGCTACTCTTGCGTAAGTGTGGCTGCCACCTCAGTGTCTTTCAAGAGTGAATTTAAGCCTATCTTGAAGGTGAGATTTGCAAACATGCCAAGTCTGTGCTAAAAGGAAATTCAAACAAACCCCACGCTTCTTTGGGATGTGGGATTCCCTTGCTTTTGGTGAGGATAATCTAAGTTAAAACTCTGTGATTGATACTCACCGAATGATTGATGTGGATCAGAAAAGTCAGCCATGAAGGGATTCTCTGCGGGTGTTTCTGGTGTTTGCAACCAGGCAGGACCTGCAGGCAGTCTGAGTTTTGGTTTTTCCACTATTTGGACAACAGATGGAACGTTCAGCAATGTAGCCTTGTGGAGCTAAGTCAGACAGAATTGAAGTTTAGATTCTTTCTTTATCTAGGTCTCTGAAGGCACTGTACATACAGCCAAGTCTGCATATAGTTTTATTTTGCTAGAGCACCTCCATGATGAAACCACCCATGGGTTGATGAGGAGGACGCTAGTGTGAATAAAGCTCAGTCTTGGAGTCTGGCCCTGTTGTAGCTGACTCCTACAAGTGATAGGCTGGCACAGCCCAGGGTATCCTTCAGCTAATTCAGCTACCACCAAAGGGGGCACAGACTTCAATACAGGTTGCAACAGCCTGTCAGGAGCTTGGAGTACTCCTTGTGTGACAATAACCTGTGTCACTGTGTCTCCATAGATGTCAGTACTCAAGTTAACTGAGTTATTTTCATATCTGTAGGAGTGGAGAGGTGAATTTAACAAGTGTAAAAAATTTTAATAATCTACAACTTTTTTTATTTCTTTACCTGCTTTCTCATTTAAGACATAACCTTGAAAAAGTTACGTTGAAGCTTTACACTTAGAAGCAGCTCCTGACTTCTGCAAAAGAAAAATGAATTTCACTGAGAAAATTCACTGTGGTTTTTGGGGGTGAGGTGCTGCGTAAGTGCAAACAGTTTTTTCAATAGATTCATTTAATCAATTCATGTGCATAATAAAAAAGTATGTTCCCACTATAAAGAAGGTTAATATTGTTCAATATATCTGCATTATGGCCATACTAAAGCTGTGTATCTATGTTCTGTTTGAAATTATATGAATAGGTGCTACATTATACTATATACATTTGTGTATTATTGCTGTGTGAGAGATATGTGGTCTCTACCACTTGAGATGGAAAAAATGGCCTCTACCACATGAGATGTCTTTCAGTAAAAAGATATTTCCTAGGCTTGCTGCACCAATATTTAATGAAATTGTGAATAAGTGAAGCAGATTCATCAAAAGAAAACAATATTATTTTTGCTGGGGAGGGGGAGAGTTTAAAACTAAAAATCAAAACCTTCTCTCTCTCAAAGGTTACCTGCTTTCAAAATCCAGGCAGTGGAAAGGCTGTTCTCTACTTAATATGCAAAACCTCAGAAAAAATAAATGCCTCATCCTTCTGAAAAATCCATCCTTAAATGTCATAAAATATTACTTGGTAATCTGTCAAATCATTCACACTGAAGGCTACTGTGGTCCAGCTTGAGTTTAATCTAAAATGAAATTAGTCCACACGTTTCTTCCTTGTGGCTCAGACTTTCATCCCAGGTGGGTTCTTTGCCAGGGACTGTGACCAGGGCAGTGTTAATGGTGATGGGTGTGTGATGAAAGGAGTGATTTTCACAGGAGGTCAGGCAGGTACCCAGCTCTCAGCCAGTACCTTCAGAGAATATTCTTTAAATGAAAGTCTCCTTATTAATGTGCTTCAATCCAGAAAAAAATACTCCACCTCACTGATTTGTGGAGAGCAGGAAAGTTTTTCCCCTCTTTGAGCATGTGGAAGGGCCCTGCAAACAAACACACACAAATACAAAAACATCTGGTAACCTGTCTCAGCTGGCATAAGCTAACATTTCTAAGAAACTGTGAAATAAACAAAAAAAGTTTCTCCATTTCCTTTCTGTGTTGTACCTGAAATATATCTTCTTCTAGGTCAGAATGTATTTGGATCTCTCTAACAGCAGGTGGTGAAGCTGCAAAAAGTATTTGTGTGGAAAGGAAGAAGGAAACCATCTCTTTCTGAGGGTGCAGAGGAAATTTAGGCAGAGAGAATGTAATTAGCCAACCTAAAAAATGCCTGAGAGAACAGAAATTGCCTGCATTATTCCTGCACATAGTTTTGAGAACTTTAATAAATGCAAGTGATCAGCAAAGTAGTTTTAAGTATAGTCTGGAGGTCTGCAGTAAAAAACTACAAGAAGCAGACCCAACAACTACAGCAAAATTAGAGGTAGTTTTTTCAAGAGGGTGATTAACTTACTTATGTTAATATTTGTCATAAATGCATAATCCACAGCAAGGATATTTGGAAGAGGTAAGTACATTTTATGGTCATTTAAAGGGAAATTTGCTTACACTTCAGTGTTCAGTTAGTAAAAGCATTTATTGACTCTAAAAGCTGCATTTAGATAGGACTTGCATGTGTGAGAGAAAATACTTTCATGTAGTAGTTCATTTCATTGCCACCAATGTTCTAGATTCAAGAACATAAAGGAAGGAGAGGTTTCATCTCTGCTTCCCCAGCACCCTGAGGTGACATTGCTTCCTGCAGTGTTGAGAATATGCCCATTTAAAACCTACTGCATGTCTCTGAAATGTGCCTGTTCTGCGTAGTAGTACAAGTCAAAATAGCTACAATACATGATAGTAAAGCGGAAAGGAATAAGAAACCCAAAAGTTTTCTATGCAGTAAGATCTAATTATTAGACTGTAGCCTTGTTAATCTGAGTAATAATCAGAATAATTAATATGTTTAGCTCTGATTTTAATTGTGATTATAGCTGGAGTAATTTGAAAAATAAATGTTTGATTATCATGTTAAGCAAGATTTTTTTTACCCTTCTGAAATTGCAGTTACGAACGTAGTACATTATTGCAGTCTTTGGTGAAAATAACAACCAGATCCATTATAAATTAAAAATATGGATGTACAGAGAAGACTACTAAGTGAATTAGAAGGAAAACTTGGGGAAAAAGAGTCCAAGCCTGTCTTTGGAATGGTTTACAAGCTTTTAAATGCAAATTTATCAAAGCTTTTTGTAAGTCATGGATCTGATTTTTAATCGGTATTCCACTGTTTGAAAATCAGCCACACACACTCTCATTTGGTTAACATTCATTTTACTAGTCTCAGATCTTGATCCAAAATCCACTGGAGTCAATAGAAAGACTCATTTTGAATGCAAAATTTAATTATTCTTCTTACCATGTCAGAAGAGCTTCCTCTTGCAGTATCCCATCATTGCAGCATGGAAAACCAGAGTAAAATATTTGGCAAGAAAGTAAAAGTTGCTTTCTGAGCCTGTGGATGAGCTTGGGCTCACAGGCAACACACTGGACTTCAGGTCTTCTAATATATCATTTCAGTAAGTGTTAGAATCTGTAAACCTTTGAAGTGTTACAGAGGTTACCCTGATAAATATAATTTTTTTTGTATTTCATACATATTTGTACTCCAGCCCCGTGTATAAGCCCACATAATTAACACTTATTGTTTTGATATGCTACTCAGATGTCATTAGGCTTTCCCTACTTACATTGTTGGTGTATGTTCTACTGTATTCAAGATAATTAAATGAAAGAGATACAAAATGTTACTGCTAGTTTTGTAGACAGCTATGTACGCACATTGGGAAACCAGTATTTCAAGATCAGACAACTGATGAGAAGACTAAAAAGGTCTGAAAACATTAGATAATTTATCTACGTCTGTACAACCACTGGTGAAATGGGAAGCTGGATCCCAGTGTAATCCTAGCATTTTGTCCTGTGAATTTGACAATACTTTTTCCTCAGAAGATTCCAAACTTAGTTAAAATGCTGCTGAGAGCACTTGCTAAATTAGTGGGAGGTCAGCAGAATATACAAGATTTATGGGGCCAAACAAAGCAGAGCATCACTTGTGACAAAGTTGAATCACATGTGACTGTGATTCCTGGTATTTAATTTTTCAACCATTAAAAATTATAAATTATCCTTTATCAAACTCAGCTGGAGGGAGTATTTGTGAATGATGTCTTTAAACAGTTAATGACATAACTTGCAACAAGGGTAATATGAGTTTTTAACATAAATAATTTATCCAGTGCATTCTAGAGATGTAAGTGTGGTACTGACGGAATACCCACAGTGTGTAATCATACATATTACAGATAGAGATAGACCAAACAAGGAAGGGTGGACCTGTAGATCCTGATGACCAACTATCCCACCCCCTGGAGCGTTCATCACACAGATATTGCACAGAGGACAGGGAAGCTCTGAGATGGTTTTTCAGGTGTGAGTTTGGTGATGGCTCCCAGGCATTGCAAGACAGAGCTGACAGGCTCTATAACAGCACAGATGGGTTTTTAGAGAAGTCTCTTCTTGCTTATTTCCTCCTAGTCAGGGTTTAGACTGCCCACTGGACCATAAAGTAGTGTAACATCATTTTTTGACTGCGTGCCATAGAATTTCTTGCAGTTGAATTGCTTGTCACAGTTTGGGTATCACAGGTCTACTGGGTGATACTCTAACCTGCAGATGAAGAGATCCAGCTGTCTGATCCTGCCTGATACTGCTTTACTTTATCATTGACTTCATCTGGGCTTTTCTTAAGTCCCTGATGTCAGGATCTGTGAAGGTTTATGCCTGTCTAGCTTCCCTTGCTTCTCAGGAGTTCAACAGGAGATGAGTTCCTTCTTTCCTTTACTAACTGAGCCAAAGCCTGATGGCCTAAATTTCTGACAAGCGGGGAGACACTGGTGGTAGATGCTCTAATGGTCTCCTTATTTCTTATCCCTAGTCAAGGTTTGGGAACTGTAACTTTTCTCATCAGAACTATGTAGCTAAGTATAGCTACACACTGCAGCTACAGTAGTTACTCAGGTACTGCTGCAATGAATAGATTTATTTATAGGTACAGCTGTATTCCCTACTATAAACTAGTAGGGGTTTGCCTGAAGTCACCCACAGTTAGGTATGCACTGGATCCTGCTCCCTTCTAGCTTACCCTTCATTGCTGTGGAGTGAAACACATCTGTGATGTTCTGAACCAGCAAAACTCAGTGTCTGCCTTGCTCGCTTCAAAATAACTCACTGCATGAGCCTGTCTGTGGGGACATTGAGTCCTTTTCTGTGAATCAGGATTTATTTGCTTTTGAAATGTTAATGCTAGAGACAAGGAGGAGGAGATGTCTTCCTGAGCTGCCTTAAGGATGTTAGTTGCTATTTTAGTGTGTTGCTGTGGATTAAGAGGACTACTGAAGGGCAGCATGGCAGCTCCTCTTTGATCCAGATGACTGGCTTTGTAGGTGGTGGTCATTAGAAAGGAGAAACCGCTCCATCCATCCTATGGCTCCAGCTGTAGGGAGCCATAAAGCTGGTTTATATCAGGCCAGGTTTTCTATGCAAGTTGTATCAAAGCCCTGTGAATGTTTTTTGCACTCCTATTTCTAACATACCGCCTTTCCTAGCTGGCTACAAAGCTAGTGCTCCTGTTCAAGACTTCATCACCTCATGTCTCAGCTGTTACAATGCCCTGTCCCCCACAGATGTGGCCATCTCTGAGTCACAGAATGCAGCTGCAGAAATCAGATACCTCGGTTTCTGCTGCAGCCACAGGACACATCTCTGTGGAATGCTCCCCAGCTTTTTACACTGAAAGTAGAGCTGCAGGTCTTTGCTTCCCAGACTTTGCTATCTTTGCCATACCTCACTGCTACTTAGGAGGTCAACTGCTGCCTCCCATTGACCTGTGGCTCTATTCCCCGCTTCTGCTTGCAGCCTTTTCAATTAAGTGCCTATATATGTTTCTCAATGTGCCCATCATGGATGGGAGGAGATGCTTTCTAAGGAACATCCACTGCCCTGTGCCAATACTTGAAAAATTCAAGGGTTTTTCCGGTTCTCTCTTTCTCTGGTTCTCTCTTTCTTTCTCTCTTCTGTCATTTATGGCAGAAAAACCTTGATCATAGTTGGGTTTCAGCTTATTTTGGCTGCCTTTAGTTAACACCTTTGCAGATGCTATACTTTGTTGTTCTCAGCAGCAGCTGCTTGGTTGATATTTGTGTGTTAATGGGAGCAACAGACTCCTGTACTATGATTGGACTGTTGCGATGCTGAGTTAACACAAGTAATAATTAATTAAGTAGTTTGAAAGAGGTGTGAAAAATAATGAACCAGAGGGGGAGCAGGCAGTCACCTGCCTGCTGGAATAGAAAGGAGAGAAAAAATAAAAGAGGTGAAGTTAGAGATAGAAGAAAAGGTAGAGTCAAGGTGGGGAGGAATGGAGAGGATGAAGAAGAGGGACTTCACAGAATCATAGGTAGGAGGTCCTTACAAATCAAGTTGGTTATTTTCTTTGTTTGATGGGTGCACAATGCATGAAAACATTTGCATAACATTCCCAGGCCTTCTAGCTCAGATTTACAGTTCTGAACCATCCTTTGTTTGAGGGGAATGAAATTCTCTGAAGAATTCAGGGCCAAGTCTACAAGGAGGGTTAGTACCAATTCTTGTCATCTTTTCACTATGCTGGGAGGTACACACATAATTAGGACTTAAATATTTAGCCTTCTGTATAGTAAGGACTTTGTTCTTTTTTTATTTTAATTATGGAAGGTTGATATTCCTTTTTCTGAAATAAAAGAATTGGAGGAAACATAATTTAAGGTCAAAATTTTGTTTGAGTTCCTTCTACTTGTCAGTTCTGTTAAGACTCAAATATTTTATAATTAATTTTTACTAAATTGCCGAAATTTGCAAAACAAATCAATGTTTTGTGACACATATTTAAATATTTCATTTTGAAGTAGATAAAACATTTAGGCTTTCCTCATGTTTTTTTCTCTTTTTTTTTTCTCCCTGAAGATGTTTCAGATTAAACTGGTTTTTCTGAGATTTCAATGATATGTGACTTACAGTGGTTCCTCCTGAAACACTGGGTTTTTGAAACATACAAAACATTTGCAACAAAAATAGATAGTTTGGCTTGTTAGAAACTGCAACTGTTTACCAGCCAGCATAGTACTAAAATGTGGACTTTTCCTTGGTTGTTCTGAACAAACTGTGTCCTGCATGTAGCTTTTTAAGAATCTGTCACTTCGCCTATTTTCTTCCTTTTTTTTTTGATGTAGATACGTGGCATTATCCCTGTTTTGTGAGCAATTTTTGCAGTAAGGAAAAATAGAGAATTTACTATAAAACTAGTGAGTCAGGAGGCCAGTCTGAATAAAATCTCTCTTATCACTGTAGTATGTAATAATTTCTTTTGTTTTCCAGCTGTCCTTTCTTGTATACCTGTTTTTATCTGTAGGAGCAGTCGGGGCCCTGCTCTCGTTGAAGGCCCATATCTGGTTCATCGTGTCAAGTGACACAGGATTTTTCTTGTCTCGGGAGGCTTGTGCACTCTCAGCTTCTCATCTGTTATATATATCCACGTTGGTTTCATCCACATCCAGCTGCTTTTTTGCACAAAAAGATAAGAAAAGCAAACACAAACAAAACTTGCAACTCTCTCAAATGTTCTTAAAAGGAACTCTAGGGAAAACACTGTGAAACATTATCTGCTAAGCCAAAACAGCTCTAAATTCTGTCCGAGAGCTGATTATTGCTGGGTCTTTCAAATCCTGTCTATGTAATCCTTTCTCTACTCTGGATTCTCTGCTTATCCTGCACCTGCTCTTCCTGATTCCAGCCTATTTAGGGATATAGGCAATATTTTCTGTTTACTGGTTCATTAATATGTCTGGACATGGGCTTCCAAACCTGTACAGGGTGTGTAGGATTTCTCTGAGGATACAGATGAAATCTGTTGCAGTTGTATTGGAGGAAAAACAAATTAAAATCAACTTCTAAAATGCAGCTTCATCATTCAAAGGCCTGTATAGTTCTGGTCTTGCTCATTTTTAGGCAGTGTTGGAGGAATTTGTCACATGATTTTTATTTAATGTCTTTGAATACTGCTTATAACTATTAACTGTTTTTTCAGTAGCTGAGTCCTCAGGGGAATGGCTTGGTGCTGCAAGTAGTTGCCCACTTTTGGAGAAGTTCTTTTCATTAACACTAAAAATGATGTATTTTTTCCCCTTAAAAAAAAAAAAGAAAAAGCACACATGCCTTGAAACTATTTATACTGATTGGAAATTTACTCCGAGCCTATCAAGTAAGACCATCTGACACATTAAAATGTTGACCAATTTGGAAAACAAACTTTTCCTTCTTAAAATGCTATGTTTGCCCACAAATATTTGTGTGCGTATTTGCACACACATGTTCTTCTAAATATGGGAATAGCTATTATGTGAAATAGATTAAAATTATTTTAACTTTTTTTCATTACATTAGCATTTTTGTTTTTTATGGAACAGGATTATTAGGACATGAGGTCAGTGTGGTTTCCTCTCAGCAATGTTTTTAGTTAGTAAAACTCATAAAATATATTCTAGAAAGAGAAGTCGGGGTCAGATCATCAGCTATGTGACTTCTAGTACATGATCACAGATACTGTGAAATAACTTCCACAATGCCTGTAGCCTGTGCCTCTCCCTTACCTGCTACCCTTAAATTTTATCCATGAGCAACAGTATAGAATTGTAGTCTCAGGCAGACATTAACATCTCAGTTAAATACAGAGTTTACCAGGCTGATAGGTGCTAATGGATTGATTAGAATCAATATCCATGTATGTGCTCTTTGCTCGACAATGCAAAGTGGTGGAACTAAGCTTAGAGAAAAAAAAATGCTTAAACTAAGTCTAATGTATTGGGAATAAAATTATGTTCACAGAAGGGGAAATGCCTCAGGTAATACACAGTAAGTTGTTAAGCTGAGATGAATTGGCTGCAAGTCTGGAGATTTATTTCTGACTTTTCCTAGTGTAACCAAGATCAAAACTGGGTGATGATTCTTAAAAACACTATGAAAATGTGACTAGATTCTGTGAAGTATTGCTTTTTAGTGTAACTAGTTATCCTTGAGAATGGACCACTAAAATGAGGTAGAGTACAAAATTTTCCCGTTTCAGGGTAGCAGAATTTTAGGATCTCGTATCTCATGATTTGTAGGGGATGGGGTGGAAAATGAAGCTGGATGAGAAATAGCAAGTAAGAGGCCTGAATATAATATTAAAAGTATGTAGCAGAATATCTGACAGTTTCTCACTTCTGCAATCTTGACTCTTGCATAACATCATTGGTCTCTTTGTTGTCATCTCTCATTGTAGAAAGATTTAAGATCTCTGGGACAAGTACCCCCCATTTTATTTGTAACTGCAATGCCTCTGAGGCTGTATAAACAGTGCTATGATTGGAAGGTAGAGAATTCCATGTTTTCAAAGATACAAAATGTACTTGTAAGCTGGATGCCCTTGGAGGTGTCAAGTCCCATATCTGCCGCTAGCCCTTTGATCAGCTGTTCTTTTTTGGCACTGTTCAAGAGCTTAATTTCTGGGACATTCTGATATTAAAGACTCTCATGTTTGGTGTCAAGAGTAAGAGTTTGAGTGGAAAGGGAAAAAGGTTAGATTGTAAAGCCCCTAATTCTGATCTGCAGAACAGCTAATTCTTTTGGGTCTAAAAAAGAATCTGGGGAGATTAGGCAGTATTGATGTAACCTGGCATGATGGTTTGCTTCCAAATAAAACCTTATTCTGATACCAATAAAGCCAGCCATTAACCTTCCAAGTAAGGGACAAAACTGTCTTACAAAGAGTGTTCACTTTGCCTTGTGTAGGCCTGTTATTAAGGTTGCAAAGCCATGAAGTTATCATTCATGACTTGCTCTTGTCATCAAGACCAGGGACTTGTCAGGAGAAGAGTCCAGCAGTCAAACAAAAGGTTGCAATGCAGCAGTGAGTGTCAGGATGAAGTCCCCTGTGTCCCCTTTCACACCCTACTCAGTAGCTGTTTCCCAGTTGATTTAGAGCCGTGTGCCCCTGCAATGGTCATGTCACTACACCAGTTGGCAGATTGAGTTGAATGAATGCCAGTGATAACACAAGAAGAAGGGAAGAGAAAATCTGCAGCTAGAAGGGAGGTAGAGAGGAGGATCTCAATACCTGTGACCTGTGATGCTAATCCCTGCTGTGGCACTAGATTTTCTGAAGCAGTATCTTAGAAAACCTGTTTCTCTGCTGGCCCAGAGGGTCCAGAGCTGTGTATATGACATGTCTGATGAGAGGCAATGTACTCTTCTCTCCATCATCTCCCATCTGAGATAGAGATGATGAAGCCATAATATACTCAGAATTCAAGATTCTTTAGTCTTCCATACCTGTTTTGTCTTGTTAGTTGATGTCAGTGCTGTGAAGGGAAGCAGTATGTCAATATGGACAGGTTACATTGAGCTGTAGTCTCCTTAATTAGCCTTCTGCCAACTCCATGGAAGACCCTGGAGAGAAGAACGTGTCTAGTGACTGCGTTCACAGAGATCAGTCCCTTTTTCCGTTCCTCTTAGAAAATTCACAACTAATTGTGGAAACTGGCATGATTCTCATGTTTGGATTTTGATCTGGCTCTTCTCAAAGTATAGAAGTATATACTACTCAGAGTACAAGAAGGTTATTTGCAGAGTATAAGAAGGTTGAAATCAGTGAGTTTTCTGGAGTTCTGCCATTTTACTCGCTATCTAAATTGTTCCAGTGACTTTATTATGCAGGAGAACATGGACAAGGCAGATCTGAGTATAACAAAAAGGGGAAAGCTGTGCCAAATCAGCACCTGAATCAATGAATTTAGTCATCTGACATCTGTTTCGCTTGTCAGGTAAAAGAAATTTATGCAATTAGCTGAGCTACATGCCTAAAAAAAAAATTGCAAATGTTTTAGAAGGATTGCAGAGCTGGAAAGATATAAGCTTTGAATTTTCTGTGCAAGTGCTCTGCAGCTAGCGGGGGAATCTATGTGCTCACAACTGCTGAACAAACGTTTATAACTTAAATATTTGTTTGAGAGAGGGTATGTAATCAGATAGCAAACTTTCTAGATAGCTGATTAGCACACAAATTGGGCTTTCTTTATAAAGGTTTTTAAAATTCATTTTAATGGGTAAGAAAAGCTGGCTGACGTTTCAGAACTGATTGCTGATATAAAAACTCTCTCATTCACAGCCCATGGGAATGTGAACATTCACTAGAGTTTAAATCTCTGGTGAATTTTCTGCTATAGCTATACAGCAGCCTAATATTCCTGTCAGAACAGATTTGCAAATGACCCATAAACCAAAGAAGAAACTAAAGCTGAAAGGATGCTCTGGGCAATATAATTTTCTTAACTGACTTTTTGTCTCAGTCTGAGTCATTGATAACGGTTTCAGAATGCAACTTCTAGTCAAGGTTAATAAAGAAATCAGGATATGCAGAAAAGAAAATGTTGGCTTATTAAGAAAAGCAGTTAATTGATATCATATAGTAATGAAATTTCATTGGTTTCCATGACATTTGGTCTAGGCTGTGGAGGGAATCTCACTAAAGAGGAGGGATGTCCAGCATACCAAGAATAGGACATACTGTGTGTTACATCCTGGCTATGCAGAGTAGCCTAGCCAGCTCTAGAGGGACAAATGTCACTATTCATAAAAATTTACATGCATTGGTCAGTGATCTTAGCTTAAAATTATAGAATCATCTTGGTTGGAAAAGACCTTTGTTCAACTGTTTACCTAGTCCAAATTAACAGAAACCTCGTCCCTAAGGGCCACATCTCGGTTGTTTAGATATCTCCTGGGGTGGTGGTTCAGCCACTTCCTCTACCTCCTGTTCCAATGTATCACAACCCTGCTGGTGCTGAAATTTTTCTGAGTATTAGTCCTTGTTCCTGAGGACATGGGGTAGTCACAGAGGCCATTCATGTGCTGTGCAGAGCAGGAACTTGTCCCAGTTGCCCCTCCTCCCTTAACTGTCTCTCTGCACTCTCTTCAGGTTCCCCCAGTTCAGAAATCTCCCTGTGCATGATTGTGCCAGACCTGGAGCTGCTCACTTCGGTGTCCAGGGGTTACACTGGCTAAAAACTACACATGTGGCTGAAATTCAGTCTGTCTGCATATATACTTCAGGCACTTGAACTGAGGCGAGGAGATACCCATTTACTGTTTTGTGTTCTGTGAATTAATAAAAAACTTCAGGCTTGCTGCAGCTTGAATCCTCAGGAGAGACTTCTCTTGACTCCAGGGAGCTTTGCAACAAACATCAGAGAAGGTGCAGCACTGTTAGGCAGTTTCTCATAGAGCAGTTCAGAAAGACTGTGTAAGTCAGTTTAGAGAACTGTTTCTCGGTGACAGTGTATAAAAAGTTGCAGTAAACATCCCTCTTATTCAGGAACTTTGAAAGTTAACGAAAAGAGAAAAAGTTTACAAAATATATTAAATGTTCTTTAAAAACATAGCAGCGCAGCTGGTGACCTGAAGGAACCCTTCCACCTCCAGCTTCCAGTAATGTAATCTCTCCCTCAGATATTTTCTCAGACTGAGTCATTCAGCTGGATGGATTTTAACCTTATTTCTAAAAGGAGAGAATCACTGTATTCAAAGCTATTCAGAGACTGGGACTGAAATGTCACAAAGTTCGTGTTTGACAACAACACTTTCCTTTGTTGACAGTGTGTCTATAGCCTGATTGTCTCCCAGAGAGCATACTTGGCCCAGAAATATGTGATAAGAAAAAGGAAAGCCTTCTGTTAGAGATATTGCACTTGAGTATTTGAGCCTTGGCACAGGCTTTCTTAAGTCTTTTAATGAATGTGCTGTTTAATTGCTTTGTGCCTTATCTTTCCATGATTAAAAGTGAAGGTGAGAATACTTGCTGTACTTATGATATTCAAAGGATAACTCAAGGAATACATGTGAAGTAATCAAATTTTCTGAAGATCATTTGCCCCACAGAAATCCATGTTAGATAAATGTAATTATCATTATGAGATTGATGTAAATTTGATGCCAATTATTTCTGAAGTAAAAAAAACCCTAAAATTCACAAGTCATTTATACAAATGTTAATAATTTCTCTCCTTTTGAATGTTAACAATTGAGTACATCATTATCCATTAGAATTTGGGAGAATGAGGAAAAAGACATTTCTTGACACTTTTTGATGGAACAGGTACAATAGAATAATATAATGAGAACTTATTAGGGAAATACTTTCCAAATAATTTTTCAATAAAAAGTCCTAGCAAAGTCTGCCATTTGTCATGTTCCTAGCTCTAACTCAGTGAATTCTGTTTTATAAAGTGACAGTTCAGCTGATGAGAATGGCAAATACCTTGAGAGACTCAAGAAGATTAAGTAATTATTTGAAAAAGAATGTCTTAACCACGTTCAATAATTATTATAAAATCATACCACTTGTAATCCTGAGCACCATTTGATGACCCAGAATAGTCAGGAAGAACATCTATTAGTTTATTGACGTGACAATATCAGCCTATCCTCTCTTCTGGGACCTGGATGTTAAGCATGCACTACTGGATCCTCAAGGATTTTATTCTCCTAGAACATGTGTGGCCTCAAGAGGAGGTTTCTCCTGCTGGTAGACTGCAGGAAGCAGAAAATTCAGCATGAACTCTGTCTCTCTGTGTGAGCTGGTCTTATTCACAGCCAAAGTATTATTTTAGCAGGGTTAGTGCATCATCTAGAGAAGGATACATTTCTGTTTTGAATGTTCCATTTATCTGTAATGACTGGGCTAATAACACATTTATAAGCAGGGATTATGGTTAGAATTTGTTGCCAAGACCACTAACACCCTTAATTTTTTTGCCTCTGTGTTTTTTTCTGACTGACAGTCCTTGATTGTTTTCTGCTTCTGGTTATGTCTCTATAACAAATGCCTGTCAAGCACCTTGGGCCGTGGGTTTCTAGCATGTTAACTACTGCCTAGTAACTGTCCACATGCTCACTCCAACAGTGTGATAAATTTGATGGTGCTTGGCCTTAGTGAGAGTGAGGAGAAATATGTACACATGGGCACCTAATGTACAATAAATAAGACAGTTATATTGCCTGTGGCAATTGACTTATACAGCCATAGTTTTTTTTCTTTTCTAGCCTTCTGATTGCATACAGTTTTTTCATTCACCCACGCACGTGCAGTGAAATTAAACTGGTGTCTTTCATTGGTGCGATCCCTGTGTTTTAGGGTTGTTAACACTTGCAGTGCACAAATAAAATATAATTGACTCTTTTATGACTCCAGCTGACTCTGACAGCAAAGATCCAGAATAGTGGGGACTTCACAGCATTCTTTGGCTTCACCTCTGTTCTCTCAGTTTTTTATACCAATCATATTTGTTCTGAAAGGTTTTCACTGCGTGTAATTCTGGTACATTTGTCTTAACTGAGAATGTTCTGAAACTTCACTTCAAAATGCAGTCCTCTCTAGCTTCTGACTTACCTAAACTCTTTCTTAGTAAAGTTTTTAGAATCTATTTCCTAGCCTTTTTGCTTTTTCCCATGCTTGTGTGATTTCTCTGCAATGTGTCTAGAGCATGTTGCTTCAATCACTAGCTTACCACATCTTGGTTTCTTTATGTATGAAATGAGCTGCCACCTGAAATTTTATGCTGGGGGCACTGCTTAAATTTATGCACAAAAGAGCTTAGAGAAATCAGTTGCACTGTATTATGCAGTTGCCCCCTATGGCAGTGGGGATAGTTTTCCCAGCGGCCAGAATGGTCTATTACTTGGTTTTTGCTTGTGAGGTGAAAGTGGCCGGAGAGAAAGCTTAAGCCAGAGATGTTGAGTGCAAATGTAGAAATACGGCTGGGAGCATCCAAGCAAACAGCCTCATCTGTATCATTGAGCAGCAGGCAGACCTGGACATTAATACCTGTCTGTATCTGGAGGGCACCCTCCAGGAAGTTGTGTGAGAAAATGTTGGTAACGGATGATCCTGTTTGACACTGCCTGAATGGTAAAAAATGGTAGCTTTGCTCTCACCTTCTATCCACTAGGCATTAATAGAAAAAACAAACCATTAGTAGGAAACTCAGGAGTTCTACAGCATAGTAGCTATAAACACCTAAGCATTGTGATCCTTGGAGTCTTTAATGAGGGGTCAGATAATGCAGAAACAACTGGAGAAGTACTTATTGAATATTAAGCAGCATGTGGAATAGCAAGAAATAGGCAACATTGGAATTTGCCATGGCTGATGATATGATCATTCCTAACTTATTTTCCTTTTCATCAGAAGAGCCCCATTACAGACGGAATTGCATCATTAGAAATACTATTGATCAAGTTCTCATTAGCAGTCATTGGCACTCAACAGCCATTGTTGCATGTGTTATCAGTGCTGCTGAAGCTGATAGTGATCACTGGCTTCTGATAAAGAAAATACAACTCTGTCTTTGAAGCCAACTAGTTGATTGAGTTAAATTGCTTCCATACTCTCCATAATTAGGAGTGAGTTATCAAACAGGTTAACATCTAGCTCTGAAAAGCCATTAAAGCATTACAGGCTTAGTCCAAGTTTCTTTTGTCATCTCATGAGTAATAGCACTGCTTTAAGTCGTTAGTGCCTCAGCCTCTCAAAACATTCATTGAAGTTTAGTGAGCAGACACCCAAATACCTGGCATGAAGTTTGACACTGAAGGACAATTCATGCTCACAGAACATTGCTAAGGGTAGAAGCAGATCTTTGACTCCATGGCATCAAGTCACTAAAAATACCATAAATTCTGTAGTCTTAAAACTGCTACTAAGTAGGATTTCTCTTTCTTCACTAGAGGATTGCTTCTGTGCAGTTTTGGCAATTAGTCTAATGCTGAGTAGGATTCTGATTTGACAAGATCAGCTGCACTACGAAGTTCACTTTAAAGTACCTACCATCTTTCATTCCTTTAAAAAATACACCCTAAAATTAGAGTAGGTTTTAATGCTCCTCCTTGTATGCTCCATTTTAAGTAGAAAGATAAGTTCTGTTATAGCAATATTAATACAAAAATCCAGCAATGCTTTGTCCTGGTTTGGTTTTAATAACTAAAGTGTCTATTGTGCAAGAAAGCCTTCTTGAAGTTCCACCACTGTGTGACTACTAAAAGCTTTAGTCACCTTATTAAAAAGCCAAGGAGCGTTATGTATTGAACTTTCCATTAGCATGTAAAAGACCGGTGACATTCAGCCTGAAAGAAGGCTCTATCTGGACATAATAACATGAAAACATACAACTTGCTGTAGTATTTCTGTAAAACCAGCATTCTTGAAAAAAGTGGATTTTTTTTTTGTTGGTGAAACTATGTACTGGGTGATGAAGACAGAAAGGTATAGTTTCAGTTGATTCAACCTTTAATAATGCCATTAGCTTCTAATCATGCTCTGTTAACTTCAGTAGGCTTTTGCACCAACTGAGGTTCTGTTTTAAAAGTTGGTTTTCTGTGTGTGTTGAACTAATTGATCATGCCTGCTGTGATGGTATGTGAAGCCAAACCCAGGATGCTGATCCTTTGCTTTAGACAATATAAAGGTAGATTAGATCATGAACTGAAGGTGGGGTAGTAACAAAATCTCAGCAGATTGATGTATCATACTTTTTTTGCCACCCTTATTTTAAAATTTGAGGGAAATGACTGTTCTTAGAAGAAGGAAAATTGCATGGGCAGAAAGGGAAAAATGAGAGGTCATGGAGAAGAAGCATCAGCAACTCTGGAGTAGTAAAAGGATAAGAGCACTTTACTTTCTACATTGCCATCCACCTTGGATGTGTACATGGTATGTGCAAGGAGAGAAACGAGGCATGGGGCATCATTTCTTCATGAGTATTTTAGCCCTTGAACTCTTGCCACATCTCCCTGTGACCCAGAGCATCTTCCATGTCCCCAAGTCTGAAGCAGCTCAGGAGGGCACCTCTGTGAAAAACAGCTATGCTGGGTCTCTGGCAGCTGAACAACGCTGCCCTTGCTTAATGTGAGCTCAGTGCTTGTGTTGAACTTGCTTAGATGTCAGGGGTGGTCTGTGACACTGTGGGTCCATTTGAGAGCCTGAATCATGGTAACCACAGAATGATAACAGAATTGGAAAATTTCACACAGTAGCTAACCAGGAGCATCTGTGAGAGACTGTGTCACACAGTGACTCTACAAAGTAATCAACTGTTACACCAAAACTGATAAGGAAAAACAGTGGTTTATTCTGTTGCATAACAGCACTGAATTCCCTTAACAAGAACCAATACAGAAAGTAAAGAGAATTATTTATTGTTGGAGGTGGAATTCTTTTCAGGCACGTTCAGTATGGATAATTCGAGTTCATCAACTGCAACGACAAAAATGAAAAGCCAAGCTAACAATTTGCAAGCAGATGCTAATTCCCCAATTGTTAATGCAACATGGAACATAATTTGAAGTGATTATGAAATTAATGCATTAATACAAAAAATGCTTTGGAGAGAAGCAAATCAGATAAATGTGCATAAAAAGAATTAGCTGTAGACATAATTAGTGAAGCTGTGCTTTATTCACAGTCAGAGGGAAAAATTAAAACTAAACTAAGTAGAAATTTTAGAAAACATTTGAGAATTAGCATGCAAGAAGCCAAAATGAAATAAAACATGGAGGTTCTGAAAAGCTAACACATAGACACATGCTTTGGAATTAAAAGGTACAAAAAGTATCATGTCATCTGTTTGGGAAGGGCACAGTTCCTTGTGTAAGGAAGAATTTCCAGCTGTATGAGCACGTATCCTGGATAAAGATGACTCAAAGCCTGGAACCAGGTCGATGGTAAAACAGAACTGTGTGCCATGAATCTCAAGAGACCTTATACTGTATGGTGAGAAGTGGAAAATTAACAGACCAGGTCAGAAGATGCTGTGCTGTGTTTGCTGCTTTCTCCTCTAAGTCCATGCTTGTTTTCCTGATTGTCATAGGGTAGGAAAATTGACCTGATTCAC
Source organism: Phainopepla nitens (assembly GCA_013400175.1). Classification (NCBI taxonomy): domain Eukaryota; kingdom Metazoa; phylum Chordata; class Aves; order Passeriformes; family Bombycillidae; genus Phainopepla; species Phainopepla nitens. The sequence continues at coordinate 1,915,798 of VXBQ01014957.1, read as the reverse complement.
ACCTGCAAGAAAGAGATTTTGTTCATGTTCCGTTCTAGTCCCTGTACTCATTTTTTCCCATCTTCATGCCTAAAAATCAAGAAGTAGCAGAACCAGGTGTACCCTGACAAAGTTGATATTGATCCAGTGATGTGTGCTCAGCTGTTACTCTCATCTGTTATGTAGATTTGTGGTGGTAGATAATTACTTGAAAGCCATTCCATTTAAATCTAATAAGAAAGTATCACAAAGAACCATTAGATGGTATGGCCATTTCCCAAGAGAATAGAATTGCAACTCAGTGCAGAAATTGTTGTGCCAACTCTGATGATTTTGTCGGCAGTCTTATCATATGTATCTTTTCTAAAGTTGTCAGCGGGTAGAATCAGTTTTAAATTGGAAAGAATTTAAATCCTTGTTAAAATAAGGCTTCTAGGCTTGAGATGTCCACAGGAAAGCTTTAAGGAGAAAACTAATAACCTCCTTTCCTCACCCTAAAACCAGCAAAAAGGTAAACAAAAATTCTACATGAAATGAGATTTTTATGAATGATTCTTTGAAACCAGATCCTTATTTTTCAGGTAGTTAAGTTTTAAAATACTAAGTCTTTAGAAAACATGTGAGCAAATTAAATAGAAAAAAATTCTTCCACTATGTGAAAAATAGCCTGTATTATTGCAGACAATTTAGTAAACTAAAAATAAAAATTAGTTTTTACTAAATTTGCTAAAAATTTACTAAAAATTTAGTAAACTTCCTGCACTTTTTTTTTGCTGTGTATAAGTGTTAATTTTCTTTCACATAGATTCTATACAATTTCAAGAAAAGAACAAAAGTCTTTTTCCAAAACTTTGATAATTATCCTGAAAAACTGTACTTTTACTTCACCTCCCATTTCTACCACCCAGAGCATTTATTTTGGATAGCAACTGAATACTCTGATTCCTGTCTTGTTGCACCCTCAAGAAGATGCTCATTTCCAGAACACAAAAGCAGCAGATGCTAAAGGATCTGGTATTTGCCTCAGACAGGTACGGTGCCACCAGCTGCAAAGAAGTCAGTCCCAGGCATTTTGCCCGTGAAGGGAAAACAGGTGAAGGAAAATTAGCAGTTTCTTACTAACCATACCTGGTTTAAGCAGCTTCTAGTCAAAGTTATTACCGAGTTCCAGGGGGTTTATGGGGACTCTTGTTGCTGAAGCACCAGTCCCCACCTGAGAACTGATGGACTAATTTAAGTGGTTTGGATAAAATCAGCCATGTTCATTGAACAGTTTCAGCTGGCAGGTTTTAGATGAAATAAGGTGAGAATATCTGTAGGAAATGGAGGGATAAGAACATTGTGCAGAGAGATGGAGGTGAGAATGTACGGATATTAATGTTCTTGGGACCAGCAGGTCACCTCTGCCCAGTCTGAGATGTGTTTGCTTTGTGATGTTCTCTCCCCTTGTTTCTTCACTTTGGGTGTGTTATAAAACATAGGCAAGAGTAAGAACTCTGAAATATTAAACAGCACAGTGGCACACGAGTGCCAGGGCTGGCCAGAGGCAAGTGGCATGGCTTGAAACTGTTGGCTATGAAAGCAAGCGTTCAGTGAATTGACCATCTGCCCAGGCTTGGCGCAACGGTCATACAGAATCATAGAACGCTTTGGGTTGGAAGGGACCTTAATGATCATCTCATTCCAGCTCCCCTGCCATGACCAGAGACATCTTCCACCAGACCAGGCAGCTCAGCCCCCATCCAGCCTGGACTGGAGCCCTGCCAGGGCTCATCATGTGAATTGTACATCAGCCCTTGGTGATCCTCTTTTCCCTATCCCTTTTGTTGTCCTGCTTGGGTTACCACACTTTTAGGCCAAAAGTTTCCTCTAACTTTCATTAGGATTAACAACCTTTAGGGCCCGGTATTTGGGGCTGGGAAATGCTATTGTTTGTAATACACTTGCAGTGCAAGTGGCTTCTTTCTTTTTTGTGCCATTGACTGATTAGAGGGGTTTGTCCAAGTAATTTTCCCTCTTGATATGTACGCTTTACTTCTCTAGCACAAAGGTGGTGTGAAGATTAACTAATTAATCTCATGAGATTCTTTAGTGAAAGGAATGCCTTACTGAGCAATAGAACAAAGTAGGGGCAATATGTATGAACACAGCTCATTCCAGACGTCTACAAAGCTAAGGATCTTTTTCTCCCCTAAGCAAGTAGGACTGTAAGAATGTCTCAGCTTATTTTTTTTTATTCCGTTCAGTACAATGCAGAACATCTGTTGCAAAATAATGGATAATTAATAATTGAAACTAGATTGCACTGTCCAAAATAAAGTGCCTGTAGTACTTGTAGATTTCTTGAGTTTTTTGCCTTTGTCTCTTTATTTCTTCTCAAAGTATAATAATCAGTCATTGTTATGAATTAGATTTTATTTCAGAATGGAAGTTTCTACTGTGTTTTACTTAAGTTTTGAGTAATATATTTTCAAGCTGCTTATGGTGATAAAGCTTTTTATGTCCAATGTAAAGGAAGAGAAAGCAGAATGTAATAATAATGAAACAGAAAAAAGAAATTTCCATTTCATGTCAGGTTACTAAATTAGACCCATTCTGTGGAATGAAGACATAAAAATCTAGAATTTGATGTGAGGGAGATTTGAAAAACCAAGAAGCTTAATCTTTTCATGTTCCTTCCCCCAGAACTGATTGCTCCAGAGCTCATGTTTATGCCTATGATTAGGAGCTGAGCCTGACGAGTTCTATTTTCAGCTCTGCTACGGGATCGCAGTGGGTGAAACTAACCTTGGTGTTTTGGGCTCATACAGCACTTCCAGCTTCCAAAGCTCTCTCGAAGTTAACACAGACTTTTAAGATAAAAGGAATGTAAAACTGAAGGTGTTTTTGTTTATCCTAGAACTGACATAACCCCAGGTATTTAAAATTAACACTGAATGAAAACTAAACAGTATCAGATTGGATAAGTCCAAAGAGTTCATGGAATCTCCATGCTTGAAGGTATTTAAATATTGACAGGATAAGGTCCTGAGAACTTATCTGTACCTTTGAAGCTGGCTCAGTGTGAAGCAGAAGTTTAAAATAAATGACCTCTGGATGTCTTTACGTACCTACATTAACTAATTTAAATTATAAATCACTGTATAGTTCTAGATAAGGCAAAAGTAACTCGGAAGCAACCTGCAGTAATCTATTAAATTATAATATCGAGAGGATTTCTTTATTGTTTTTAGCACTGCATTTCTATTTTTTTGTAAGGATGATGCAAAGAAGAGCTTGTGTCCTTTTTTACAGTCCTCATTAAAACACTAGGTGCACTAAGGTAAGGACAAAATGTAGAATCTTTATTTTCATTTAATTCTGGCTTAATGGAAATGGAAGCTGGACTTTAAAAACCTGAAATTTAAAAAGTGATACTAATATTCAGTGGCTCCTTTCTCCCCCATCTCATTTTTTTTCATCCGTTGATTAATTATTACCTCAAAGCAAAAGTATATATTTTGATGATTCACCTTGGCTGCTGGGATTGCAGAAGGTGAAGGTCGATGTTTCTCTCTGTGCATGCACAGCCCAGCCCACAAGCAGTGACTCAGCAGCTCACAAAAACCCCGAGATGCCGCAACTTCTTCAGCTTTAATGGAAGAAAAGAAGTAGCTGAATCTATTCTGGTCTGGTCCAAGGTGAGGCACTTTTGAAAACGGGGCTTCTGCCAGAGCTCAGCTACAAAGAGAAGAGGCTGGAGGTGGGAACCCGTCCCCTGGATGGACGTCCCGACGCTGAGTGAAGAGCAGGGCTTGTGGGGGTGCACTGCCCTCTCTTGGATTTTGGTAGGAACAGGAGCAGTCCCATCGCGAATGGTGCTCTCTCCCAGAGGTTTGCTGAGGGGGCGTTTAGAGTAAGGAGGGATTGGTTTTGCACGCTGTCGTCTCTTAGGAAAAATCTTCTCCCTGCACCTCTGGACTTTCTGTGTACCCCCTTTCGTATCAAATAGGATTAATGGAGAGAACAACTGAATCTCATCTGCACAGGTGTCTCAGCTTCGTGTTTGCTTTTCTTGAGTCTTTATTGCACTGACCCAACTCTATACCTGGGACTTTGGGGATATATAGCACGCACCACCACATAAAATATTTGTAAGTTGTTGCTCATACATACACTTACTCTTTCTATCTAGTAAAACAACCACAGATAATTCCCACAAATAATAAAAAATACAGCTTTTATGGCTGCTTTATTCTGCAGTCACTTTTGTTCTGTTATAAACATCTCGAATAATACAGAACAGGTAAATGGATTTTTTTTTCCCCATCCACTAGCCAGCTTTTTATTCAAACAACATTCATCAAGATGCCAAATGCAATTCTCAACAGTTCTTTTATTAGGAACACTGTGCAATCTCAGCTTTCAAAAATATTGGCAGATGGTAATTTTTCTCTCTTAAAAGATAGTCCTTTGCCATCTAGTATTCTGGTGACAAGAGATTGTCTTATCACTCAATGAACACTGCATCTTTCATGGGGCAAACAAGATGAATTCATTGTCTGAACCTTTTGCCACATCATTTCTCTTACATTTAAACAGCCAAGATTTGAGGAAGATGAGCATGTCCTACCAGTTATGGACCTTCTGTGGGTTCTTGGGGGGAGTGATGATAGTTTCCACTCTCTGGATCTGGATTCAGTCTGAATCTGAATTACACTGTCTAGTCATCATGACTGTGGTTTTCTTTGGGGGCAGCTTGAAGTAAGTTATCCTCCATATCAGCAAAGTGCAAGCTGATTTAATGAGTTTGGGTTATTGTCTTTGTATAAATAAGAACTTCTTTTTTCTTAAGTCACTGAGTAACAGTTGCAAAACAACTCATTCCAGACCTTTTGCTTGTATTAAAGAGGTCATTTCTACTTCTGAGACCATTCTGATCCAGGTCATCATTCAAAGGCAATATTCTTCTTTTGCCTTTAGTGTTAGAAGTGTAATTCTGTCAGTGAATATTTTCTTTCCTTACAAAATTGCTGCACTTTCTGAGTCAAGAACTTCTGGCAATGAAATACTCCACAATGCCTCAATTGAATTATTGGTGTATTATTTTAATGGTGTCTTAATGAAATTGCTCAGCAACTAACCTTGTCTTTTAGCTGGCATTAAAGACAACTTCAAAGCTGTCAGCTCTAGCTTATTTCATGTTTTCATTTGGTGCTCATACTGTTACCCAATTTATTTGAAGCAGAAACTTGGGCCAAATTTTAGTGACATTATTCTTGTGCACAATTCTACAGCAGCTGATGTTAGCCCATGAGGAAAGATTTTTTTAAAACTTCACAGAGGCTTCAGTGTCCTCTTTCCCTATTAATATCCAACTAAATGCTTGAGTTATTTCTTCTATAATTTTGTCTATAATTTGTTTGCTCTTGCAAACATCTACTGCTTCCAGCAACTCAGTCCTGTAAAAGGAATAGGTCTAATTTGCTTTACAGTAGCACTGCATTTATTTCAGAATTTAATGACCAAAGCTGTTCCTTCCTTTGGATTGTTTCACTTTATATCTTATTCTAGGTCTTAAGAAGGCTTAAGCAAGGAATGAGTTAAATTAATTAAAAGCAGAGCACATTTCTTTGAATGCATGTGTGGAGTGCTGAATCTGGAGGACCACATTCTGTCTTTACTCACACTCACACACAGTTATACAAACAAACTTTCACACACACACTCTTACACACTCATATACTCTCGCACACATTTGCACACTCACTCTTGCACACTCGTGCACACTCACACTCACTTGAAAAAGGCAATCCAAATTCAGAAGTGATGTGTAAAGTGGCAGAAATAACATTTCATTATGTTGGGATTCCATGGCCCTGATCCTCTTGCTATCAGTCACCATGTAAAAAAACCAAACCTCATAACCCTCTAAAGTTATGCAACTGACATGCAGAGAAACTGGTAAAAAAAATAAGCTCCTTAGAGAGTGTAGGTAGGGAATGCCCTGCTTTTGTTCAGAGGAGGGCATTTCTAGTTTCTGCTACTGATTTCTTCTTTTGCTGTGTCTTGTAAGAAATATTACTTGTTCTGTGTGGGTTATCAAGGTTGGGTCTATGCATGAAGCTTGTGATAGGTAAGGAAAGAGAAAGGTCTTTCAGTGGACTTGACCTGATTTGCATTTTATCCCTGTTTCTGGTCAGATGATATCTGTTGATACCTCAGAAGTGAATGAAAAAACTTGTGACTCCATGAAATAGATTTGTTTGGGGTTTTTTTTCATGCTGTTCTGTTTCAGTTGTACTATGCTCTTTCCTAAGAAGGATTTGCAAAAAGCTGGTCCAAGTAGAGATATGAGTGGCCAAAATAAAAGACTGAGAGCAATTCTGGACTTTTTTTACTAAGCCACTAAATCTAGCATTCATGGCAGATTTATAAAGCTCACAATTCCATCTCCAGAAGCAAAATCAGAGTCCCCTTGTTAAGAATTCCTGTGTTTCTTTGTGATGACAGCAATAATAAATGTAATTGTCAATGGCAATGGCATCAGCAGAGTTAGCAATGAAAAGGGGTGAAAAAAGTGTGGACTGTTTTAAGGTCTATAAATTATGTTTGGTTTCCATTTGTCGTTTCTATGAAAAGCAAATCACCTTTCTCCCTTTTTAGAGGGAGATGATTAATGGATGCCTTGCATTTGGTTGCAAAAGCCTGTGTCAACTGTATTGGCTTTTTTTTTACAGAAGAAAAAAACCCATCCATCTGCAGCAATAGGAAGTGCAGTGTGTGCTTGCTCTGCCTGGTGTGAATAAGCAGATTCTGATCATTACTGAACACTGATCTGAACAGAAAGTAATTAGTCTTGCTGGGGAGAAGTAGTCTTTGCTCCTACTCGCTCTTCACTTTTGTTTAACATAAGACAACAACAAACCAGACCAGAGGCACTCTAAGATTGGTCTCCCACTAGAAAGGGCTTTTGCTGGAAGTGAGAGGCAGATGAATATAGCTCTTCTTATTCCTGTGTTAGTAACTTAATTTTGTGATGCTGGAATCAGAGGTAGTTTTAAGAACTGTCAATGTGAAAATCATGGGCCCAAGTCCTCACATACAGCCCAACCAAGCTGATAAGGTTATCATTGTGTATGTAACTGGGAGTTGGTAATTTCTTTCAGGTAATGTGGTAGATAAAGATTCTAAGGTTTTTATTTTGTTTTTCACACCCCCAGTAAATGTAAAATCTCCCTATATTTATTTATATCCATTATTAAGGTTGTTCCAGTTTCTGTACAACTCACCCTCTTTTTCACCCATACTGTTCGAGGGATAAGTGAGCCTGCGAGCTCGGATCCCGGGGAGCCGACCCGACCCACCCGCAGTGTGGCGGGGCTGGTTCCCCTGGGCTGGCAGGAACCCAAGCCGGGGCCGGTGGCATGGCGAGCAGCTCTGGGTACTGGAGCCGGGCTGGGGCTGGCCGCTGGCAGCTCTGGAGATGGCGGGGCCGGTTCCCCGGGATGCGCGGAGCCAGGGCGGGCCAGGTGGAGCCGGACCGGGAGAGCCGTGGTGCCGTGTGGAGCATTCGGAGCGCGCAGGTCCGGGGCGGCCCAGGGTCCCT
>VXBQ01014957.1:1809566-1908006 GCA_013400175.1 Phainopepla nitens | reverse complement strand
AAAAAAGATAACTGAACATTAATGAACCATAAGGGTGGGGAAGGGGGTCGCCAATACTTTAAGAGAAGGGAATCAACACCACCCTAGACCTTTGAGCCGGTATAAACCAAGTCTCTGAGCAGAGGGACTTCTGCTGGGAAGCAGAGACCCAGTATTTACTGTATAGTAAATACTGAACATCACCCTGCCCTCTGGATCAGATAAAGTGGGAGACACTACGAGCCACCCAATCCCAGAGCTGATCTCCTGCCCGAATTTTATTCATTACAGGTAACAAGCAATAGGACTAAGGGGAAACGGCCTCAAGTTGCACCAGAGGAGGTTTGGATTATATACTAGGAAAAATTTCTTTACTGAAAGTGTGATCAAGCATTGGAAGGTTTCCCAGTGAAGTGGTGGAGTCACCATACCTGGAAGTGTTCAAAAAGTGTGTGGATGCGGTGCTTAGGGAAATGGTTTAGGAGTGGACTTGGTAGTGTTGGACTAATGGTTGAACTTGATGATCTTAGAAGTATTTCCTAGCATTTTATCAATTTTACGTCCTTTGGCAAGGAAACACGTCAGAAATCTCATTTGACTTCATAAGCGAGGTTGCCTTTCCCTACAGGCTCTAAGGACCAGGATAAATTTAAGATGCGATTTTTATATGCAAAAGTCATGTTAATTCCTCTGCGATGTTTGGAATAAACTCATCCAAAAAACTGTGTTAGCTGGGAAAACAGTGATATGCTGTATTAGGCACTGAAAAAGCAGAGCAAGATGTTTGATGGAGCAGCTCACATTTCAGGAAATCCAGCATGCTTTCTACAGTGGAGCCCAAAATGATAAAAATAGTTTCTTTCTAATCTCTTTATCTTAGGTATTCCTAGCTATTAAAGTTTATGGCATCTAAATTTAGATTAATTTTTGTTATTGTTTCTGGTTTTGGTTTTCATGCTTTTCTTGTTCAACACATTTGTGTCCGGTTGTATTTTCTGTATAAGCAGCTGCATAAAGTCAGTGGGTAATACACTACTTCAAAGCAGAAATTGGGTTAATTTATTTAAAAGGAAATTCTAAAGAGTACTTACTTTGTATTTCATATGCTGCAAGAAAAAAAAGCATTAAAATTAATTGTACTTTCCCTCCTTTCTCATTTATATTCCAGGCAACTTAGGCAATAAAACTAAACAGACGTGACTGCAACTACATTAGCATGTAGCGCAGCTCAGTGAAAGTGTGTTTGTAGAATGAAATGGTTGATATTGAGATGACATCTGCACTATTGGCATTTTGGAGGTAGAGGGTCTGACTACAGACTACTGCTAACCTGATACTGTGATCTGAATGCCCAGAATGGTGGTTGGAAATCACTAGGTGCACTCCTGAGGTGTATCACAGAGTCACTGAATGGTTTGTGTTGGAAGGGACCTTAAAGATCATTTAGTTCCAACCCCCTGCCATGAGCAGGGGATGTTCTGCTTTAGTTTCCTTGAAAAGGAATTTCCTGTGCTCTGAGATCACTGTGACCTGAGTCAGAGCACAATGACTTGCTAGAAGGGTTTCCCCAAAATTTTGGAGGGCTAATTTCAGAAGCAAACTCCTGGTGTGCTCTGAAAGGTTTATATAAATATACACAGCCTTTTCCTCTTGTTTTGACCTAGTTTTCAAATAGATACCAATTTATTCTACTTATCCAATAAATGTTATCTTTTGGGCTTGTAATTCTGATTATTTACATATAGATATGCTGTCATGAAATTGATTTATCTTATAAAAAACATGGTGCTGCGGCTGTGATGTGAATAGTGACTGATAGTCGGCTCTGACTTGTTTTGCTTTATGACACGTGTGCAGAGTGATTAGCAATGCAAGGTACAACAGTGGAGCAGATAGTGCTGAAAGCTGGTTTCATAGTTAGCAATCTGACTGCTGGATAGAGTCATCCATCAGCTCCCTGCCCTGTCTCCCGCTCTCTGTGCGCCCTCGAATAAATTCCCGGCAGTTCGTACAGCTCTGCCACATCTGCGGTGCTGTTGGCATATGAAGCAAAACCGGTGTGTCCTGAAGCACTTCTACCTACAGAATGGCCGGTTATCACAATGCAAAGCCAAGGCTTTTGGAGACCAGAGATGCTTGAAAACAAAGAGCTAATAGCCCAGAGTGGTAGTCAGCAGATTAAAGCCAAAGTCAGCAGTGTTTGAAAGTCTGCTTAGGCACTTAACATTTATTGATTGGGTGAAGTATTAGGTGCTTCAGTGCCTCAACAGTTTCTCCCTCCATACCCTTTTTAAGAAATGCAGATAAGAGCACTTTCACACTTCAGAGGAGTGGCCTGACAGAAAATGTGTTAAGGCAGTGATGTGCTTGGATGTGACAGTGATGAGGTCAGATGAGTTCCTTGTCCAGGTAGAAAGAAGTATGTGACACTAGAGTGGATCTTGATTAACAATTTGCCTTAGAGGCACAATCCAAAGTCAGTGACAAGACTCTTATTAACTTCAAGGAGCTCGGATCAAGCCCATTGATTTGTGCTTATTTCTGCTCTAGTTGCACTAGTCCAAATTAATGCTGTGCTGTGATATTTCCAAATACCAACATAAAATCTACTCAAGAATGAAGTCATAAAAATAGGAAAATCATAATGCTTGAATCACAGTACTGAATCAATAATGTTGAACATAGGAACCTGGTCCCAGAAATTAGCGTGATTAAAAAAAAAGGAACCAACTGATAAACACCACAATTTTCGGCTTCAGAAGCTGAATAGGCTACTTAGTGACAGTATCTTATATTTACATATATTGATAGTTTGATTATTATCCTTTCTGTGTAACCTGTATCATCTATCAATCTTTAGTTTGGAAACCATGTTAATTATATGCTTGGGATATTTGGAAGTGTTAAATGAAAATAAAAATGTTTGAAAATGCACATTTTCATTACCAATTTCTAAAGTAAATCAGATATAATAGGAGATTCTACTTTTATGCTACAATGGAAACATTACCTTGTTTTATGTTAGAGATACAGTGGGGTTGTGTAACTGGTCTGAGATTATTCAGGAACTGAAAGTGCAGGGGTTTTGCAGAACCCCAAACTTCTAAGTCAGAGGCCAAATTATTATGCTACCAAGGAGGTTTCTAGAGACAGAAAAAAAATTGGCAGCTGCTCAGTAATGAAGGACATGCTCTGTGTAGATTATATGTGTATTTACACCTTCATGTACAATAGCTCTTTAGCATCTGGTGTCTGTGAGACACCAGATGCTATGCTTCCTTATAATTCCTAGGTAGTGAGTTAAGTTGTGTCTAACTCTGCCTGCCTAAATGAAAGAAGAGAAGGAAATGAAGTGTGTGATTTTTGCAGTGCTCAAACCCAGACAGGAATTTGTTCTGAGAAATGCCAGGTGTGGATATTTTCATTTCAGTCTTGCCTAAAAACAGATCAGTGTTTGCCATTTGCAAAGCAAATTAGAAAAAATAAAATAAAAATGCTAGTGATTCAAGCCTGTAATACCTCTCCAAAGCAAACATTCTTTAAAACTTTTCATGTTTTCAGTCATGATGCCTCATTCCCATTCCTTGGGGGTATTACTCTGTTTCTTGCTGAAATACTGGAACAATTCCTTTTTACTGCTCAGACCTGTATATTCTTCCATGCAGAGACACATGAGAGGAGTAATTCATTATTGCCACTGGTACATCAGCAATGAAGACCAATTAATACCAGAGCTAATGGGGTGAAGTAGCTACTGCAACTCTAAACCATGTATCTTTGGTCACTCCTAAACTAACACTCCTGGAGGAAGCTAGAAAGCAAATTTACTGTGGAGAGATTATTTTTTATACACTACCAAATCTATAATTCACAGCACTGTAGAAACTGGAGGTGGAAAGAACCCAGCACATTATCAAATGTCTTCCTGAGCCAAAGCAAGACTGCTTGTTGCAGACAGCCAGGTTATAATGTTTTAGGCAGTGAAACTGCCTTCTCTGAAATTTCTGCCAGAATCTAACAAAACCCACCATTAGAGATCAGTGTCTCTCCTCTCTCTGTGTTTTGGGTTTCTTTTATTAACACCTAACTTTTTGTCTGGCACTCCCAATGGATCATTCTTGAAGACCTTAGCAGCCCACTGTGCCTGCCAGGTAACCTCTGTGCTCTAGTATTAAAAATTTCAGGTTTAATTTTTCAAATAAGCTAAGCACAGCATGATTTAGGTCTGGTTTAACTAGTGGTAAAGTCATTCTGCCTATTTGATCATATGTTATATGTTTCTATACTAAAAACATATTGTTATCATTACTGAAACATTGACTGTAGTAGCTTTGACACTACACTGAAGAATTTTGTAACAGTCATATATAATAAGCTTCTCTGAAGTTCCTAGCTGCTTGCTTAGTTTTCCATCTGACTTCTCTTAACCACTGTATTTTCATCTCTCCCTTCCATATAGATTATGCTGCTGACTGATCCAGAGGTTGAAAGCAGCTTATTAATCAGTTCTGATGAAGGAGCCACCTATCAAAAATACCGTCTGAACTTCTACATCCACAGTCTGCTCTTCCATCCCAAACAGGAAGATTGGATCTTAGCCTACAGCCAAGATCAGAAGGTAAGACTTGTGGGATTGTTTCCTTAGGGAGAACCCAGAGCTTCCCCATCTCTCTGTGCAACTGCTGCAGAGCATTTAGGACAGTCTTTGGGGTGATACCAGGACAATCTTTGGAAACACCAGTTTGGTATTTCCAAGCAGAAAACATTGACCAAGCCTCAGTGTAAAGGTCAAAGTAAAAGTCAGAGGTCAAAGTGGGCATCTGCTGTGCTCCTGGGGCCTAGCCCTTTATTACTGATCTGGCAGTCTGTGTTTATTCATCCATCCTTTTGGCAGTATTGTGTGACAGGCAACGGGCAGAGAAGACAGCTAGGATCCTTCACAAACCTCTAATGAGGCTTTTGGCCTCTTATTCGACAATTCTCTTCTTCCAGTTTAGTATCAGCTCCAAGAACAGTACAAGACACTCCTTGTTCCTCTCTGGTTGGCATATTTTCAAGAAGTTTTTGATTTTCTAAGAGGAAAAAGTAGCAGTGAATCAATTTCTTTTGAAGTCCAGTTCCCTCAGTACGGGTAATACATCAGCCAAATAAATATGCTGTAAGATTTGCCTTCATTTTTTGCTGCCCAACGTAACACAACAACACAGGACTTTTTTGTAGAGAACTCATAGTAGGAATTTTTTGAAAATCAGACACATCGATACAAGTCAGTTTGCTTACAGCAAAGGACTTGATAGACCTCAATCTGTTTAGTTCAACAAAAAGCATATGAAGGAAAACTGTATTGTTGCGCATAAATATTTCTATGGGCGAAGACAAGTCATAGGAGAAACCATTTCAATTTAGTGATAAAAACTTCTAACAAAAACTGGTGGTTAGGAGTCAATGGCAGATAAACTCGGCTGTAAAGTAACTAGCCTTTGGAGCAAACTGCTCAGAGAAATTGCAGATTTCGCATCCTGACACTTTAAAATTTTTGAATAAAACTGGAAAAATACCAAAAGAGTTTGTTGAGCTCCCAGCAGGGGTAAAAGAGTGAAATATCTTGCCATTTACCATACAGGATTTTATACAGAATAATTTAGTGGTCTCCTTTTTGTTTTGTGTATGATGAGTCTATGAGAACAGAATCTATGAATATAATCAATAAGCTAACTATTGGCTGAATTGTTCAGGTTATACATTAATGTAAGCATCAACATAGAAGTTTGAAATCTGTGATGTTTTCTATCTGTGTAGTCAAATAAATTGTTAAGTAATTAAACCACTAATTTTCATTTTGCGTAAATTAGGCTTGTTGTTACTTACTGTAAGCCTGGAAAAACAAAGGCATAAGGAAACTGAATAAGTAGGTAAGATTGCAAAATGATCGTATTGAAATTTTTGGAATATTTTCTTCCTTCACTTTACAGTCAAAACCAGAATCCTTCCAGGACTGCAGCTTAATACCCTTTGGAACTGAGAAATGCATCTTGCCTCCTAATTCTTTCTGTGCAGTCAGTTGCATGCAACACTTTTCACACACCCTCTCTCACAGCATTTTGTAAAGTGTGCTATGGCTACACTCTGTTCAGAGAAACATACAGATTAAATAATTTCTCTGTGTTCAGTATGTAATTAGACAGGGCCAAAATGTTTCCTTTCCCTTATGGCTGTTGAGTGCTCTGGACTGATACGAAACAACAGAAGCTGGTCTCTGATGTCTTTTTAGGACCATTGGAATGAAAGCTACTGTGTTTAATAACACGAAATTTATTACATGAAGATCAATGAAACTTTCACTGGGAACTTTGTCAAATAAAAGTAGGATATAGTAGAAAGGTAATTTCAATTGCTAGGGTATTCATACTGGTCAGGAAATAATTCTGCATTAGAGGCCATGCAGCTAAGGCTTATTTAATTTATGATTGATGTCTACCAAGACATCACTATTTCATAGAAAATGCCCACTCTTCCACAGAATCCTAAAAGACAATCTGTTTGTGTGTTAACATGAATTTATGAGGTTGGTGTTGGAGTAGTGTGTATGGAGTGTTTGCAAGGAGTTTGGGGAGAAAGAATGCAGGCTTTATTATAAATTTTTTTTGTTATGGAATTGATTAGCAAATTGAATAACTGTTGGTAATTCAATACTGTAGTTGCAAGATAGAAATCAAGTCTGTACATCTGTACCAATTAACTCCAAAACAGAATTTTAAACGTATTCTGAATGGGTGTGAGTCACAGCCCTAGTTTCTACTTTAAAGCCTAATGGATACATTTTCTGACTTGAACAAGCTTTGCTCAAGAACTGTAGAGGGTAACCAGCAGGCAAAGAGTATTAATCAGCTTGGACTAAATTAAATGTAACTCGAACTAAGGGTCAAGTTCAGCCTATGGCTAAATGTAAATGACTCCCATTGGTTTTGTGTTTGTGTATCCAAAGGCAGAATTTTCTCAGAGTAATTAAGAGGTCCTGCAGGTATTTAGATAATTGCAGTGGGAGCTGAGGGGTGCTTTGCAACAAATGACACTGCTATTAGCTATTTCCTTATCTTGTGCTAAGGCCATATTTAAGAAAGAGAATCCATTACTCCTTGGATTCCAGGCACTGTGTGCTTACTGACTTGAGAGTCACCCAGGGAGGCAAGGGAAACGTATCTGCATGGTGCATTTTGATGCCACTAACTTTGATGCCACTGACTGAAGAGGCTGTGAGGGTTTTCTTGTTGGGGATTTTGAAGAGTAAATTGGATTTTGACCAGTTGGGATTGGTGCAATAATTTAATTTTGCTATTGACAGGAGAGAGGAGATAATCAACTAGAAAACACTTTTGCATCCTTCTAGCAAGCTGCTTGATTGTTGTCATCCATTTGCATTGTGTCATTGCAGCAAATGGGATGGGGAAAATCAGGTAGTGAATAGAACAAGAGGTGGAGAGACAGGAAGCACATTGGATCTGGACTGCTTTGGTTCTTGGGTGTTGTCCATCGAAAGGGCAAAGCCTACAGTAGTGGGTGCCTCTCATTGCTCAGTTGTAATAAATAGTAAATGGGTCGCACAGAATCATCCCTCAATCTCTTCACAGCCCACTGAGTCTATCACTAGATAAGATCTTTTCTTGTTTGTTTGAATAGGGATTTACTCAATGGCAGGGAAATCTGTTTTAGCTGAAGTAATTTTATGTCCCAGTTTCTTGGGTGTTGATTGTGAGTGAATGTGGTTAATTACTGGGGTTCAGCTGATGAACAATAACTCGTTAAGCTTCAGTGACTCCGTTGCTTTTGTTCACATATCTTTCTTCTGTGTCTCTGCCTTGGGCAGTGGACTTGAATTACCACTGCTGACAGACCAGTCCCTAATTCAATCTTGGCTTTTTCCTGCCAGTCTTGAGAAAAAAAAAGAGCAGCAAACCATCTGCTGCCTGCACTAATTGCTTCATGATTGCATTAATTGTTCTGGCTGAAAGTACAGTTGTTACATGGCTGATTCTTACCACATAATTGCAGAACTACTGCATGCCTCTCCATTTTCTGCATAAAGGAGTTACAAATCAGAAGGAAACTACAGGCACAGTAAAGCAGTGCTTGTGAGGCAAAGGCTTTTTGGAGGTCTTGTACATGTAAGCTCTCGTGAGTTTAATCAGCTTGCTTGTAGAATGAGGGGCTGTATTTTATGGGAGTATTACTTATGTATTACTATGTAATCTTCAAAAGTGGTTTGCTGTGTAATCAGACCGTGGAATATAAGAGCCTCTAGTTCATGTGGAGACATCTTCTGCTATTCAGATGGGTCAGGCACACAGAGGAGTAGTTAGCAATCAGCCAGGAATAACAGAGCTATTTGGGGAGATGAAATAAAGGTGAAATTGGGAGACACAAGTCGGACAGGCAAAATGCAGAGTCGTAATTGCCCAGCTCAGGCAAAAATGCACAAAAGCACTCAAGTACTGAAAGGCAGCAACAGAGGCTGAAAAGCAGGTTTAAAATGGAGTTGTTGTTGTTTCTTCTCTGCTCTCATTTTAAAGTAACTCTTCAAAAGTGGAGCACCCCAAATTAAAAGGGCCCTGTCAACAAAGCACTAGGAAATGAAGAGGTTTATATTTTGGGGTCTTTTTATTTCTTTATTCATTTTGCTCTTTTCCAAATGTCTGATTCCATCTTCCTACCTTTATTTACTGTGTGTATCATGCTGAAGATGAATGTTAGGGACTGATACTTGGATGTATTTCTAAAGTGCTGAGTTTTGGCAAATTAAGATTCTGATACTTTTGAGACAACATCTTCTGACATCAAACCATATCATCTTCCTCATTTTCCTGCATTAAAGGATGTCCACTCCTCATGCATGTAGGTGGAAGAGAAAGGTATTTTTATATCTGAGATGACAGAGAAACCACTTAGAGAAGAGATACAGATTCACATGGCCACAGGATGTCTGTGAGAGGGCAGGCCAACACTTAAGAGTACCTTCAGCCCCATCTGTCCATGTGTTTCGGTCTAATGCTTGTGTCTGACAGTAGAGTGTCTGCCATAGATGTAGCCAGTACTCACTCTTCATGATGTGATGGACTATTCTGATTACACTCCATAATTTTAAAACCTTTCATTTCATTGCATTAAGATCTTAGTTTGAGGGTGAATCTGCTTGGAAAAGGATCACACTCACAACCTCCAGGGATTACTTTCAACATAAATTATTCTTTTTCTATTTACACACTCTCAGTTTCAATGGTAACAGTCATTTCTTACTTAGACCAGAGAAGGAAGAATAAAATCCAGATTAATTTTCTCAGAAATTGCATCATAGGTAAAAAAGAAAAGAAAAGAAAAAAAAACCAACAAGAACAACAACAACAAAAAAAACACAACAAGAACAACAAAACAAAATCAAACCAAACAAAAACCACCAAAACCAACCAAACAAAAAAACCCCAAATAAACCCCAGCAAAAACCTCCAAAAATCTGTTACCATCAAGTGACCTCCTTTTGGTTTTGTTTTTGTTTTTTTTTTCCTACACTGCTGACAGCAGTGGTGACAACAATTTAGAGGACTATTCAATTGGGCTAATGTTAGCTGAGGGAGGCTAATCCCATCTAAAATTAATGGAGGGGAAAAAAGCTTCTCTAGAGTGGTAAGCATTAGCCACTTTGAATCATCCTCTGGAAAAGCCTATCTCTTTTGACAGACTGTGGACACAACCAGGGAACTAGTTTGCATAATGCTAACTTTAGCCCGTGTGAATAACTCCTCCTTTCCCTGTGGCATTACTCCTGTGACAGTCTACACTATTTGTGTTAATATTTGAGGCACCACTAATAATCCAAGCTAGTTTTCCAGCAGACTTGATTGTCTCTGATGCACATTGATGAGGATGGAACAAGTAACAAGTAATTTCCATGTTAAAAGTTGTTTGCCCCAGCTTTTGCAAAGTTGCACTTTCTGCTTGACCTTGGTTAACTCTTCTGAGTTACCAGCACCTGTGCCAGGGATGCACAGGGCCTTCCTCACAAAGGCCATGTGAATGCTGTTCCCTGTTTTTAAGACTTTTCATGTGGTTATGTTTTTAAGCAAGCAATGCACAGAAATACCCTCATGTGTAGCTAGGGCTGTGTGTGAGGACTCGAAGCACAGATACCTGCTAGGCATCCTGTGTGATAACACATCTTGCACGCAACCCTTTGCAAATGTCCCTTGCTATCTCTAGGCAAATTGATAAGCATTTGGTGGCAGCCAGCATTCTGAAAAAAAACAAGGAAGGGACATCACAAGAAGAATAATGGTTCCAGATTGTATCTTCTTATTTTTTTTTCTTTCTTTCCTTTTTAAATTTGCCATAAGCCAGTGTAGAAAGTGTGTTGAAAAATATAGTTACCTGGAGTACCCATCAGTCTTTTACAGACTTCACTAAGCATAATGTGCTGGGGTAACAATTTAAAATAAAGAATGGAATGAAAAGTGATAGTAATCTCTAATGTTGTTTCCTACTCTAAAACTAAAAAGGAAAAAGAAAAAAAATCAACTGCCAGAACCCAGTGGAAGATAGATTTCTGGGCGAGGAGTGTGATCAGTGAAACAGAAGGAAAGACTTTCAAGCAGTAATCACGCTGCTCTTTACCACTGGCTCACTCATCTTTAGGCAAATCAATATGTCCTTGCTTATTCATCTGTATAAACATCAGCCCTCTGTACCCTCAGAAAACTTGTTCTTTTTCTGGTTTGGGATCCTTGGATACATACTTTCAGTTAAGGGTAAATCCATTATTTGTGAGATTTTCTGTGTTCTATATAACTCCACTTTTCCTACTTCCATGAAAAAAATTCCCTTTTCCTTTCCATCAGAGTTGGATGGTTCACTGGATTAGGAACAAAAACATGTACTCCATATCACTGGATGTACTACTGACCTCTGTGGTGTTGAGCAACACCCATCACTTTTCTGTACATGACTCACCTGTGTCTTCTCTTTCTCTGTCTCTGTCACTTGGTTGAGTGTAATCTTCAAAATGTCTCCAGTTTCTTGTTATACAAAGTGCCTGTCAACACTACATTCACTTGAAGCCATAGATTTTAATATAATGCAAATGATGAACAATAATTTATTCTTAAATTTAAAACTGTGCAGGAAAATTCTGACACTTTGCCCTAAATTCTGCTGTAGTAAGCCTTTTTCTCTTCTGTTCTCATTCAAATATGATGCACTTTCTAAACAAAAATGTGCTTATTTATTGCAGTTATCTAAGCAATTATGAATTTACTTAGTAAATTTACAACACAGCAGAAAGCAAGTGCTGGTTACCCTGTTGCCTGTAATAGAGATAGTATTTTTTAGTAGAGAAGGGAATTAACCTTGAGGACAACATACTAAGTGCAGTGGTAAATACATCATCCCTTGGACTTGAGATTGGGTGGCTTTCCAAATGATACAATCTGGTTCAGCCATCAGTTGTTGGCCTGAATAATTCTCTCTACTGCTTGAGTTACTGGTAAAGATGCTGCAGCATCTGTTAGGAGGGGAACACATTGATGATATTAGAGGCTCCTTCTGTCTTTAATATATATATGCCAGTCAGAATCCTTTAAATACCTCCTGGTAAAAAATATGTTTCCTGTCGCTTTTTTAGCATGTGAGTTGAATGAACTGGGGACATCATCCTAATGCAGTTGCTTGCAAACTGCCACAAAACCAGAATACTGGCTGATGTGGCTCATAGCTGACAATGTGTGAGGAGTTATTGAGGGGTAGGTAGGAGGAAAGCTGAGGGTCATCTTCAGGGCACTTTGATCTGCTGAACATTCATAAAAGCAATTGCTGTGTCATGACCATACCAAACAACTCTGCATGGCAGTAGCATGTGGTTCATCAGCAAAAGCAGCTGCAGAGCTGCAGACATCAAACTGGTGTTTGAATGGGCTGTGAAGCAGGTGTCTGACAGCTTTATCACTGATGTATTTCCATCAGCATTCAATAAACACCAATTATTGGGTAACCTTATTGATGGCTTCTGTGTGCATGATTAATGCATTGCCTGCAACTTAAAATGTTTCAAGTCTATGCAGCATCCTGTGAACTTTATTGCTTCAAGGGTATTTAAGCTTCTTAACAGTGGAACTTACAAATAGATTAGAGATCAGGGAAATAAGTGAGTATCAGCCCTGTAGCCCATTTCTGTATGCTTTATTTTAGGAAAGAAATACCATGCATGATTTCAGATTCTTTTTTATACAAAACATACAGTTCTGTTAAATGCAGTGCTAGCAGAGAAAAGCCTGGTTCATAGTGTGATTCAGGGAATAGCAGCATACCTTCCAACATTTGGCTGCTGTGAAGAAGAAATGCCCTGTGCAGCCATTTCTTTAAATGTTATGTACTTGGTTTGATACCCAAGTAATCCGCACTGGATGCACATTGGGAACATGTGTCCATCCCAGTCCCTGTTCATTCCGTTTCATTCCTGTTTTAAGAAATCTCTTTTGCCACTGTGGAAACTTCTTTCCCACTGTGGTAATTTTTCATCCAAAAGATAGAGTCATAGGCAAAGGAGTGTGAAAAACCATAAGGGACTATTGTATATGCCCATATAAACATGTTCAATCTGAAGTCCTTCTCTGATGCACTAACCCCACTTTTTCTGCAGACTGTATAGAAAGCAAAAGAAATGTGAGAGAGATTTAAATTGAAGAAGTACATCACCAAATTGCAGCAATCCACGTGATGCCTTCCCTACTGTTCTTTTCTTTCCTGAGATTTTAGATCAGTTCAAAATATGGTCTTTCACAGTTTAATAATACTTGAAAAATGCTCTTATGAACAATGAGAATGATGACTGAAACCTTGTGGAAGACTAGAATTTCTTCAAATGCACCTGCATTTGTAGTAGTGGTAAAAGTAATAGTGGTAAAGTACAATTTACCAGCAATAAACTTATTCTGCATAAATGAATGAGAAGAAGAAGGACTTGCTGGCACGTATTTCAAATCGTGTTGTTGCATCTCCAGAAAAAAATTGTCTTCATCCAGTTGGACTGTTATGCCTATAGTTAAAGCTAAACTGCTTTTGGGATGTTGCATTTTTTGGCAAATTTGAAATTTGAGGAAAAGAAAGATCTCTCAAAATATTTATATGGTTCACCAGTGCAAAATCTGTGGCTAAGGTGCACTGATGCTTTGAGGATTTTTTGTACATGAGTAAATGGTGTGTGAAGGGGTGAGGGGGAAACAGATGAATAGCATTAGTTTTAATCATCTCACAGAAACCTGAGGAAGTGTAAGAGTCAAAAAGTCAGCATATGTGAAGAAAGTACCAGGAACACTGGCTAGTAGAAACCTTCTCATGGAATTAGAGGTGAATCTGAATCAAACCCAGTGCTTTCAAAGCTGTTCTGAGCTAGTTTTCCAGTTGCATCTGGTTTTTATTACATCAATAATGTAGTGTAGATTGATTTGTTTTGGTCTGATCTGTGTCCAGGAAGAATGAGCTGAGATTGCATGGAAACTAGAGGTGAGAGAAAGAAAGCCTTTTCCTTTTGAATGTTAGGCCAAAGTTGGAAAACCCAGTCAACCCAGACTCCATGCTGTATTCCATCATAACTTGTTTAGGGGAAATCTCTTAAGTAAAAGAAAAATAATAGAAACTACTAGCTTTCTCAAAGTATTTCCCTAAAGTAATTTCCAACATGCAATTTAAATCACCCTTTATTTAATCAGGTTTTGAATTCCTATGTGCATATTTTTTCTTACAAATCATTGTATAAAATTTAATATCCTCATCAGCATAGGAAGCAGATGGAACTGCCACATGATTCAAGATCTGTATGTGGAGAAGCATCAGAATCAAATATTTAATCCAATTATTTTAAATGCTGAATGATGAAACATCATGGACACTCAGGGTCAGTTGTATCTGCAGCAATCTGTAAAGGCACTTAAATGAAGATGGAGGCACAAGATGTTCCTCCTAGCTTTGGCTAGGAAAAGTAATTGTTGAAAACAGAAGGGGTGATGGTAGGTCTTGACTGGCATAATGACCCTTCAGATGGCATTATATCAGAGTGAGTGGGTCAAATAAATCCCTGTTATTCTTAATGAAACATTTTGGAAAAAAAAAAATCATATTTTCTCCCTATATTTTATAGAATTTAGTTGGGTTTTTATACTGTGAAATGCAAAATAAAAAATTAGTCAAGTCTGAAGTTGGTGCTGGAAAGATCAGAAAATTAGAGGGGAAAAAGAATAATACATGGCAACTGTATCCTGCTGTTACCTAGACATCCCAGAGCATTTTAAGGTGAAGCTTACACTATCCCTATGAAATACATGAGCAGCTCTTGGGCTTCTCATACAGACTGGGAAATAAAAAAGAGGGAGGGGGAGTATCATATCAAGTCTGGTGTGGATAAGGAAAGGAGTTCAGTTTTCAGATGTCAGCTTTCCTTACTCCCAGAGCAGAGGTGTCGTGTTGTGAGAGAGCTGGGGAATTGTCTTACCACTCAAAGGGTTTATTTGAATCCCTGCTCAGCCTCAGAACGTATTTGTAACCTCAGAACAGCCTTTTATTTTCTTTTCTTTTGCATTTCTTTTTTCTTGTATAAATGAGGTAGGTGGTAGGTTTCTACTTCACAGAATATTAATACCTAAAAAAGCAAAACAAAGCAAACCCAGACTGTTTAATGGTTGTTACACAATCTTTTTATTACACAGAAAAATAAATGTACAAGAGAAGAAGCAAGAAGAGAATCATTCCCTGATGAGCAAGGGTCAAATCTGAAAGATCAATACAAGATTTGTACTTCATAATGGTTTTGTCTCTGTGAAACTAGAAATGTCAGCTTGGCCCTCGGATGAAAACATACAATGAAATTGTATTAGGCTCCTTTTCTATCTATGCTTGAAAAATAAGTGTAGCAAAGAACATTATCTAACTTCAGTCTAATAATGCAAATTGTCATCAGACAGCAGTGCTTGCCAAAGAAAACAAAATGTCATCTTTGAAGGGATTGCATGCACAAGGCTATCACAAGAAGTCCCAGGAGAGAGAGGGATTTTGTAACAAGAACAAAATGCCATGCTGGTTTTAAAAAATATCCATTCAAGCACTACAATTGCTAAAAGGGAAAAATAATCCCAGCTGTATCATAACTGATACTTGACAAAAATGTAGCCTTCAAATACTTTTTTTTTTAATCCAACTGAATAAATTAGGTTTAAAAATTAATGATACTTAAAATAAAATATCTGAAAAAATCTTTACTGTATTTTTTTTTTTTTTTTTTTGGGAAGGTGGTCATAAATAAGGTGGGAAATTCCCCCTCATACTTTAGTGCTGCTTGTGCTGCTGTGAGTCAGTAAAGGCCAAAGCTGGTGCTGAGATAATGGCAGAGGATGAAAAACCTTCTAAAGTCTGGTTATTAAAGTGTCTTATCAAAGACAATGAGAGCTTTGGATATGGGCTCCCAGGGAGCTGGCATTTCCCTCTGAGAGCTGTTGCCTTTTCTCACATGCTGTCTCCAGCTCACTGGGCACTGGCTTCTAATTTAGGAGTCCAGCCCTGACAGTGGAATTGCTGTATCCATTTCCTACCTTTGAAACAGACTTAGAAACTCTTGCATTTCTCCACTTTTTGCCTGAATCATGTCTTCTTCAGGGCACAGATTAGGAGAAAGCGGGGCTGGCTGGGTGCTGTGCAGCATCACAACCTCCGTTCTCGTGGGGGAGTTGACAGATGCTGAAGGTAGGGGCCTCTCTGGAGGCAGAGTGAGCTGGAAGAGCCAGAGGGAAGCTGTGGCACTGGGGCTGTCGAGCTCCTGGCACTGCAGTGGGACTGCAGGCGTGGAGGAGGGCACTATACGAGCACAGAGAAAGCTTTTGCAGGCTGTAATTAATTCATTCGGGGTACCCTTACTGTCACCAGCAAATTCAGAGAGGGAATAACCTGCTGGAAGTTCTGCTCAGGGAAACCAGAGGGAGATAAGGGTGAGAGATACAAAAGTGGGAAAACAAGATTCAATATGATGACTTCAGCCATGGCAACATCAATGTCCCTGGAAAGCTGCGTCCTATTTATCCCTGGTCTGGAAATACAGCGATATTTGCTGAGTTTGGATTGCTCCCTGTTCTTAATTAAAGGATCATATGAGCTTTATTGAAATGTAAATTACTGTATGTCAAAGACAGTACTTGACACAGAAGAAACTACTTTGCCATGAAAATAAAAATATTGACATCAGAGAGATGACAGATAACAGCAATAGTTTATTGTTATCATGTATTTATTTCTTGCTGCAATTATAAAAAAGGGTCTAGAAATTGATTTTGACTGTGAAGGAGGGAAAATACTTCCTGTAATTGTAAAGTTCTTGAATAGATGACCTTAAATCACTTCAAAAAGTCGTTGTTCAATGTTCCAAAGATTTTCTTTAATTTCCAAAAAGAAGTTTTCCTTTCTTATAGTTAGGGTTTCCTAAAGTTTTGAATAAAAGTGTATCTGTAATCTTCTACTTAAGGAAAAATAACAGACTCACTGAAGTTTTAAAATTGGATGCACTTCTAGCCACAGAACTAAACTGTTTTTCCCTCTTACTTACTCTTCCTATCTTCTGTCCCCTCCACCTTCTTCCCTCTCTCTTCTTTGTCTGTTCAAGAGAAAGGGAGATGAAAGAGGTGAATTTTTAGCTTTAATATTTCAAAGTAAATTTTAACACATGCTAGTCTACTGTTTACTAAAAAGCTCTTTTAGTTAGTTTCTCCATGTTCTTACAAGTTTTTACCATAGGAAAGGTGAGGGATATTGGATTTTGCATTTGGAATCAATATGCAAATAAATAGACCTCAAAGTTTTTTTACATCCTTGTCTCATAATTCTTAAAATACATACAAACAATCTTTCTGATGAACCCAAAGCTTCTAGATCATTTTTTTTTTCCCCCTCATGTATACTCACAGAGATCCATCTTTCTCTTTCCTACCAATCCGCTGCTACTTCATGTTCCAAAAAAAAATTGCCACGCTTTGCACAAAAGGATTCAGATCATCCGTATTTTATGCAAAAATCCCTTAAGAGATGTCATGAAAAGGGAGATAATAGTTCAAAAAACAGTGTCCAATGTCTGCCTTACCAGAAAAGGGGACTGACCAAGTCTACCAGGCAAAGGAAGAAGGGGAAACAGGATGAATCTGCAAGAAAAGTGAAGGGATGACTGCCTCTCAATCCTTCCGCATGATAAATTTGAAGCTAAATTAAGCAAAAGAAATAACAGAACCCAAGTGATCCTTCCCTCTACTGGCCTTCTGAGAATTACTTGATGGCAGCACTTAGGGAGAGCAGCTGTTTGTAAGTGCTCTGTTATAGCAACATTTGTATATCATTTCGCAAATACATGTCAAAGGATTTCTAATACCTGTAACGTGCCTTTTTGCTGACCTTTCTCAGCCTGGTTTGGTATTTATCATGGAAAAATTTTCTGAAATGATTGATGTATTTGGATATTGTTTGTGTAACTGGATGAGGAGAAGGTGTCACATTGTTGGCAGGAGAAGGACAAGAGCAGAGGGAGAATCATGGGCTTCCTTGGAACAAGTAACTTGTGCTGTTAAACTCATCAAATCCTGCAAGGGAAATCTAGACATGTTAGAATAGTTTTTGGTGCCAGATTGACAAAGCTACCTAAGGATGGCACTGCTAATGGAAAGACAATGTCCTTCTGACATAATATGAAGGCAACTGGATGATCAGGGCAGGTTACCAGGTTTACCCATAAAGTGATCCCTCAGGTAATACCAGTTGTGTCCCATATCACACATCTCAGTATTCTCTATGCCAATGAAAGGCACCACAGAAGTGTTTCAGCTGCCCAGTGTGTGTCCATTTGAGACTGGGATGTATAAAAGTCCAAGTAACTATCTCAGAAGTGGTAGGTGATTTTTCAGGTTAATTTCTCTGATATCTTTGTTTTTTACTGTGATTCATGACTGTTTGGTTTTGTCCACAGTTATTCAGTTCTGTGGAGTTTGGCAGAAGATGGCTGCTTCTTCATGAGGGAGTTACACCAAACAGATTCTACTGGTAAGAGCAAAACCTTCTTTCTGATTTCCTTGACACAACTTCCCCAGACATACAGAGGTGTTGGAATGAGGTCTTGAAGGCAATGTGGCTGAATAGAGTCTGCACTGCTGATTTGTTGAGATTAATTTAGAACTGGTATGAAAGGGCATGATGTGTTTATACGACATTGGAATACTGGGTCTTTGATCTCAGAGTGATGCAGAACTGAAATATACTAAATAAAGTCTAAAAAAAGCATTGATTTAGGATGGGAGAGTGAGGAGTTCAGTCTAGTCCCGGAACAATTAAGGGACCAAGTCTGAAGTCTTGGAGGACACCATCATTTCTGCCACAGATAGACATCCTCTAGTGGCTGGTGTTGAGCTTTTAATTACTGTTAGACTTAGTCCTGAACGTGAGCATGCTGCCAGTAGACAGAAATCAGTGTAACTTTGCCTTACGTGGAAAAGAAAGCTGAGAGATGAAGGAGATGCTGAACTTTTTTTTCCCCTGCAGACCTGGTTGTCGAGTCCAAATCAAAGATAAGGTTTTCTTGTGTTTTGCTGTAAATCTGTGGGACTTCTCATCAACTCGTTATGAAGGCATTGGTCTTCTTGGGAGCAGAAGTGGGCTTATGTTCTGTGAATATGCCTTTAGAAGAGAAGCTTTTGATAAAATAGTCATCTTGAAATTGGGAAGAGCTGAACCCAATGATTCAAATAAGACCAGCATGGTAGTTTCTAAACCATAAATTTATGTCAAGCCCACAGGTTTTGAACATAGCAAGATTCATGAGTTGTTCAGTCAAATATTTTCTTTTAATTCATAAAAGAAGGAAGAGCTCTAGGTCAAATTTACTTCTAAAGTTGAATTTATATTTGGTCTGGAAAGGATATACCAGAGATTTTGTTTGCTGCTTCTGCTTTTTTAATCCTTTTTTAGAACCTGTGTTAGCTGAAGCTAATGCAAACAAAATTCCATTTTTAATTTAATCTCATTTGTGTGAGAGTGTCTTTAGAGACAGTCACATGTATGTTTATATCACTGTTTCTTTCCTGCAGGACTCCTAACAGAATCTCAAATTGTCAGATGCAAACACAGAGCTCTACACACCTTCTGTTTTTTTTCTGGGCTAATAAAAACAAAGTCGTAGAAATCTGGGTGCCCTGTCTTTGAGACATCTGAGAAAATTGTAATTGCTGAAGGGGCTCAGAGGACTGAAAAGGCTGTCCCTATTCTTGGATCCTCATGTCCTGTATAGTACTCCAAGCCTTTTGAAATTTCCTGTCATTGCTTGCAGTTCTGGTTTATTGTGAAATGAGCTGATGGATGCCTGCAATAAGAAAAGCAATGAAGTTATAATTTTACCTTTCTGTGGAGCTCAAACTTTGAAGGCCTTTTAGAACCTAACAAATGAGGGAACTTAGGCTTGGAGCTTCAAATGCAAAGAGAAAGTTAAAAGATGAAAAAATGTTCCAACCACCCATCTAATTTCCCTACAGCCATTCACAAAGCATGGAACTGCAAGCCTGCATTTTCACCTTGAACAGAATGTCCCTTGCATAACACACTGCAGTGTAAGCTAGACTGTACTTCTGCTGTCAAAAGTGAAAATAATAGAATTTGTAGAGACACTGTTGTATCTCATTCTGGTGTATTTATGATGATCATAAAGATCCTAGGACCAAAAGAATACTTCTAGCAGCAATTCTATGGACACTGTCTGTCCTCAAACACATCTACAGTAGAAAACAGCTGTGCATGTGTGATTGAGAACACCACAGAGAGCAGCACTGGGCTTTAATATGCATTTCCATTCTGTGCAGCCAGGTCTTGAGGATACAGCAGCAATGAAATCGTGAATCAGAAAGGAAGCCCTTTGCACTCAATGTGT
This sequence comes from Phainopepla nitens, assembly GCA_013400175.1. Lineage (NCBI taxonomy): Eukaryota > Metazoa > Chordata > Aves > Passeriformes > Bombycillidae > Phainopepla > Phainopepla nitens. Next base: position 1,888,052 of record VXBQ01014957.1, on the reverse strand, counting down.
GGTCAGAGTTGACTCCCCATGCAAGAAAAGCAAAAGGGAACTGGGGCCTAAGAGGGTGCAGAAGTACACTTCAGATCCAGACTTCTGCAGCACCATCTCTGTAGCCTGTGCTGGTGTACAAGTTGGATGATCCTTGCTCAGTGCCCCATGATTTGCTGTTGGGCTTTTAAAATTTATTATTATGTATTTTTGCTTGTAAATATACAGAGTGTAATCAACTTCAAAAGTGAGAAGACTCATTTCACTTATTCTTAAGAGAAGAAATAAACAGTGAAGTAAAATGTCCTGAAGTCACAACTTAAAGCAGAATGTGGGAATCCCCTCTCCTGTTCCCTGTAATTTATCTAAATCAAATGGCTTTGAAGGGATCAACCAGGACACAGCTGTACTGGGCACAGAATGAGGAAAATATTCTGATACCTGAGGAAGGCTGAGGAGTTGCTTTAGTACAGATTGCTTTCAGTACTCTCTAAAACTAGGACTTCTCTAAAACCAGAAGACACAAAGCAAGGCCTCTGGCATCAGGCCTTCTTGAGGCTGCATTTAGTTACGCTGCTTGTTTTGACAGGGAAGGTGCACCTGGAAGACTTTAAAGACTTTTACGTGGATTTGAATGGTTGATGAAAGCAAGGATGCATTTTCCTGATTGCTCACTGATATTTCCATTGCCATTTTAGTCTGTCATGTTGTCTTGTAAATAGCTTTTGGGTCACTCAAGAGTCATGTGAATAAACTCCACTGAGCTTGCAAGTTTTATTCTTGAGAACGCTCTACCTGCAAACACTGTCAGAGATACTGTAGTGTCTTTTACCAGCTGCATTTCTTGTATCTGTTGCCAAGAGAATTTTCTTCTTTATTTGCTTTTTTTTTGGCTGCTCTATGAAACACCTCTTCCTTCTACCATGCCAGAGAAATTAAAACCCCTGAAGAAAAACAGTCTGATGATGCTTACTACATGACTCTGAGAAAACACTCTGTGTAGACACAACTCAGTTCCTTGTAGCCCACATGTACTTTTTATTCTTATGTCTCTATTTCATTAAGAGGAGTCATTAATATGTAAATAGAATATTTTTTATTCAAAGCTCTTCTGTTCCCCCTTTTCATTCTTCCACCTGCAGCTCTAAGTGATGCCCTGACATCCACACTTGTGATGAAAGAGGCGTAATGTCACTCTGTGAAAGGAGTTATCAAGTGGGAGATGAGCAGACAAGTCAAACCTTTAAAATGAGAGGTGACTGGGGACTTCTCGTCTTTAAAACCTCCACCAAAAAAACTAAATAAAACAAAGCTGACAAAAGGGATCTGTGATTTTCTACCTCATTAGAAGGTTATTAGGACACACTTGTGGCTGGGCAGGCTTTGGTGATGGGCTATACTAACTGACACCTCTAATAATTGCTGTAATTTCGGTATCATCACATATCTGTTTGCATAATCTAGGGATATGGAGGGAGTGTGCTGAGGAAAATGTACTCCACTCAGAGAGTCAACCACACATTATGTGTCAGGTGGAGACTTGGAAGAATCTACAGTGCATACAAGCCCAAGACACAGCAGTTCTGCACTGTATCAACAATTATCATGTTTTTTACTTTTTTTCCAGCAGCTTCTTGAGATTTTGCTGTTAAATGTACTGCGACAGAAAAATGCATGAAAGTTATCAAGGTGCTTGATAATTCTGGAACTGTGCTCTGTGAAAAAACCTTAATTACTAGGAAGGAGTATTCTAAGCAATATTAATTCAGGAGTGTAATGCAGAAACAAGTTAATATACATGGAATATTGCTGATAGCACAGCATTTACTAATGGAGTTGGCATTAGGGAAAGAGAATGCAGTAGATCCTAGTTTGAAGAGTCAGATAAAAATGCTTTATTTAAATACTACTGAGTTTATTTTTTGTGATTCTTGGTGATTTTTGCTACATGTTCCCATTGTGGAATTTTGCTGGTGTTGATGCTGCTTTGCAGTGAATACAAATGTGAACACAATCAATTGGTGAACCAGTCACACTGGGAATTATGTTACTTTTTTCTTCCTTTTTTAGAGGGATTTAGTCATCTAGTAGAAGTTCAATAGTGATACTTTGTGACTTGTAAATCCAAACATCTCTGACCAGTAGTTGCAGAAAAACTGCTCAAAGTGCTTATGGTTCAATATGGCCAAAATATAAATGCAGTCATTTGTTTGTTATTAAAAGCCAGGTTTTTATTCTGGTCCTCAAATCAAGTCATGCCTTCCACCAGAAATTATTTCCTAAAAGTCACTAAGTCAAGACATCACAATTAGAGCTGACCTTAAAAAAAAAAAAAAGGTTAAAAATATCATTAAATTTCTCCAAATATAATGATTTTTAATCAAAATGAGACATTTTTCTGAAAAGATTCTCATCTAATTCTAATCAAAACCTAACCTTGAGAAACTTGGAGGGGGAGGAAAGACATAAAATAAAATAATAAAACTGTCTTAAAAACTAACATAAAATGGACAACAGAAAAGCCCAACTAGTAAATTAGATCATCAAGTTACAATCATTATCTCTATCTGTGGTATTGATTTTATTTTTTTCACTGGAGTGTTGCACCCAGACAAGCAAGTAGGAGAAGTTCAAAAGTAACAGCACTCCATACTTCAAGAAGATTGTAAGGCTGTAATAACAAGAGGGCTGGAGCAGCTCTCCTGTGAGGCTAAGAGACCTGGGGATGTTCAGTCAGGAGAAGAGAAGGCTCTGGGGAGACTTTAGAGCACCTTCCAGTGTCTGAAAAGGGTTACAAGAGAGCTGGAGAGAGTCTTTTGCCAGGGGCACAGAGCAATAAGGGGTAATGGCTTCAAGCTGAAAAAGAGCAGGTCTAGATTAGATACTTGAGGAAATTCTTTACTTTTGGGGTGGTAGGGATTGGCACAGGTTGCCCAGAGAAGCTGTGGAAGTTGGAAGTGTTGAAGGCGAAGTTGGATGGGGCTTTGAGCAACCTAATTTGGGGAAAATATCCCTGCCTGTGGCAGGAGAGCTGGAACTAGATGATCTTTAGGATCCACTCCAACCCACACCATTTATCCAGTAGTGTCACATGTCCATGATGTTAATGATTCCCTGAAGAAATTAAATATGTCAGTTTGCTAAGAGGTGTTGCTATGTCTCCACTCAATCTTACGTTTTTCTGACTATGAGCAGGAGAAGAAAATGGAGGCAAACATGGTAAAATAGTAAGCCAACCAACCTTTCCCATCAAATAATACAAAAATATGCACACACGCTGAAGGAGAGAAAAGCCTGTAAGCAGCTGGGAGGACAGATGAGTAGATAGGGCTATATTTGTGTATCTTTTATGAGTAGTAGCAAAGAAAGTTAATCTTCACAGTATAATTATACAGTATATATATTTTCTGTTTCAGAAGAGGCTGGAGATTGTATTTTAAAAGTTCTGACTGTGTTCACTGGAGCATCTGAAAGAGCTGAAAATTAAGGGGATGAGGTGTCAAAGCTCTGTTAAAAACTTCATTATATTCAAGCACTTGGAGCAAGATGGGTATGCTGTCCCAGTGTTTCTGTCAGTTCTTGGCTTGGTGAGATTTGCACGCCCACCCAGGTGGGCTGAAGGAATTTAAATGCCTCAGTGCCTGGGCTGTTTACAAATGATACTGTGTATGGCTGAACAAGACCTTTTAATCACTGCGGGGCAACTGCTGGAAGCTGATGGGAAAGATGCCAATCAAAGTGCATTGTGGCAGCCTGTCCATAAAATCATCCACTTGTTCTAACACACAAACCTTATTCAGTGAATTGAAAGGAAGAAATTTAATTTAAAATGTTTTTTCATAGCTTAGATATGGTGGTTATGGGTACATGCCAGAGAAATCCACCATAGTTTTCAGCAGGTATGAACGAAGCAAATGTTCCTCTGATTAAGCCTTTTGGGACCAAGAAGCCCCAGTCTGATTGATGCATAGGTTGGTGTGTTTTAGTTTTCCCAATTCAGGAGATATTTTTAAAAAATCATCCAGAGATACTTTATAAATGAGTACAGACTCCCATGAGCTTCAGTTTTTCTACATGATTCACTTTCCCTCATTAAAGGTCTGCAGAAGTAGGCAAGCATCCGTTCACCATGTTCAAAATCTTAATTTGGGGGCTAGTCAGTAGCAGGAACCTGCAGTGCTGTGCAGGACCCTGGAACGTGTCAGTCCTCAGCAGGCATTGGACTAAGCAACTGATTTCTCTGTGTGCACCTATAAAGGACAGACCTTGAGAAGGTGCAGCAGTGCACAGGTAGGTGTGGATTTGTCTAGATCTGTGTCAGGAAGGTTGCACTGCTGTGTTTCTTGTATGTTTAATGAGCAGCATACTGTGTTACTAGAGTTGACTTTCCACTCCTGCTCTAAATGACTTTCTGGCCTCCTCCAGAGCTGCCTGACTGGGCCACAGCACTATGACATGCAAGAGACATGGTCTTAACACAGTAGGAAATTGTGATCCTATTGGACTGTACCAGTAGAGAAGCTGTAAGTCAGGTAGGTTTGGTTCATAATATCAAGGAGGGGAGCTCAGAGGCTGTAACTAAAGGGTACTTTCCTCCTCCTTTCTCTTCAAGCCAGCTTGAAGTCTTAAGTTTCCTGCAATATATGAAAAAGGGATATAAGATTGAAGAGCTATCTTAAAATGAGGATCTAGTCCTGGTTAACTGAAATTTATCCCCTTAGTTTGGATCCTTGTTTAAAGACATTCCTCCCACCCTGTGTTACCAGCAATAGACAGCTACCTCCTGAGAATTTGTATCCATCTGTTTCAGAGTTTTAGCTGTTTCCTCTCTGGAGCTTCCCACAGAGACCTGTGGTGTTACAGGAGCAGGGGAGGAGGCTTGCTTTGCTCCTGCCCTCAAAGCTGTGGGGTAGACCGCAGAGTGTGGAAGGGTGTGGGTCATTATGCACTAGGACTCTAAAACGTGGTGGGATGGTGAGAGTAAAAGTGACTCCCCACGGCCTGAAAGTCACACCACTACCCCCAGTTACCTACTCACCTATTTCAGTACTAGCAGCAACAGCCACCTGCTTTTCTGGGTCAGTGCTGTGAGGTGGCACAATTAGGGAAAGTTGGGCTTTACTCACTGCACTGCTGTTTTCTGTCAGTTCTAAAGAAAGGGTGACAAACCGAGTAAAGCAAACCATAGAATGGATTTGGCCCAGTGGCTGACAATTAAATCGCACCAAATTGTATCATTTCATGTGGTTGGACAATGTGGGAAAGAATAGTGCAGAGATGTAGCAGGGAAAAACTAATTAAATTACGGTCAGGGGAGATTTATTAGCCAGATATAAAGAAATGAAGTGCTGATTTAAGCCTATCTGGAATCTGTCCGTGTTTCTAAAACATGTCAGGAGGATGTAGTTAGGAGATGTTAAAGCTAGAAAGCAGTCTTTAAAGTATGATCCAGGAATAGTAAAATCTGTGAAATTTCACATAATAGGGACTGAACTAAAGGAATCACAAGAATTACCTCCCACACTAAGCTCCCTGGGGCAGATTCACTGACCTCTGCAAGCAAAAAAAGGAACAGAGACTATCTGCAAAGTCCTCGTGGAGTCAATATAGTAGTAAAAGAAAAAGGAGCCTGGAAGACTCTCAGGCTCTATTTTTGTCTCTGCCACATAGCAACTGTGTGATCTTGGTCAAATCAATGAGGCCCCTGTGCTCTTGACTAATCAGTGAAGTTTATCTATAAAGCTGAGAACAAAAATTTTCCTCAGCCCCTATTTCTAACTTGGTCTGCTTGTCTTGTACTTTTCCATAGGTCTTGAACAAATCAGTACCATGCAGGGAAGGTTACTTAAAGGTTGATTGTCAAGTGCTTTCATATCTTTGGACAAAAAGCTCCCTGTTCAGTGCTACATGTTACTATTTTATGAATGGCAGTTAGAATTTAGTTTTATAGAAACATCAGTGGGACCAAAAAATTGATGCTATTGAGGACAACATGAGCGTCATCCACTGTTGTTGTTATTTTCATTCTGTCCTTTAAAACAAAACCAAAAATCTGCCATTCACTAAGCTGGAGGAAGGTGCCAATTTTTTAACATGAAGTGACAGGATATGTCCAGAGGCAGTGGAGGAGCTGGTTTTGCATTGGCAAGATTTACGATAAGGGATTCGCATGAGTGCTGAGGCTAAAGGAAGATAAATCCCTAAAGGCAAATTCTACCAATAATTGAATTACAAAGCCATTATCATGTGCTGAACAAAGCAACTTTATAGCTTTATTGTGACAGGATAAAGCTTGTTAGAATATTTATGCTCATAGGACAACTTTGGCATAAGGATCTCTAGGAGTATATTCCCTCTTCCACATGACTGTTGCAGCTGGTTAGTATTTCTGTATAATGCAGTGTATGTGGAGATGGGGATTTGCTCAAATTGGGACTAGGAAGAAGGAATGCTGAGGGTCAGAAGGCATCTTAAATATATAGCTTTTTAAGAACAAAGTCATCTGTGGAATGCAGCTGAGGCACGTGAGCATTTTTCATGATGAGCAGTCAAACTGGATTTTCCAAGCAATATGTCACTTTTCTATTTGGCATTGCACTGCAGCCACATCTGAGCTACTCCCACTCAGCACTGATAATCTCAAAATGGCCACAACTGTGTGGATCTCCTTCCATCCACCTCAGCAGAGACATGCTGTTATGTCATTTGTCTGCCAGCCTTTGCTGCATGAACAAATCATACCTGCTTACTGCCAAACAGGTGAGGTATGGTCACAGGAGACCTAATTCTGCATTTGGTCACTTACTCTGAGACATGGGAAAGCTGCATAAGGCCTCTGTGTCCATATAAAGAATGAAGAACATTCACACTGGTTCTGTGAAAAGGACATGGTAGTATTTGGCATTCTGGGCCATTTGCATCAAAAATTCTGTAAAATAACGATGTCTTCTACTTCCTGTCTTAAAAAGACATTTGATCTTGGCTGCTGTGAGCATGTATGATACAAGAAATACATATGAAAAGATTGCCATCAAGTTTCTTGTGCATGTAGTCCCAGACACAGTGTGTCTGTGTCTGAAGTCAAGCATCCAAAACCAAAGGCACCCAAAGCTACTTTCCAGAATGCACAAATCCTTGAGATGCAGCCCTTATTGTCTGGTGTTTCGAGTTCATTGTGTATGAAAAAATAGTAGTTTGAAATTAGGTGCAGCAAGTAGAAGCTTTTGCTTTCTTCACAATGATGCCTTTTTGCAGTTCAGAGTGGTCTGACTGCTTTGCAAGCCTCATCAGTTCCCAGCATCCATAAACAATTGCTTTTGTCCCTAGAAGTGAAAAAAGATGGAAGAGGTGGAAACCCCAGGATAACAGGGTCTCTATTGAATTTTCTTGGCTCAGAGGAACTGACAGGCCAAGGAAGCCAAGTTTTTAGAAATGTTTCAAACAGAGAAGATGGCAAGGGGTTGGTCACTACAGAAATATGCCAACTAGCATTTACTGTGCAATGGGCAGTGCCAGGCTGCTTTTGTTTTGTTCAGCCTAGTTCTAAACCAGGGGATGATTTGGGGTCTTTTCCCTGCGCTGCTTCTCACGGTGGATGTAGAATCTGCATTCAGAGCAATTACTGTGCTGCAGCCAGTGGTATCAATTTGTGAGGCTCCCAAGTGCAGATAACTACTTAGCAGGCTTGATAGTGATTAAAATTTTAGGAAGCAACTTTCTAATAGGACCATGGGGGTCCTAAATTTTTCAAAATGTAAGCATCTTCAGTGTAAAGGCAACGAGGTCACTGCCTTGAGCTCCCTTTGGCTTTTCTAAGTCCTCCTTTTCCCAAAAGATTTTTTTTTCTTTTTTTTTCTCTTTTCCTTTTTCTTTTTTCAAAACATCCAGACGATTATACCAACAAAACACTAGAAGTTAATCACAAGAATACAATAGGCACAATTCAACAGAAAGCGTTGCAAGGATATCCCTGGTGTCCTGAAGTTTCTGGGAGTATTACAGAAAGCCGGAGATTAAAGGGACGGACAAAGGACATGCTGGCATTTTACCACAAAGTGAAAACATAGACTGAGGCAAGAAGAAAAGTTTGTGGATATATGAGTGCTTGGTCTTTGAGAACACATGCTGTAAAGGAAGAATGGATTTGAGAAATATGAGAAGAAAGCACTGGCGAACAGAAGTTGCTCAGAGTAGAAAATGGCAAATTTGGGACTTTGTTTATTTTTAGAGAGATTTCTGAGAGAAATCCATAGCTGAGTGGGGCCCAGAATGTTGCTCATCTGTATCCCTGCTCTTTGTAGGGTGCTTGTTTTATCAGCTGTTGAACACACAGCACTCTTCCCCATCTACCTTGTGAAGCATTGCATTGCCCATGTTGCATTGACCATGTGCACAAAAGACAAAGTACAGTGGGCACATGTATTAAGTTAGAAACACTGAATTGGAGACTTTGATGCTGTCTTGGGCCAATCCAGCATGTAGTTTCCTTCTTCCACAGGATGTGAAGGTTGGTTTTTTTTTTATCATTCTAGCTTTGGTTTAAGAACCTTCCAATCTGGTCAGGAATGGAATTGCTTTGTATCAGTTGTTCATTCTTTTTCATACTGATGCCATGGGTTTAAAACTGTGACTTAATAATACTCAGGCTTGTAGAAATATGTTAACTTTCTCAACTTCTAAGGATAGTGCTTTTTTTTCCCCCAGGCAAATGAAAAAGACAAGAAAACCCACTGATAGAATAGCTAGATGCTTGGTAGTGTTGTGATTGATTTGGTTGACATACTAAAAATTCAAGAATTCTGATATATATCCTACAGTTCCTAACACCTTTTTTCTAGTAGATGCTTTAGGAACAGATTGTCCTGTGCATGTAAAAGGATATGTCTGTCTTCTAGAGAGAGCATGTTCTCAGGGGCAGTACAACCAAAAGCACAATATTTATCTCCTGTATGTGCTCACTGTGGTCAATATTGCATTTCTGAATGTCTCCTAGGCTTTTATATGCCCTAGAGTAAATAATAAAGCTGATGTAAGCTGTATAAAACATTTCTCAGAAAGAGGACTGCTCAGGACATTTAATTACTCCTTTAATTGCAATCCATACCTCATCTGTAATTTGTGTTTTTAAAATTAGGTAATAAACATATTTCAAGTGCGTTGTGTTTCCTGCTTTGGTACCTTTATGTGATCACATGTGGGTGTCTGTAGTGTGGGTGTCCATACATCTTAGGATCAATATAGAGAGGCAGGCCTTTCTAGGATAAATTCTTCTCATAAAGTCATATCTAACACTGTTCAGCTGATCCACAGTGCAAAACTGCCTATTTCATCCCTCTGCCTGCAAAGAGAATTGAGTGTGATTAGTTCAGAGTTGCATATCTATGATGTATACCTGGATGAGTATTTATGTGGTTTTTCAGGTGGTACGGAGAGATGTAGAAAAGAAATATCCTAGGGCTACCATGGGAAAAGACAGCATGATCCAAAAAAGAGATGACATTACAAAAATGCTGGTCAGTAAGCTTTCAGCAGAATCCAGATGGAAGTGATATGTTTCTGGCTATCAGCTCTGTACAGTTAATATTGATTTGAGCAGATGTGTATTTGTATTTTGCCTGTTCTTTACAGCTGATTTTTCATGTTAGCATTTAATATGGGCCTGACCATGACCTTGTGCTATCACAAATAAATTAAGCCTATTATATATCAAAGCAATGAAACGTGTATTTTCTAAGGTAGGAAGAAAGATCTGGCGGATAGGAAGTCATGGATGTGGCTCTTGACTATACCTCAGATGTCCTATTTGATTTTAGGAATTTCCTCCTCCAGATCTTACTTTCCATCTTTGTCATCACATTTCTAAGTTATTAGAAGGGATTAGGAGACATCAAAAGAAAAGAAATCCTGGAGGTTTATCACCAGCTGTGTTTCAGCTGCCCTCGTTCTGTCCCCTTGGGACAGTTGATGGCTTAATTCTACCTTTAATTGAAGCTCCTACACTCCCAATACTGGCTGTTGTAGTGTGAGACTAAGTCATATGCAGGGGGCTACTTTCAGGGCATGAGAGGTCCAGATCTTTATATGCTGCTCTTAAGACACCTAAGAGTTTGATGTAAATTATGGCTGTCTTTGCCTGAGAAGATGCAAAAGATGTTTCTCTTGGGTTCAGAATAGCTGACCTATGACGAGGAAATTCACAAAACACCTCTGTATAGACTCACATGCTTTGCTGGATTAGCACCATTTTTGCGCTCTGAAGAGACAAAATATTCAAATTTGTGGAATATATTCCTTGTTTCTTTGAAGAGTTCACATCCCCACGGAGGTGTGTGAGGTCAGGAGGAGGAATGAACTGACAAAGCTGTAATATGTCTTCTGCCATAACCCAGTTCAGATGGGCTATTCCAATACTCCAGTTCCAGCATTTAAAGCCCACTTAAATAAACAAGAATAAAGAGCAGGTATGTCATAGTGCAAGCTTTGTCCTTCTGCAGTTTTTTTAGAGCTCTTAGTCAGTGGCATCTGTCTATCTTGAACTGAATTCTAACGAGCAGGCCTAGCATTTTGGCCCTAAATCTGCTGATCATAGCAGGCATAATAAAAATGCCCGAGGAAAGTGCTTCCTTCCCCCCTCACTTGGTGTCAATTACCAGGAAGCAGAGATTTTTGATGGAGGTTGAATGTTTAGAGGAATAGCAACTTGCTATAAACTTTATTAAAAATGAAGAAGAGGTAAAAGTAATGCTGGCTCAGAGTATTTTCTGAAACTTCAGTCCCCAGCAAAGGAGAACAAAGCCTTTTCTAGCTAGTGAATTGTTATATATTTTGTCAAGCAAAGGTAAGGATTAATCAGGACACAGCCTTGTTAACACTTTTATAATAGTTATTAGTTAATGCAAATGATGATTAAGCACTAGAGGTGCCTGTGATTACAGTCAGTGGGAACTGAATTAAGGTCTAAATCACTGTTTGAATCTCTCTTCTGATTTCCTGAAAAATAATGAGGATTTGAAGAGAACATCTAATTTGTCTATCACTGGAAATGAATATATGTCTTCCCTCATGGTCAGCTAGCTAACAAGAAACTGGTTGTTTAACCCCTGGCTTTAATCCAGGATTATGACTTGGATGATAGGATCAAGTCCAGAAACAAGGTTGATTGTCAGAGATGCTGCTGAGGCAGCTGTACAGTGGGATGTGCACATGGAGCAGTCAGTACTCCCATCATTCAGGCTCCCATCAAACCACTGGCCATTTGGACTCCTCCAGGGAATTGATGAGGCCACCAGTGCCAGTCCAGGGGAACCTCAACAATGGAAGCAAAGTTTAATTCCATAAACTCCTTATTTGCAGTGCTTAATATCTTTACTTTGTTACTTGTTAATTCAGAGGGAACCAACAGTCATTTTCAATGTGACACGTCTTTTATTAATGGAATATTGTTTTTATTAGATCAGAAGTGATAAAATGTCTCAGGATAAAATGAGTTTTTAAACCTTCTTAATTAATGAGGGAACATTGATCATTAAGAGTGTCAATTAAGCAAATGTGCATAAAATATCCAATATAAAGGAACAGCTATAATTAGTATGCTGGCAAATACTATTATCCCATCAATTAAAGTCTTCTGTATTCCACCCTGAACTGAAATGCATCCTTCTGATCAAACCAGGAGAAACATCAAAATTTCATGTGCCAGTGAGAATAGGAACAGGTCTCCAGGTGAAAAAAGGTGAAGTAAAAGGGTGAGAAATAAAGAATTCATAGATACAATGAAATTTACTAGATAAAATGGTAGAATTTCTTTAAAATATTCAGGTTCATTTTAGGGAAAACTCCAAAATTCTTTCAAAACTATTAGTTCTTATTTGTGAGTATGAGTTTGTGTCCAGTTAAACAGGATCTCCTTTGAAAGCAATATCTCAGCCATTCGTGGTATGTGTTGTTTTTAATGCCTGTGTCTCAATCTGTCTTTTACAGGTCTATGATGGGGAATGGAAGAGAGCCTGACCTCGTGCACCTGGAGGCAAGGACAGTGGATGGTCGTAAGTACATCAGCTTCCAAATATTCTGCTATACTGGGCTCTCCTCATATTCTTGTAACCACACAGTACAACAATAGAAATCTCACTTCTAGTGATTCACTTATTAAGTATGAGGAGTTTGGCTGTTCCAAGTTAGGTCTGTGAGAAGAGAGGCCTTTCCAACAAGGCAAAAAGTTGGGTTAACAGGCTGTGAAAGGAGCTGAGGACTTGGTTAGGAAGAATGGGTGATGAGCAGTAACTCGAGTTACTACACCCAACACTTTTATTTCTTCTCATATGATTTTTGTTGATGGGAACATGACACGGAACAGAAGTTCCTGGGTCACGAAGTCTAGCTGCTCTTTGTTCACACAGTACTTAACATCACCTTGTTCATAGCTTTATAGTTTTAGCAGCCCAGGGATACTCTGCCTTAGGTACTACCTTTGAAAACACCTGATTAGAAACCTTTTAATGACCAGTCTGAATTCATTCTTCACTGTTACTGCCTGTCCTCTCATTGTCCTTCGCTTTCATCAGCTCCTTTCCCTCTCTGCTTTGCCTCTTGAGATTTTTTTTCTCCTTTTTTTTTTTTCCTTTTTTTTTTTTTTTTTTTCCTATTCCAGGTGCCTCCTTTACCTGCAATTCCAAAATATTCTCCTAATTGGCTGTAAATTCTCTCAGGCTCCCTCAGCCACCCGCTGGCCTTTTCTCCTCCCATCCAGGCTTTCTCAAGGTTTATCTTTGAGCTCCACTGCCTTTGCAGATCCTTCTCCATGGATTTCTTTTCCAAAACATTCGATTGCCTCAGGCAGGCATCACGCTGAAAGCCTAGCTGCCAGAGATCTAATCATTTTAATTCCATATTGTTTCCTCAGTAAATAGCAGTTTTCCTGCAACATAACAAGAAGGTTTTCACCATTTGCAGTACAGAAGTATTAATGATGCCTTCAATTAATTATTTTTAAATGGATAAAGTTCCCCCTTGAATTGTACCCTCAAATGCAGTGGTGCTACTTAAAATGTGCATTTTGTCATTGGAAACTTGAGAAATACCTGAAAAGTTAATTGTAAGGTAATCTGTTTTTTAACTTACAGAAATTTAGCATGAGAGAGAATTTTTGGAAGATGAATTTGGAAAAGAAACAGTTGTGATAGAAGCCATAAAGTTTTAAAGGCCTTTTCATTTCGAGATATGCAGGATTAGTGATAGTGAAAGAACGTATTATCTCTATTTCTTATCATTTGTCATCCATGATTATTATTTCTTCTCTCAATTTCACTTACCTGATATGGCAGCAAGGCTGGGAACATGAGCCTTTCTATTTCTTAAGACATGCTAAAAGGAAATATTCTAACAGGACAGTGTCTATTTGAGCACAAAATACTGCTGTTAGAAGCCATTAAAAACTTGAAGTCATTGAGATGAAGCACTACAAGTGATGTTTAAGGAGCTGTATCTGGTGATGCATTTGAGGGATATTCAGCTCACAGTGGGCAGAGAAAATGCCATACTCCAAATGCCTTGAACAGTCTTGTTTGTGTTCTTAGGCTGAAATAAGAATGTTTTGCACAGCTATAGCACATTTCTGCAAAACACTTCTTAAGTTCCTGGCAAATTAGTAAGCTTCATTATAGTTCTTGAAGTGGGAACTAAAAAACAGGTAGACAAAACTGGCTTCACTGAAGAGTCAGGCATATTAGTAAAAAGAATGTATTGGGGAATAACAAATTATTGCTCATCAACTCAATAGCATTAACAGATTCTGCACACTTATATTGGCTTAGTTGTGAGGCAGCACAACTGAAGTTTTTCAGTTTCTTCAGTGTCAGAACTAAAAATTTAAATATATCAGTGGTGTCAGATCTTCAGCCAGTGGTGACCCCTGCAAATCAGTTATTTGGATGAAACTTCTCATAATGAATCAGGACTCACCTCACTGGCAATATATAAGAAAATGTGCTGGATTTTCGGGAGGTGCATGCTCTGTTTTGCCCCAAGGAGTGTTGGTCTCTATCTAGAGGACTGTGGTGGGTAGCTGGAAGCAGTAACCTTGGAACATATCACAGCAATTTTGCCAGATATTTGGATGCACTGCAGGTCACAGGATTTTAAGGCCAAGACAGGCAGAGAGTGTGCACATGGTCCATTGCTGTAGTTACCATGAGCAACTTGATATGTACAGGTCTCTTGGCTACTAGAGCTTTCTTCCAAGAACCAAATCAGTCTCCTTTTCCTGCATAAAGTAATCATCACCCTCCAATGGATGAACAAACCTTTACCTCTGGAATGGAGCAGGTGTGTTTCTACCAGTGGGGTAATGGAGTAAAGTGTGCTGAAGTGACAAAAATACTTTATTCCAGACTGAGAGTAATCTGCAAATAATTTTTCTTGGGTTTTTATGGTGGTTTTTAAATGTTCTTGCACTTAGTTATTTATACTTTGTTTGGAATATCTCTTTTGAGAGTTAACTAAGTGTAAAATTTCAATAAAGGGATTAAATTTGAGAAGGTAGATTTGCCAAAACAAGGCAGAGAAAAAGAAGGAAAGAAGGTAGAGCAGTGTGTAAACAACCACACAATCTGTACAATAAAATAAAAGATCCTAAAGTGGAAGTATAAGGGCTATGCAAAAACCCACTGAACTAAGTATAGATAAGAAAAAAACTCTAATTTTTGTGCTGGTATCTTTTCCCGCAGAAGCTGAATAGTACAACTGTGGCTTTAGGTGAAAAGAAGTAGAAATGTCAGCCAGGTACAGGGTCTCCCTGACTGAGTTGTTTGAGAACATCTGTCAGCAACAACCTTAGTGCTGGGCTCTCCTTGCTAGAACACCAGTAACTTTCTGTCTCTGCTCTCTGGTTATGGTCTGCCTGTGCACTTAATTTATTGTGTTTATGTACATAATGTAAAAGGTGTGCAAGGACCAAAACAAGAGTCTCTCAGCAGGCATAAATCAGTATAACTTCAGTGGTGTTGATTTACACCTGCTGAGGATCTGGCTGGCAGTGTTGTTCCTGACTGCACGTTCTCCTTACGTTTTTTTTTTTTCCCTTGGGATCCAGAAAAAATGTGGAATCCTTCTGAACATACTGTGTCTCATCAAACTAGGGTGCAGGTAGTGATGAGCAAGCTGAGTACAGCCTGCTCAATTTAGGTATTGGTGGAGGCAGATTTGCAGGGCTAATCGCTGCCATTTATGTTTTTCATCCTGTTGTGTAAGTTTTGGAGAGCACCATGCAAATTTTCGTGTTGTGGAATGTGATGCTTTTGTTTATTTTTCAAAGCCTTCAGGCCCAATCCATATCAATCTGGGGCTGAGAGCATAGTGGTAAAACTGATTTTTCTGGTTGGAAGAAGTTCATATGAATGTTATCTCACATTTCCATTTGTACGCTTGGGTGTCCCTGGTGTTTCACTTTGATTTTGGAATAGGATCAAAGGCAAGCCAGCAAAGTCAACAGGAATTGTGATTTTTTTTCTTTGTCTGACTTCAGGGCAACACCCCAGTAAGACAATTAATTCCCTATGGTTCTTAATCGCATGATAAGCTTCTCTTTGTTACATTCACCACCACAGCCAGCAGGCAGGGTGATGGTGGAAGTTAAATCTAGGTTTGCTCAAATGCAACTTGAACTGCTTTCAGAAGGTATAAACTTAATGATGTGTGGGGTTCAGGTTTGTGAAGAATACACAAGATCCTAAAATTAACAGGCCTATCTGATTTGAGCTTGGTAGGGTTATCCCAGTAAGGCCTGTTTCAAGCTAATTAAATGGGAAGTAATTTTTATTCAGGTGGTGCCTACTGAGGAATCCAGACTGTTGGTGCAAATTAGAAAGATGGACTCCTACAAGGCATTTGGAGACTAACTGGGTACCTGCTGGCCCTCCAGAGAATGGCAAAACTGACTCAGAGGATGTCTGAATGACAGTTTCTATAGATCGAAAAACAGTAGAACAACCATTACATTTATGAGCCATGCATTTGCTTTTGTAGATAAGACACTAATTTATTTAAAGCTTTTAATTTTTTTTAAGTGTGGATGAAAGAAGCTAAGGGGTTTTCTAATGTGCTGGCAAAAATTTGGAGAGCTCCTGATATTTAGAAAGTAGTTTTGTTTCCTTTACTTTTCTTCTGCTGTCCTGATTTACATGGCAGATTTCCCTACTGAAAGGTAGTTTAGGTGCTGCTGTGATGCAGGTAAGACCAAAGTCTCACCTGGGGCCAGCAGACATGTTCTGCTTGCTGATCCACAGGGACTGAGCATCTGGCCAATAGTGCCTGCATCACAAAGTTGTACTAGTACTTTAATTTCTGTTTTCAAAGAAAATTGCTGGAAAGAATAAAATAATCACTGTTGTGGAAAAAATGAGTAGGCAACCTAACCTGGCAGTCTTTTCCTAATGTAGATACAGTGGTGAATTAATTCCTGTATTGCCCCTAAACCTAGGAAGTGATTTCTTTTTTCCTGATTGTGGTTAGTGTTTTTTCCTTATCATGATTAGTATTTGTCCTGGAGAATGACATCTGTTAGTTTCTCTCATTATAGCTTTATGCCAGAAATGGCAGAGGGTATACTTCCCTTTTTAAAGAAAGATTTCTGATGCTGACATGCAATGAAGAAAGAGCAGCAGCAGGATAAAACCAAATTTGTGAGTAGTTAGTAAATGGGATGGTTTCATTTCACTGATCTTCATTACTGGTTAATTGCTTTGCAGTTGCTGAGTCCTGGGGAGTTGTGAGCATATTCCCATACCATGCATGTTTCACAAATCAACATTCAGACCAGATGGAAATGGATAAAGGACAGTCATTTTGCATATTTCTCGAGGAAAAAAAAAAAAAGATTAAAGCATGGGAGAACATTTAATTAAACTGTGGAATTCATTGCCATGGGAGGGTGTCAATGCTGAAGAAGTACCTGCACTGCTAAGGCAACCTAGACTTGTGTTATTGAGGGAGAGGGGTTACAGGCCCGAGTCTTTCAGAGACATATGTCACTACCATGTTCTTATGGGTCATTAGTTACAGGATGCCAATCATGCTTCAAAAGCAGAATCTGTCCCTAATGTCTAAGTTTCTGAGTAATGAATAGGGATGCTCCACAGAAAATCTGTGTGAGAAAAGATTGTTGGTTGCATTGTATAAAACTCCTGATTTGCCCTCAGTAGGTTTATTGATGGAGGAAACGACACATTCCTCAACGAACTAAAGACAGGAAAAATGTAAATTATATTTGCAGAATACAATGACCATTTTCTCTGACTCTCCCAATGATCAAATAAGGATTTGAGACAACATACATGCAAGCTTATGCTAGGAAGCAGTGGATATTAGAGTTTGATATTTAATCCAAAAAAAAGCACTGGTCAATAAAATATCCTGAAGAAAGTCCCACTGCTTTAGGAAGGGATCTAAAACTCTCCTGTTTACTTTTGTAGAGGCCAACCAGCCTCCAGTAATCACCAATAACCTTCCTTCTCCACCAGCTGAGCCAAGAAATGTTTCTGGGACAGGTTGGATCCATTTTCATTTAGAACATATGAGCATGGAGCTCAAGCTAAATAGGAAAGACTAAAATATTTCATGGAACGGGGTCCCCCTGGCTCTTAACTTTTTCTGTGTTAGCTTTTGTAATTCTCTTTCACCACTGAAACAGATTAATTTTGTCAGAGGTTTCCCTTACAAGATGTCTCATCTGTTCTTGTGTTCTGTGACTTTTCTTGCTTCCTCTTTAGAAACAGCTGCCATTCCCTGAGAAGATTCCTACTCTGGGTGTCTAAACCTGTCAAAAATGGAAGTGTCTGGGGGTGTAAGAGCTGGGAGTTGCTATGTTCTTCTCTCCAGGCACAGTGTGACTTTGTTGTTATATATTAAAAACAGCAGCTGTTGTTGGAGGTGAGGGTTCTGGAAATGAAAAGCATAATGTCCTAATTACCTATGGCAGGGAAAACATCTGTGTGGGAAAACTAATGAAATTAATTCCAGAGCTTAGCAACTGAATACATTAATTGACATTAATTAATGCTAAATTACAAATCTCTGCCAATGGAGTCACATAAAATGTCCGTGAGAATGAAATGAAAAAAAATCCTTGAGTTAATATGAACACAGAAAATCTTCCCTTAGGAATAAAAGTGAGAACCAGGCACTGCAAGAAGCCTGCTTTTCCTTCTTTCTGTCTCCTGTAGCAAAAGGAGCTTTTCTTCTTGTGCACATCTCAGTGTTTGGCTGTTTGGGAGATTAGCTTAAGCAATTTCAGTGTTCTGTCCTTTAGTAGTTACTACTGGCATTTTAGAATTGAAGCCATGGAGAATTACACTGTAAAAGTTCAAGGAATTGCCTTAGTAAATCTTCATCAATGATACAATCACTGCTGCACAGACCCTGCCATCACAGTAGAAATAGGGATAGTCCCCATTCCTACAATAAAGCCAGATCCAAAGAACCTCAGTCGCATCTAATGGATGTCAACCTGGCCTGCTCTTTAAAATCTCCTGTGGAGGAGATTCCTTAATCCCTCAATCTTTTCTACAGTTCAGGTGTCAGTAGGACCATTTAAACTGAGGCTACTTTGCTGAAGCTCAGGATTGGCACGCATTTCACTCAGGAACTTTGTTGTGACAGAGTGAGAGACCCCTCCTGGAGTTCTGCATCCAACTCTGGAGCCCTCAGCACAGGAAAGCCGTGCACCTGCTGGAGCAAGTCCAGAGGAGGCCACAGAGATGTTCTCAGGGCTGAAACACGTCTCTCTGTGAAGGCTGACACAGCTGGGCTTGCTCAGCCTGGAGAAGGCCCTGAGAAGACCGAATTGTGACCTTCCAGCACTCTTAGGACAAGGAGGGGACACTCTGCCCCACACAGCACTGTTGGGGGTGGGAGAGCCTGTGGCCCCCCTGTTCCCCTCCCTCCTGGATGCAGAGAAACAGAGGGCTGGACGGCTCTGAAAGGGAACTTTCCTGAGCTCACAAGAAGGAGCAGGCTGGGAATTATGTCGTTCCCTGCCCTCTCGTGGCTAATGTGGAAAAAATCACGTCCCTCTGAAGGGAAATACATTTTGATGATGCTGCCCAGGCTGTATTCCTTAATGTTTTGCAGTGAGCTGTGAAAGTATAAAATGTTATAAGCGGCAGCAACTCATAATACTTAGCACTTTTTATATTCCAAGAACCCCGCAAATGTCAGAGAAAAATCATTCCTTGTCGAACTTTCCTGAAGGTTCGTTACCCTGCATGTCTGTTTCAAGCAGAAGTCAACAGCCCTTAGAAGCAAGGAAAGAAATGTCAAATGATAGATTTTAATAAAAACCAAGATTAAACACAAGATGATAAAATTCCAGCCATATCTATTTCAGTGTAAAATGCTATTTCTCTGATCTGAAGGTGGTAATTATATCAAACAAAGGACTGTGTCTCTCCAAGGAAAATGATTAGAAGTACTTCTAACATTAAATGCAATGTAGTGTTTCTATCATGTAAGTACTAGTGTTAAAATGCTGAAATTGTTCTTGTATGGATCAGGTTTGTCATAAAACAAAGTGCAAGTTCTTAATGAATCTGGAAGAGTCCAAACAGATTACTGAGAATCTGGTTCTGTATTCTAGGATAAATTGTCCCCATAAAAAAATTCAAATTATTTTTCTTCAGGCGACAGATTATGAGATGAGCACCTTGCAGTGCTTTAGAATAGGAGGGGAGGACATCCCATGCAGTGACAGTGGATGAGATGGCTTGCATGGCTGTGAGATGGATGGCTGCATTTAGGCCATTTAATTTGCAACTGCTGAGACTCCTAGTCACAAGAGAGTGTGGAATGATTGCCCAGGTCTGCCAGAGTGCATCTACCTGTGCTGTCAACAGAGAAGTAGGTAAAACTCTTGAACAGGGGTTGGTCTGAGGTACTTTCCAAGTCGATCAGAATTACTCTACAGAGTGTAAGTGTTGTAGGAAATACAGAGGTGTATCATAGAAATTTCTCTCTTGGTAAAAATGTATAGCTCTGACATCTGATCTAGGGCAGAATGAAAGAAATAATGGGAGGTTGAGACAGGTAAAGAAGGAAGGATATTAAAAGAAGAAAGTAATCAAGGGTGGATTTACGAAGGCTGTAGAGGAAAGAAGGGTTTTGTGATGTTGAATGGATGGTGTCCATTCACTTCACATGAGTCTGGGAAGCAAAAGTGCAGCCTCAGCAAACAGGTTTAGGACAGTAGGAAGAATCTGTGCTCAGGATCTCAAGTGCATTATTTTTGTTCTTTTCCTTTCAGATGCCCAATACATCACCTGCAAGATGCAGAACTGCAGTGAAGCCACTCGCAGCAAACCCTTTCCAGGCTACATTGACCATAACTCCCTGATCGTCCAGGGGGATTATGTCTTTGTTCAGGTGCAGAACATCCTCTTCTCTTATTTATTCTATTACTTTTTATTATATTATTCTGTCTTCTATTATTTTCTCTTGCATTCCTTTGCATGCGCATGTGTCTTAGTTTGCAACTACTCAGACAACACTGGTTCCGTGAAGGCATCGAGTGGCTTGTAGCAGTTTGTTACAATGCTAACTGTGTTCCTTTAAGCTCTAGTTTCTTTTTGCTGCAGGGCCATAGAGTTCCTGCCTGAAGTATGTTCTCTGTGTGCTGGAGTGCTCTGTGCCACTCTTTGCAGTCTCATCAGCACTTTGGAATTACTGTTTTAACCCTCCAGCAGGAAGTGATGTGTCACTCATCTGCTATTACAAGGGAGTAGACCAAAGCTTTTTTGAGTATGAGAGGAAAATATGAATGAGGGGAGGGTGTCAGGGAAAGCACCAATGGAGTAATCAGGCTTTATTGTTATGCCTCAGTCGTGATTATAGTGAAAAGGCAGAAGATGGGATGTACTCAGCCAGGCTGTGTTCCAGGTGAGAGCTGGTGAATAGATTTGAACCACTGTGGGTTTCATGAGGCTGCTGCCGGTGTCCATTTAATGTCAGCTGAAGAGGAGAAAAATAGTAACAGAATTGTAGGGAACGTGGAGGTGAACTGGAGATCATTACCACTAAACTGGGCTTCCAGACAGTTTCTATTTTAGCATGCTTGTGAGTGGAGGGAAGAGAGAGGATTGATATTTTACATTGGGCTAGTTGATTGCTAATTGGCTTCAGTTAATGAACTCAGTCTTAAACACCAGTCTAAATAATCCACAAATAAATCTGGGACATACGCTTCAGAACAGCTTTTGTGCCTAGTGCGTCTGAGGCAGAAAGGAAGTGTTTATGTGGCAGGAAAAACAGGGGCGTGCGTCACTGTTTAGCCAGTCTCTCATTCCAGAATTACTGTGTGTTTGAGGCTCAGCTGACACAGGAGCTGGAGTATTTCTCTTTAGCCATCCTGGCTGGATCTGGTGTTATCCCTTCTGTTCTTTAAAGGAGGAATAACCCTATGCCAGGCTGTGTATGCTTGGAGGAATAGATGAACATCCTCCTTCTAGCCTTCCCTTCCTTGCTGGATCTCCATCTGGCTTTTCTGCAGCTAAGCCATTTAGAATGAATTAGTAGGCTTAAAAGCACTGGGATAAAGGAATGGGAGTTTATTTTCCTACTAAACTTGTTTTATTTACAAACTCAACTCTCTCATTAAAAAATATTTCTGGCCTTCCTTCCCCTAATTTTTGCTCAGTTCCCTTAAAAAAATATTGAAGAGCTTTAAAATGAGAATTAGTGCTTATTTTACTTTGGTATGAACCTGGCCTCTGTGTATCTTGCATTTTAAACTAGTGCAGTGCATTTTAAAACACTTACTACTAAAGAAAAGTCTTGATAAGCTCAGGTATCAAGCAATTAAAGCAAAGTTCTGCATGGAGAATCACTTGGAATATTTGTTCTTCAGTATCTTTCATCCAAGGATTTCAAAGTACTTTACAAACATTGATTATACTTCAACAGCACTGGAAGCCAGCTAAAATTGACAGCTTTTTTTTTTCTTTCTTTCTCCCTCCCTTAATAGGTGGTAGAAAATGATACCTCACATTGCTCTAACCCATCGTTTTCAAGGTCTGATGTCAGTATTTATGCACTTAAAATATGGCCAGATTCACAAAAATGCCAAATTGACCAAGCTTCTCCTGCCCTCCATATCTGTGAATATTTAGCTGATCTTGTAGCAGATACCTATGATGGCTTGTCCAGGGCCACACAGGAACCAAAGCTGGAAGCAGAAATAAAAACCAAACCTTATGTCTGCCAATCTACTGGTCTAATCAGCCTACAGGGCAGCTCTGCAGATAGCAAAGAACAGAGTGTTCTGGTAAGGCGCAGGAGAGCTGTGGTATCAGGAGGTGACATCATGGCCCAACTGAAGTCAAGACTTTACTAGTCACAACTTTTCACATGAGATTCTAGCCTTTGTCTCTCTTTGCTGAAAATGAGATTCCTCATTTTCTTTTTCAATCACTGTCAGTTGGATCAATGTTTATTCCTCAGTGCAACAGCGCTGCAGTTTAAGCCATTGCCACCATGCTGTGGTATTTCTCCTAACAGCTTTTGTTTGATATTCTTTCTGGTAATGAAAAAAAAATTAAGAAAGAAACCTGATGATAACTTTCCTGCTTCTCTCATAGCTGACATCAGGAGGAAGACCACATTATTACGTTTCTTATAGGAGGAGCCCATTTGCACAGATGAAGCTGCCAAAGTACTCCTTGCCGAAGGTAGGTTGCTGCTGCTAGAATACCCATGTGGGCCTACTGATATTTGATTGCCCAGAAGATCTTGAGTCCAACACAAGTAACTGCAAGAGGACATGCAGTGAGCGAAAACAGTATTCTTCTTTAACAGAACATCTGCAAGCAAGAAAGGACTAAAAGTCAGCACTTTGGCTAGTCAAGGACATGAGCATGAAATGTAGACAGATACCACAGACCATGTCAATTACCATTTCTTTGTGGTTAATTAATTAAGTTTTGGAGGGGTTTCTCTCTATTTTTTTTGTTCGTCTTGAAATCCCCCTCTCCTCTCGCTGTCTAGTATGGGTTGCTTTTTGTGCCTTGCCTCATTAGTAGAATTTAATGGGAACTAAGCAGAAAGATGTCTTTGTGTTCCTACTCTGTCTCCAGCCTAATTAACAATGGTGAATTAGCATTGGAACTTGAAAGGATATTTCTGCCTTCTGAAGCTGAATTTTTTGAAAGACCTATATAAATTGTTAGCTCCATTTTGAAGAAACCACCAATTTGCAGCTGGGGTCCTAATGGGCTCTTAACAAAGACAGAGGACTTTTTTTTTTTGGCCTTTTCATTCTTCATATAGTCTGTCTTAAATGAGATTTAAGCTGAAAGGTAGCAAATGATCTTGTGGATTCTATATGACATCTAACATCAGAAGACAAATGCATTCCCAGAAACTAAGCAGGGATTGTCAAAAGGAAAAAAAGAAAATGCAAGGTCAGATTCTGTAGGTGGAAATGTTCGAAGAGATAACTTGGGCTAATTTCACAACTGGCTGTCTTTGATTCCTCAGCCCAACAGACTTCTTTATAGTGGATAAAGAAGTCCACTTTATCCACTGGGTGACCTTCATATAAGCAGACTGTAGCTCAAACCCAGCCCTTCAGTGCCTCACCTTCCCTGCACTGCTGTTGGAACTTTTACTCTTGTTCACAGCTCTGGAAACCAGCTTGCAGGACTGTGAGAGCCACACCGGAAGCCATGGGATCTTAGCTCTGACACAGGAGACCTGTGGTCTGCCTCAAAATTTTTAGTCACATTTTAAGATAGGTTGTTTCGAAACTTCCTGCCCAAGCAAGAGAAATTACTCAGTAAATTGAGGTCAGATTTAAATAGATGTTATTGGAAGGAGCCCTTAGCAACTGAGTTGCATTTTAGCATGGTTATTGTAAAAGTCAAATAAAAATTGTTATTTACAGCCAATTCAGACCATCTGTAGAGACACTGTTCACTTTAAACTTATTGTTTCCTTTAGCCCACACTTATTTTTTGTCCACCTTCTCAAAGAGATCACTGGAGAGCCAGGGAAAGTGCGCTAGAATTAAATTACAATGTGTTCCAGAGAACAGGAATTGGAACAATATATTCATGTTATTTGACCCAAAGAAAGATGCTTTGTCACAATCTCAGAATATCTTCAAAGTCTGAAGATCTGCACTTGCCTTGGAAGGAGCTACAGTGGAACTGTGGCTGTCTAGGAGGATGCTATCAAAGCAAAACAGTCCCTTTTATGAAAAATGCACAGAGTTACATTATTCAAGGAATTGGAACATACAACTTCTTTTATGCCCAAATTCTCTTTTATCTCCTTCAGCTAAGGAAGAGGGGCCAAATATGGTAAACAGTACTAAGTGACTTCTGGAACTGAAGATGGAAATATCAAGCTTTTTGTCTCTGTGTGTCACTCTTCCTGAACTGGAGGCCTGTGATGGCAGGCAGCCTTGGCAGGTGATGCTGCTGCTCAGGCAGGATGGCCTACAGCAAATCAAACTAAAATATTATTCTTGTTGACATTAACAGCCTTGTAGCTACTTTGATTAAAAGCCTAAATAAACTTGAAGCTCTGTTCCATTCAAGATGCCTGCATATGTGCATACAGGTCATGTTAACCCTGTAAATAGTCTTTAGTGAGACCTCTTAATTGTTGCAGTGATGTTGATCTGTGGGTGGATGGTGCCTATTCTGTACCACAGCACCACAGTGGGGGCTCTGTCACACACTGTAGTGTCACTCATGATAAGCACATGGGGTCCTTTTTCTCCAGTTTAGACCAATGCACTGGACAGACATTTGAGAACACTGAAGCAAGTCAAGCAATTTCTCCTTTAAAAAGACCTGTCGTAACTGGTATTGGCTTGAATAGTGATGGGATGGGTGCATATGGTACCTCTGTTTTAAATTCATTACCTGCTTTCAACCTCAGGATGCACATCCTGATGGAAGAAGCAGAAACAAAAATAAATAAATAAGATCCTTAAATACAGACCTTAAAAGAGCTGACAGCACCAGTACTTTCACAGAAGGCAAAGGCAAGAGCCAGCATCTTCACAGACATTTCACAGAATATTCTGAGTTAGAAGGGACCCACAAGGATCAGCAAGTCCAACTCTTAAGTGAATGGCCCATATGGGGATTGACCCCACAACCTTGTTGTTATTAGCCCCATGCTCTGACCAACTGAGCTGGCAGAATAAAACTGGCATTACACATCCCTACTATTTAACTTGCCAGGAAAAAATGTTCCCTGACCAATGCAAAAGGGGCAGTTGTTTAGTAATTCAGAAAACCTTGGCTTTTAGACATTTGAGGAGACACCTGATCAAACCCATGTACAGCATCATGTTACTTTTGTCTTTGAAAAGGCAAAAGGGACAGACAGTAGAACTGCATATTAATGTACTTCCAGTTTGTTCTGGAACAGAGAGAAAAAACTCAGGCTCTCAGTAGACAAATGCAAGGAGAGCCTCTAAAGGTGGTGATGACTTTTTGAGAAAAGTGCCTTGCTTCACGTTCCTGTCCTCTTCCATCTCTGTAAGGAGCTTGTGCTTCAGGGTGAAGGCTATCTTTTTGTATTATTCCTTCCCCTCCAAGAAATTAGTGCCCACTCTGAAAAAAAAATATGATATGCTGATTAATTTTAATTTTCCCCATGTGGAAATGAAGCAATTCCTGATGCTGGTCCAAGATCTGTTTGATGCCCATGTACTAATCCTTTTCTATCAAAGATGTGCATCACTGCTCCATCTATTGGACAAGGCCATATTAGGAGGAAAAGTTAATTTATCCCCAAAGGCACACAGTTGGAATGCTATCTTTTTTGACTTTCTGCATTATGTGTATTATGCCAATTCAGTCTCAGTCTCTGCTTCCCTAGGCTTAAATTCCTTCAGCCTTATTGGAATCTTCTTTAGACTTCCATCCTATAGCATGCTCTTGTCAAATGCAGGAAGCATCTAGTGAATAAATTAACTCGTGTGCTTCTTCAGCATTTGTGAAATTGCCTTTAGATTTCTCTGGTGTTGATAAAAGTATCTTTTTACCTCTCTCCCCCAGTTTGTACAAAACTATTAAATGAAATGATAAGATAATGAGAAAGTACATTCAGCAGACAAAACCAGTTTTACTTATAATTTCTGTCTGTGTTTAAATGAAGAGGCCTGCCCATGTGTGCCCATATGCAGAAATTAACACTTGAGATTCGAGCTGGGCTAGCCAATGTTGCCTGGAGCACACTGGGAACACCTGCTGGTGTAGACCTACCAGCAGATTGAACCAGGGTGACAGTCTGAAAAAAGGAGCCATAGACAAACAGCTGTGGCTGTAACTCCTACTGGCACAGCTGGAGCTGAGAGAGGATGTCTGTTCAGAGCCAAAATTAGTTGGACTCAGTGGGACTTATACTACTTTTCCTATTGCCTCAGGAATTAAGCCAATCTGTTCCTTCACAAAACAAGCCCATCTTCTGGGACATGATTTTCTCCAGTGCAAAGAAGAAAGTAAATCAAGTGCATATTCATCCACTCTGTATTCAGATCTGGGTCTGCATGAACAAGCAACTGTTCTGAATCTTAACTCCATGGTGAATCCACTTTCAAATTTATAGTTCAAATTTCTTCATTATATTACTTTTTTATTTTTACATTACAGGGCTTCATCTGGAAGTATTAATCCTCCCTAAAAAGCCACCAGACACTGAATTTTCAAAGACTATTATTAGCAGACTGGAGAAATAGCATCATCTTCCAAAGAATATATTTTCTGATAAAGTTCTCAGTTTTGCATATAGAAAGTCCTGGCTGAGATTCATGGAAGCAGAATAACTTCGGGATATCTGCCCAAAACAGACCAAACAGCTGAGTCTTCTGGGAATCACCTGGTGCTAACAAATCTTCATTTCTTTTCCTACCTCCACAGATTTTTATGGCACCAAAGAACTCAGGGTGCCTGTGCTGGGCAGATAGAGCCTAGGAATTTCATTATATCAATCTCTCTCTTGGTGGCTTTTTCCATTTTAATGGAAAATAAAATAAAATGGGTAATAATTTCTCCAGACTTTGAAAGATAGGATCAGGTTCAATAGTTCCTGTTTTTTCTTCACTTATGCAATCTTTTCATTGCTTCTTGCCTACTGTAATGCAGAGAAGAAACAAAGTAAAACAAAACCTGACTCATAAGGCTAGTGATCGAACTACATTTCCGTTCTTTATATCTAGGGAGGATTAGGGTTTTTTTTCTGTTTTATTTCTTGGAGTGTGCTGTTTAGTATAGTATAGTGATCCAGGGCCTTGGCTCCAGCCCACATTGCCATTAGAAACAGTAGATAACAGCAGATGTTCCCTCATTAGTTCCTACTTGTATCAGATCCTGAGCATATTTGGCTTCTGGATGCTGGGCAAGAAGCAGATGTTTCAGATGATTTTTTTTTGTTTTTTTAAACCCCTACATTTTAAATATCTGTGATTCCATAGTCATGAGTGAAATCACTCAGGTGCTAAATGGAAAAAAACCCGAACAACCCAACAAATAAACAACCCTCCCTATTCCCCAGATATTCATTAAAATGAAGGTGTTGGTAAGGGGAGTGAAAGTGCTGCTGTATAACGCTGTAGTGCCAATGTAAATGTTCAATTAACACCTCATCAGTTAATTACTGCTTTGAAAATTGGCAGAAGAGAGCTGGTGTAAAATATTCCTGGATGGAATTACCTGCTTACAGTGGCTGTAGACAATACAATAGTAAAATGCAGCAGTATTGTCAACTGAGTTCCCTATTAAACTCCAACCTAAATAATCCCTTCCTCCTCCCCAGTTACTTTGGTGCCATTGGAAATGGCAGCACAGGGCTCACTTGAGTAACCTGCCTCTCTTTTCTTTCCCCAGGACATGCATGTTATCAGCACAGATGAGAATCAGGTGTTTGCAGCTGTACAAGAGTGGAACCAGAACGACACATATAACCTGTACATCTCAGACACCCGAGGGGTCTACTTCACCCTGGCCTTGGAAAATGTCAAGAGTAGTCAAGGGCTGGAGGGGAATGTGATGATTGACCTCTATGAGGTATGTCATAACTCCAAACATCTCATTGCTATCTCAGGAGCTCACATGATGCCAGTACAGTTTCCTCCTTGCACATCAGCCTTGTAAAATGCTTGTGAACAGCAAAGCCAGAAAATGACTAAACACAGAGTTTTCCTAGGTTTACTGCTGTATTCACCAGGAGGTTCTCAGGTGAGGAACAGCTCATGGCTCTTTGATGCACAGGAAAAAGTTGTGGAATAGTTCATTCAGTTGCTAAGAGGAACTCTGTCAGCCAAAATCCTGCTTGGACCCATGTTGGCTCTATGGCTCTGGAAGCTCCCAACAGTATCAATAGTATCATTCTCCAATTTTTGTTGCATTTCTGGCAATCCAGTCTCTTGTTTGAGAAGTTAAGGAGAGACTGCAGTTTTCAGCTGTCCTTGTCACCTTTCTCAGCTTGGACTGTGCTGGGAACTTAAGTGGTTATAGATATACCCTCTTGGGCTATCTCATGAGCACGAAAACTCGTACCTCATTTTGATGCCCTCTTTACCCGGAGCCTTTTTCTGAACAAGCGTGAACAAATGAGCTTAAGCTCACTGTAAGAAGGCCAATTTGCATTGTCTTCTATGACAACTGATCCTAAGAGTAGGACTTCTAATGTGCCCTTTTCCATCTCTTGCCCTGCTGCCTATTTTCTCTCTGGAGACAAGCACTCATCTGAGAAGTTCAATCCTCAGCTGCTGTTCTGAGGGTAAGGTTCTGTTTTCAGGTCTCCTCCAGGGTATTTTCTGATCATTTAGAATAAAGGTCATCAAGGAGATTTGAGTGCCTTCGAAGATGAAGATGCTTTCTGTATTTCCTCATTATTGTCTCAATATTAGCTCTGCTCTGTAGTTTTCCTTCAGCTGCCCTCTACTTGGAAACTACCTTGAATTGTCCAGAGAGCCCAAGAGCTATACATCAGTGCAGATGGACTGGAGGAGGATGGGCACTGCCATTTCAGTCATTTGGACATTTTTTGCCATTAATCTCTCCACAGTGCTGGCAGCCTGTGGTAAAACTGTTGCCTCTTATTACTGTCAGCTGGGGAAGCAGCTTTACTGCATTATGTAAAGGTGTTCTATATCCCAGGGGGTAAAGAAAATCTTTTGTTTTGTTTTATTCATCTGACACCACACAGCAACCTGGATTGAAATTGATGGAATCAGACTTACAGCATCATATCTGCTGATTATCTAGATAGAGGGAATATTGGCTGACATTGAACCTGGCACAGACTTTCCTTTCAGTTTGATGTTCTTGCTGGAAGGGAACAGAGAGCTAGCCAGCATGGTTCTCTGAGTCAGATTGTTATAGTGATCTAGGGGAAGACGGAGAGGAAGGCAAGAGAAGGAAAAAATCCATAGATAAATTAAAAGTAAGTGGAGAGATTGCCAAGCAAGTCCTTCTCTGGTGGCAGCAGTATATTTTAAAAAGCATCATCGTTAGAGAAGATTCCAGATAAAGGCCTGTTTAATGTCCAGGTGTCTTGTGTGCATGTTTGTCAGGTGTTAGAAGTAAGTTCTTCTGGTTGCACTGCAGTGAACTTGTGTTTGTATATGTAATTCCTAAATTGATTCTAAATCAAGGATAAATCTGCTCAATGCTGCTAAGCAGGGAATTGCACTGGGTACAAAGAGAATATAAAAATCCTTTCATGGTGTCTCCTTGAGTTCACAAAAAGGCTGTCCTATTGACCACTTCCTAAAGTGAGGGAAGAGCTAAAGCACTGACCACTGTGTCTGAGTGGCTTTTCTAGTTCGTGAGTCTGCCCAGTGATGTGATATGGCTCTCTTGGAAAGGTCCACAGCAAGACAGTCCTGCCTGTTACAATCCCTGACTGAAGTGGTTACAGGCTGTGAGGAGGTGTGTCTATAGCTATGGTATATGTGCCTATCACACTGGAACTTTTTTTCTTGCAGTATGTATGTTGGTTGAGAAGTATTTTTGATATATGAAGGTGGTGACGGGGAGTGAAAAACATCTTTAAAGTTGAGTGTTCAAGTGTGTTGTACCTTTCTGAAGCTGTAGAGCAGCATTAGTATCTGCATACAATGCATTCAGAGTGGTGAGGATTCTACAATTCCTCTGTGGGAGCTGGTGGAGTGCTTTCCTCTCTGACCACTGATGGTCATGCACTTGCTTGCCTGGGTCTTTCTCTGTAAAGACTGTGTGAGCAGCAGGGCTGAACAGCTCCCTGTGTGTGTCAGGGCTGTGTATATGCAATTGGTCTGTCTCTTCCTTCTGAACGTACACAAACGTGTGTGGAGTCTTTTTTTTAGATAAAGCTGTCCAAGACTGACAGAATAACTTTGTTTTCTCAGGAAAGGATTCTGAGTCCCAGCCCATGACTAGAATCATAAAAAGAAAAAAAAAATCAGGATTTCAGAACACTTTTATTGCCTGATCCATAAAGTGCTCTTTAATCATTTATGGCCAGCGTTTCACAGGGACTATATAATAGAACAATTTTGGGACAGCAACAAAGTGAAGTACAACTGCAACTATAGGCTCTAGCCTCTGGTAGTAAACGCAGAACTATGTTATTTTTCCATCTCTGTCTATTTATGCAATATTACTGTGAGATAGGAGAACCTTTGTCTTTTCAGAGTGCCTTTCTACTAAAACAAAGAAATCCTGAATACTTAGCTGGGTGGGATCAAACAACCCAGCTGTGAAATTGAGAAGTTTATCTATTTTCTGCTTGTATCAACAATGAATTAGTCAACTATTTAATTTAAAGACTCTTGCCCTTTATGGCAAGCCATGTCAAAGTCTTTATGAACTTCAAATGAAGTTGAAGGTGCAGGAAGGTGCTATTTGAATGACTAAGTACATCACTGTGCTGTACCAAAGCACTGTACACAAGTAGTCTCACATCACATGATTAAAAGTGCAATAAGATCCTGTTCACTGGTAGCTGTAGCATCCAAATCCAGCCGCATAATTAAATGGGTTGAGCTGGAAAAGGCTCTGAATCTGCTGTGTAACTGTTAGTCGTGCCATGTCTCTGTGAATAAAAACTCTTGATGAATGATTCTGTCTGCTAATTCTAAATCATAAGCAGAGATGAGGTGGATGACTAAACAGACTTGCTGGAAACCAAAAAGTTTCTCACTTTCCCCCTCCTTCTCCTGATTTCACTTCCCTTTTTATTGCGGCACTCGGATTGCAGAATGACAGCCTAACAAATTCATTTGTGAGCTGCAGCAGCTATTGGGCTATTGATTTTCAGTGTGCTGAGAAGATGGGAACATTTTGCAGTGTGAGTTGTGGTTTGAGGTTGACTTTTTTTTTCTCCTCACTAAGATACTTTTAGGCTTGGTTCCAATGTGAATCTGTTAGCGTCATGTCTTTGCAAAATCCTCCTGCAGATCTGTGCATTTAAACTGTTGGGTAAAACACCAGGAAAAAGTAAAAGGATGAAGACCTCATTGCCAGCTCTGTAACTAGCATTCTGTATGGCCATGCTAGAGTCACCAGTGCTTTGGTTTTCTCAAAATACAGAACTGTAATAAAAATACCTCTGTGCCCCAAGTTATCCTGTTGAAACACTAATAATTATGAAACACACTGAGATCCTTAGATGAAATGTCTGAAGAAGGCTGGATGAGAATAGAAACATTGAATTGCAAGTTTATGTGTGTGTGTTGCTGTTTTCTTCGCAAGGCCAAAACTGCTGCTGTTTCCTGCTGCTGCTGTGCAAGAGGAAAATAATAGCCTGTACATGTTTCATCTTTCAGGGGGAAGGATGCCTACACAGTTGAGAGGTTGTCACGTTACAGATAATGCTACTGACACCTTACCATGTTCCCATGATGATTCTGAAATACAATATTTCTTTCCCATTTGTCATCTTTGCACCTGTGACGGCTTTATCTTTTCCCCCAGCACCCCAGCTTGCCTTTGAAGTACATTGGCAATTCTGGCCCTGACACTGACCACACTGACAGAGCCATCAAAGCCCTGGTGGGTTTGACAGAGAAAAAGGGACATGCACAGAACCTGCATGGACTTGATCTATTTTTCAGCCATGTCAATTTTTCCTAGGTAGCAGGGATAAAGGGAATGTTCTTGGCTAACAAGAAGATTGACAACCAAGTGAAAACTTTCATCACCTACAACAAAGGGAGAGACTGGAGTTTGTTGCAGGCTCCACACACGGATCTGAGAGGAAATCCCATTCACTGTCTCCTAGTAAGTACCTGAGGGGGGAACTTGGAGGGTGGTAACACCTGAGGAACAATCTTTTTCTACCAGGTAACACAACAAAGAGAGAGCATCTCCCCTCTCCATGCAATGTGTCTTATGGAGTGCTGTGCTTCAGGCTTGGGCTGCCAGGGGTTATTGCATTGTAATTTAGGTTAATTTGATTTAATTTCTGGAACAAATGCAAGCATTGTGGATCAGCTGCCTTCTGCAGAAGTGCTGTGTCCCCTGGAAGAGCAGGGGAAGCTGGATGCTGTGTCAGTTCTCTGGACACTAGATGGGAGGCGAGAGCTGCTGTAGCTCAGAACTCTGAGAGACAGTAACTGGAAACAGGCTCAAAGGAAAAGAGAGCTCGAATTGCTTTCAGGCTGCTCTGTTGCCATTAATATTTATTAACATTCATAATTTTCTCTTTGAGCTCAGAAGTGAGAATCGACACATTCATCCAAATATATGTGCAGTTTTGTGTTGGTGTAAATTGTATCTATCTCTGTACTTACTGATATAGATCCACATATAGCTAAGTCTTTAATCATCATTATATGCAAACAGTTTCCAAGAGGGAAAGTGAAATATAAGTAATGTGAATAGAATTGGAGATCTCTACAAAATCAGAGAGCTTAAACTGATCTTGACATATTTTTCAACTGATAGAATCTATTCACAGTAGTGGGATTATACTCAGAACCCTTGTATTTGGGATTCTCAATAGCTTTCTATTATACTGATTATAGTATGGTTCCAGGCAGAATCAGGGACACTATTTAGATTGCTCTTTCTGCTGCTGTCCAGTACTTGCATAATGTTTTCCATCTGAAAAAAAAAAAAAAGTTTCTGATTTAGGCATTAGAGGCATTAGAATCTGAATCAGCATTATATTTTGTAGTTGAATGCTACACTAATCTCTTAACTGAATGTTATGCACTATTGCAAGAGCAAAGAATAAATATTTGAAACTGTTCAAATAATTGATTTTTTGATTGAGCCAAAATGCAAGCCCTTAATTTTCTGTCCAGTTTGAAAAAAGTAAATAAGAAAGAGTGGGAGTGAGACCGAAGAGTTATTTCAGAGCATGAATAAATTTGTTTGGGTTTGTTTTCTTCTTTCATATTTTTAAAAATTGTAACTAAGTGAATTTTTAATTAGATGTTTCTTTGAGGTGAAAACCAAAAAAAAAAAAAAAAGATGACATGCAAAAAACTTTGCAGGCATGCATTTCTTTGGAAGAAACAATTCAATTCTTTGGAAGGGACTATAAGCCTTTGTGTTTCAAATCGATTGTACAATCTAGTTTTAACTCAAAGGAATATATTTGGTAAAAAAAAAAAAAAAAGACATCTTGACCTTCTCAAATTATAACCAATTTTATCAGAAACTGAAGATTTTTATTATATGGTATGTTAGTATAATATTCTAGGGAACAGGCAAGGCAGAAGAACAAAAAAATGCACATAAGTAAGTAAAATAATAAAAGTAGACTTCATTTTTTTTTCCATAAATTTGAAGTTAGAGTTCTGAGAGGTCTTTCCTGGTATTTTTGTGCACTGATCATGCAAAGTCTGACTTGCCACTCTGGTTATAAGTGAGCCAGTGATACTGCTCTGTGTGGATCTTATGGAACAACTGTTTGCAGGAATTGAGTATTTTATATACAAGGCTATACCTGCCACTGTAGTTGCCCATTATATAATGGAAGCTGTGTGTGAAACAGAAATGGACAGTTCTTATGGAGGGAGAGAGAGTTATGGCTCCCTTTAAGCCTTCCCATCCATACTGTATCTGCTACTATATCCATGGGCACCAGAGAATACAATAAAATTCGTTTAAAATTAGACCAGATATGCCTGAACAAGCTGGATTCCCTCGAGGGTGATAAATTTGAACAAGCCAGACAAAGGGTCAAGAGGAGGGGCAGAAGTGTGGGCACTTGTAGGGACACATTGAGAACTTACACAGAGAAGCTCATG
The DNA here is from genome assembly GCA_013400175.1 of Phainopepla nitens. Lineage (NCBI taxonomy): Eukaryota > Metazoa > Chordata > Aves > Passeriformes > Bombycillidae > Phainopepla > Phainopepla nitens. The sequence continues at coordinate 1,853,830 of VXBQ01014957.1, read as the reverse complement.
GTCCTCTGGGGATTGCATTTACATCCTTGGAGCTCCACTGTGCATAAACCACTATTTAAACATTAGTTTATTTTTATTTTGCTCTCTACAGAACCGTGTACTTGCTCTGAGAATTACTTCCACCTGTGCAAGCTCAGTGGATGTTTGTCATGCTGTTTACATTTCTTAAGTGCTCTGTTACTTGAGCTGGAGTGTAGGAATTGCTCTGGGATTTCAGGGTGCTAAGGGACAAATCCTCAATAAACTTTAACCTTATATCTCAGTCTTTGCCCTTTCAGGAGAATGGAAAGTATTTTATCAGCTGTGCCCTGTGATAAGGCCAGAAGAACATTTAGCCATGTTTATTTCTTCTCTTCCCCTAACATTGGGTAAAACAGGCAAGAGGCCTCTTTCATTGTCTAAGCATTCTTCCATATTTAGGTTTTCACCAGCCTTTGGAATGGCAGAGGAGCAGGAAACCTCAGCTGAGCATGCAGAGTCTCAGGTGCTCAACTTGCAAATTTGAAAGAAAGCAAATAGCTGAAATCTGAACTAAACTCACTCGTTAGGTTTTTACAGGAACAGGCAGTCTGCCTGCCATAGAAAGGGAGAGATAGAAGTACAGAAAATGTACTGAACCACAAAGTGAAATAGCAATTCTGCAAGAGAGACAAGCTATTTAAAAATCCCATCTGAGGTTCACATTTAATGGTGGGGGAAGGTGAAGGCAGAATATGGATTGAAAGATTTCTAGAAATAACAGAGAAATAAACCACAGAAGTTGGGAGTGGTAGGGAAGATTTTGAAGCAAAAAACTCTAAATTTACATTCCTGGAAATAAATCAGGGATCCATAAGGGTTTTCTGCTGAGGGAAGATGTGGAAAAAAGGAATTTTCCCCTGCTCTGAGGCAATTGTATTTCTTTTCAGTGTGAGATAGCTTAGCATTTAAACACTTCACAAACTCCACTCATCTCTTTAGCCACCCCCCATAATCACTAGTTTTACGTCCTTATATCAATTGCTCCTTTTTCTTCTAGACATAACTGTTCCTGACACAATCCTGCTTTTCCTTATGGCACAGATAAGTGAATTCTTCATAGTCCATTGTACATGTAGTTTAGCTCCCATCCCTGCTGCACGGCAGATACTAATGCTTCCCCACTGCTGGTTTCCAGCATAATTGTCTCCAAACCAGAATAATTGTCTCCAGCAGTAGCTCAGGACTCAGCAATGACGTGTGTTCCAGCTCATTGGCAAAATGGGATCTGCCATTTCCCAGAGTGACAGTACGGTCCTCAGCCTGCGAGTGCAGTGCTGTGTGCTCTGTGCATCTGGTCTTCAAAACTAAACTAAGTGAGAATTAAAACAGAAGTAAGTACATAGCAGCTAAGTTGTTGGCTAAGGAGGTTAGGAAGGAATCTGGTTAAAGCACAGGGTGAGCCAGACAAAACCATCTCTCTACTGACAGTACACACAAGGTGATTTTTCAAAGGAACTCAGAATTTCTTCACATTTTTTGTGAGACAGCTCTAAATAATGAGGAAGGAGGAAAGCAGTGAAATTCCATCTAATCCCAGGGTTTTGTTTTTCTCGTTTATATCGCTTGTATTCTAAGATTAATATATTTAATCTTCATGAAATAGCTGCCAAGGTATTTTATTCCAAAGATGCTGGTTTCGTTTGATACTTACTATGTGTTGTGAAGTGGTTAACTGAGGAGCAGTTCTGTCTGGCAAGAAACGAGCATCTACCTGGGAGAGTTCATCAATTAGCTTTCTAGGATGGATTTGTGGTTCAAACACAGGGCTGAATCTCAGGAGAATCTTGATTCAGTTTTTGGGTCTATCTCCAATTTCCTTTGTGACCTTGAGCAAATAATGTATTTTCTCTGTGCCTTGCTTCCCCAGATATCTGTTTATTCCCTCCCACATTTTATTTGTCTTTCTATAGGAATTTATAAGGATTTCAGGACAAAGACCCTCTTCTTATAAAGGGGGACATTTATGCCATCTGCTTCAGAGTATTTTAAGCATCTAAGTGAGGTGTTTTGAATATTTCTCTTGGAAATGTTTATCTCTTTTCAATGCTCCTTGCTGTTGCAGGTGAACAAATACTGTGACTATCCCTAGGTTTGTGAATGGTGACCAGCATCATCTTTGTGTTACAATACTTTCTCCCAATTCTGATGAGGGACAGCCACTAATAGCTGGTTTGTATTGTGTCCTGTCATTGGAGACAGTTCAGGTGGGCTTGGCAGAACAGCCAAAAGTGGGTTTGTGGATGTTTATGAGAAATTTTGCTAAGGACTGATGAACTTCCTGAGGGGGGAGCATAAGACTGCTGGCTTGAAAATATTAGGAAGCAATAATGAACTCCAGCATAACTGTAAAAGCTGTGGCAGTGAGCAGAGCAGTGGGCTATATCACCTATGCTTTATCTTCTATCTAGAGTTTCAATGCTCCATGCTGTGGTTGCCTTTCCCTTGGTGGCCATGAAGCAGTTGGCACAGATGGGAACTAGGCAATAAGAGGGAAACTCAAACCTGTGATTCTGGTGATAATAATGATTTTAGTAACATGTTGGTAATAACAAAAAGGACAGAGATAATTGATGGAAATTCTGAAAACCAGTGAGATGTCTTTATGTGGATTAACCTATGGGAGCTGGAGGAGGAACACAAAAGGACCAGCAGAACAAAAAGCAACTGGAAAAATATCTGTTGATGAACTGTGTAAGGACAGAGATGGACAAGGTGTACAGGTGAATGAGAAACAGAATGCTAACACAGTCAGGATATGGGGTGGCCATGGGCAGTAACTTCAGGTGTTTGGCTAAGAGTGGAAAGAATTTTCCCACCATACCCAGTTGTCACTAGAGCCTCTAAGTATTACTGCACTCCAACCAGTAAGGAGTCATGCCGCTAAAAAGACCGTCTGTCTGCTTAGAGAGATGGCCTGGCTTTTAATATTGGAGAGATATATTCCATTTCTATATGCTATATCTGTGAAATGAAATAAATTTGAAAGGAAACCTCTGGTAGCACAAAAATTGAATCTTAACAAGGTCTCATCTGAGTTGGGAATTGGCTGAGTTGCCATTAGGTTCCATCTTCAAAATGCTGAAGTGGGCTTGGAGTATGTTAGTTTTAAAAATATGTTTTCTATTTAGTCTTCTCACAACCTATGAAAATGTAAAAGGAAAGAGTTCATGCTCTTGCAGTGCTTTTCCACTTCCTGCATTCACGTCAGCTCAGTTTGTTTTCCACTCCCTGCTGGTGCCCCAGGCTGCTCCAGCGGCTGCCCTGGCCAGGCTGTCATTTGGAGTTAGGCCGCTCAGTACATTCCACTTGGCAGCTTGTGCTCCCTGCTGCACAGCCCACATCCCCTTTTCCCTTTTCACATAAATGAGAGCTCCCATCTCTGCTCACCACCCTCATTTGCCTTTGCCAAAAGAACCCTGCCTTTCTCCAGAGGGGAGTTGTCATTTCAGTCATATTCACCTAATCTGAGATGGGATGGATAAGTGGTCTTCCTCCAGTGACTTATGGGACTAAGTCTCCTACAGTGGAGGCCTGCCACACTCTTGGGGCTGCAGATCTAGCCTTTGGGCAGTTGCTGTTACTCAGGAAAACCTGCCTCCTTTGAGCCTAAAGGTGCCTCTGAACAGCCCCTCTTTCTCTTACAGAGCTGGGCAAGCTGAAGCATGGGCTTTGCTCCAGTTCTGTTCCTGTATGATGTCCACCGTGATTGGGTCAATTTGCTTCAGGTTTTCTTCCAGTATTTTTCTCCTGCTCCTCCCTTAGCATGTTTCAGGAAAGGCTCTTCATGAGGTTTGAAAGAAAAAAAAAGGAAATAGTATTCAGAAATGTCCAGAAATTATCACATTACAGATTTGGAGGGAATTGTAATGCCAGCTCTGAAAATCTGCCTGTCTGTCTTACCTTCTTGCTCAGCTGATTTATTCTGCACCACTTGTATCTTACCTGAGTACCCAGCATACAAAATCAATAGCAAAGAGGTAAGGTTTCCATGGATGTATTTGTTTTGAAATCTTAAAGGTCACAGCCAGATGGGCAATGTAGCTTTGCTTTAAACTTGAAACTAACACTTTCCAGTCGTGGTACTTCTTTGTATTTATTGCAGTGCATTTCAGAACAGTCATATATCAAAAAGAGTTAAGAAATGGTACAAAATAAGTTTTATTTCTTGGCTAATTACTGATGATTCAGCACCACACCAGTGGGGATAAATTGCTTCTTTTTCAGAAATAGCTTGAGTAGTGCTGCTCAGAGTCATTTCATATCTGCATTAATCCACATGATTGCTTCTCAAATAGCAGGGGCCAGGAGAGCCAAGTGGTCCTTACTATCACCTGCCCATGCAAGCCTGGTGCTCTCCTTTGAGATGCATCCTCAGAGATCTGCTCCTTGGAAGACGGTTTCAGCCTGGTGCCTCAGTTTCCCACTGGGAATGGGTTGTGACAGATAATGGTGGCAAAGTGGCTATACCCTTTTAAGTGTTACTGAACGCAGTGATTAGGAGGAAATGCAGAAAGACACTGTGTGTTTCTAAGCCTGTAGAAACAGGAGCATACATTCTTGTGTCTGCTTTTTACTTTTATTTCCCCTTTCTCCACAGCCCTATTGCTCCCTTCATCTTCACCTGAAGGTCTCAGACAACCCCTATACCTCAGGAAACATCGCCAGCCGAGACACTGCCCCCAGTATTATTGTAGCTTCAGGTATGAAACATTTAAAAATTGCCTGTGTTTGATGTGCAAACCTGGACAAATTTTAGAGTTTGTGGAGGGTGTTGGATGGCTGTGGAGTGTCACACTACCAGTGTTGGGAAAGGAGACAGGCTGTCAAATGAGAATCCTTATGGGCATTCACCTTGTCATATGCTTTTTATGGAAACTGGCCTTCAGGACGGGGGAGATTCCTGTCTAGTCCTCTACTTCTGTGAGCATCAAATCAGGGCATTTCTTTTGCATGGGGAGGCGCGTAAAGTTGTATATATTGCATCTTTTATATATATGAAATGCCTTCTCTCTTCTCCCTTCCCTCTCATTTTTGTCCCAAACCAAGAAGTTCTACAACTGCAAAATAAATAAATACATTTAGTCCCTTGATTTGCTCATTCTGCTGTTTCTGAGAGGGTTCCTTCACTAACCACTGCTCATCTTACAGGTAATATAGGCACTGAACTATCAGACAATGACATCAGCATGTTTGTTACTTCTGATGCTGGGAACACTTGGAGGCAGGTAAATGACACAGAATCACTAGTTTAAATACGAATCATAGGAAATGTCATAAAAGTAGATTAAATCTGTCACTTTTTGTTTCATTTCGTTCAGGGTAGCTTTTTGCAAACCTTTTACAAAAGAGTAAACTTTCCTTCTCAAAGGTACACAGATGTTCAAAAAAAAGCCTGAATATGCTGTTAGATTTCATATAACAGAAAAATATTTTTATTATTCTACTCAGAGTTTGACTTCAGTTTAACCCTGTTGCAAAGAGAACAGAATAAATTATGAATAATAAGGGGAGAGAAAGTGTTACCTTTTACTGTTGCGCATCCCTCGTGCCAACCAAACCGGTTTTCTTTTTATCCATGACTATGCTTACCCAAAAATCAGCAGTTGCACTGGTCTACTTTTTCTCCCTTCTGCTGAGACTCATTTCACCTAAACTGAGTTGTCCAAAGTTCATTGTCCACATAAATGGATTATTTTGCCTTGTTCTTAAGCCAGTGCAGAAAAAAGACAAAAATTCAGTTCATCTTGTTCCAAAGCTAACTACCTCTCCGTTAATTGTGGAAAGAAGCTGGATGATGAAATTATATCTAGTTCCCAATGTTTAGTGGAACCTGTTAAAAAATACCCTCTAATGTGTTTATCCTCAGACCAGGAAATTCTGAAATTCCTATTTTCTGAATAGGATATCAAGTCATGGAGAGAAGGAGTAACTTTCTCGGACTAACAAATGCTGCTGTATGGACTGTAGAGCAGGTGTTTGCAGGAAGTTAATACAAAAAAGACATAGGTAGAGAAAATCTATTCCAATATTTGATAATCCAAGAATCTAATTATTTTGCAATGTTTGACCAGCCTCATTTTTGTGTCTAAAACAATTATTTGAGATGGGGACAGACATGTGCAAACACATGACATTCTTCTTTAAACAAAAATTTGTCACCTAAAGGAGGGAAAGTGTTGATCCTTGCAAAAAAAAATAATATTTCTAACTTTTCATCAAGCAAGGGAAGAATGAATTTTCTCTGGACCTGGAAGAACTGGGGGAAAAAACCCCCAAGCAATAAAAAATCAAGCCCAGGAAATATATCTATAATTTCCTCTACTTTATAGTTTTCTTAGCACATAACTGTCCTGTGTCATGATCCTACTTAAAGAATTATCATTTTCTTGATACTAAGGATAATAGGTTTAAATAAACACTTTTTTTTTTTTTTTTTCAGATCTTTGAGGAAGAGCACAGTGTTCTGTACCTGGATCAAGGTGGTGTACTCGTTGCCATGAAACACACATCTCTGCCTATCAGACACCTCTGGTAATGACTCCATTTGTGCTGAATGTCTGCTGTCCCTCTTTTCAGATGTCAGGAAGTAGGGAGTTAGTGTGCATCCAGTCTTCTGCAGCTATAATCTAGAAAGTATTAGTTAATATACTGGCAAACATTAAGTCAGATAAAGCTAAGAAATCCTGGAAATTACAGTTTACATAATTTTGGATTGGCCAGATCTGAGATATCATCAGTGTAATTCCACAACACTCCTTATTTACCACTGCTTGGCTTCTTGGATTTGGTTGTTTATAAAACATATATACACACATATATATGTGGTTTATGCCTTTTCCGCTAATTAAGTTACCAAAGTAGTCCTAATTTTCAAAATTATTGATGAACTTGCCTTCTGTGTGGCTGGATAAAATTATGAAGCAGAATTTTGCTGAATAGATTCAGGGTTATGTAATTGATGATGCAAAAGTCCTCACCAGTTAGCATTCTTGAGTGAGGAGGTAGAGTAGAGCTTAATGCTGTTTTGTATTATTTATCACCACCACAGTTAGAATCATATCAGAATCCGAAACACCCAGACCCAAGTCTTAAAAAAAGATGAGTGGTTCCAGGTTTTCACTTACACTCCCCACAGAGGGGACTGCTGATCTGAAGAAACTGCCATCCTCCAGAAAACTCACCTCAAAATGTTTTATACTGGGGACTCAAAAACCAGACATTCAAAATTACTTGTTTATTTTTTAGAAAATCTTATGCTTAGGCTATGTCTTTGCCCTTTGAGCATCAATCTTTAACATAACCACTAGTTTCTACCACTTAAATATTGGCCATGGGTTAGTGGTATGATGCCAGACAAGCTTGATCAATGCTCTGATTTGTGATGCTTCCCCAAAAAAATAGTTATTTAAAGGACTGAAAAATCAGAATCCAATAAGAGAAGCTGTTTCTCACTTCTCCATAGCAGCTGTAGTGGACGAGAGAATCCCCTTGAGTAAAATAGGAGAGTGAGGAAAGAAGACACTAATTCTGCTTTCTTCTCTAGGTTAAGTTTTGATGAAGGGAGATCTTGGAGCAAGTACAGTTTCACATCCCTCCCACTGTTTGTAGATGGAGTTTTAGGGGAGCCTGGAGAGGAAACCCTCATCATGACGTAAGTGAGCATGCCATAATGATGCTGTGGAGGTAAACCACACATTGTATTTTGGAACAGTGGCATTTCTGCTTGGGGACCAAACCAAGTACGCTCTGAAACCAAGAGTGTGCACTATTATGTTGCTAAATTATGAGTTTATTTGTGATATGATTGAAGTATTAGCAACATGGTTCCTTGCAAGCTGCAAACACATCATCATTAGCTTATCAGCATGAAACTTGACTCCTCAAATTGAATGTGATATAAAGCAGAGTAGCAGAGTTACTGTTGACAGCTAAATATTTGAAAGAAAAATGATGAGGTATTTTTATAACTCTNTTTTTTTTTTTTTTAATGAGACACAGATAAGTGAAGACATTCTTTTGTAAAAATGAATGACAAAATGTTGCCTGGAGGCCGACTCATGAAAAATTATGTTCAGTTTCAGTGTGGTATGCTGAGTTCTGTGTGATGTATAAATCTGGACTCATTACACCAGAATCTGAGATCAGATTTGTAAAAACAGGAAGTATTTCTGACTGCCCTGTAATAAGCAGAACATGTGGCTTGGAAACTAACATGAGCTAATAGAGATGTATGAAGAATGTTCCTTCAGATTCCGATTTGAATTTAAATGGAAAGGATTCCCAAAGCTTAAAACTCAGATAAAACTCTTGAAGATATTACTGTCTCCAGCCCCACATCAAGTCTTCTCTTGACTCTTCAAGTTTAGACATTTTGGATATTGTCGTAAGTGGGAGGGTCTTAGTGAACAGAATAAAAACTTCATGCAATTCTGTAGTTTCTAATAGGGTTATAGATATTTAGCAGGTTAAGTTTCACTTTCACTTTGTCAGTCCAGTGAAAATGAGTAAGCCTCTCACCCTTAAAGCTATTGATCTCTCTTGGAAATTGTGGTGACTGTACCTCTGTAACTACCAGACTTCCTTTTACTGTATGTTCTTCCTGCTGCATTCTGTAGTGTGTTTGGACATTTCAGCCACCGCTCAGAGTGGCAGCTGGTGAAAGTCGACTACAAGTCCATTTTTGACCGGAGATGTGCAGAAGAGGACTACAGGCCTTGGCAACTCCATAGCCAGGTGAGAAGCGAGGATGCTGGGATGTGGCCTGAAGTAGCTAATGATCCTGCATTTCAAGATCAGCACAATCCAATATCTTTTCTTGGCAGTTTGGTGTGTCTGCTTGTCCCTTACTGGGTGGGTCTGCTTTGTTGCACTGGTGTGTTGGCCTCAGACTGAGACTCTGTGATCCCTGAAGGACGAAAAGCTGTCTTTTGGGTGTCATCCTGCACACAGGCAGTTACCTCAGGCTTATGCAGACTTGAACAATGCAACAACGGCAGAAGAACTACCACTGAGGTCTCACTCTTACATCTCTCTTATCTCCTTTCTCTCCTTCATCCTTCTGTGCCCTCAGAGCCAATGTCTTAATTCTAGTTGTTTCGCATTCGTCTCTTCAATTTCTGGCCCTCTTAGCCTCATTTCTTGCTCACTTGGTTTCATACCTGTTCTGTCTCTCTCTGCTGTGGAAGTCAGGCACTTTAATCCCTAATTCATTGGCCCCCATGCCCTGCCCTATGCAACCTGGATGGAGCTGCTGCATCACTCTCTGAACCATGGAATTCATGCCCAATGCCTGCACCTGCCGTAGGGCACTTTCCCAGCTCTGCCAAGACACAACAGCCTATGTTTCATCAGGTTAGAATAAAATATGGCCCAAATTCTGTGGTTATATAAACACCACAGGCTCCACTGAAGTCTAGAGCAAAGCACACAATTATATCATCAAAGGTTGTATTTCTGTATATATCTTGCTGGGCAAGAATTTAATAATGAATATGAAATGAAAGTAGCTTGACTCAGACTAGCTGCTCACACAAGGCACAACTCTACACTAAAAATACCAGTTATTACTTAGATCTTTAGATGCTGAAAATCAGTACAGCTTCCTTAAAATTCAAGGAAGTACAGCATTTTACACCAGTTCCTATTCAGGCTCTTCTGTTTCGTGCCATCAAATAGTCAAATCAAAGCCATGAAAAAATTTTCCACAACGATTTTAACAGCATAAAAGGTAATAAGTGAGACTTTACTGTATTTTGTTCTTTGCTTTCTTGTGCTTGCATAAGCAAAAATACCAAGGATTTCGCAGTATTTCTTTGAGGATGCTGGCTTTGGAGCTTGAAAATCTATTTTTAGGAAGGCTTCTGTGTACTCTTGCCTTTTGAATTGCTTTCCACTGAGATTGCAAGGCTGAGCCTTGTTCCCTAGATAGAAATATTAAGCAGGGTGCTGAAGATAGGAAATTTTAGCATTTACCTAACAAGTCAAACCCCATAAAACTGAACTCATCCATGGGAAGTATTTACATAAACACACATTACTAGTTTCTACTGAATGAAAATATTCCCAGAGAGGTCAGACCAAAGAAATAAACCTGCTCTGTGGCTCAGATTGCAGACGAATCAGACCATGTTTTCAGTTGCTGTGAAATGGGCCTGTATCAAATGTTTATGGGCTTTGGAACAAATTGAGAACTGAACAAGATACGTAAGTTATCTCAGATAATTTCTTAGTGTGTATTAGAGAAGTTGATTTAGTTTCAGTTAGAGCTTCAGTAGCTTTAATTAACTCCAGTGTACTGAGATGGCATTTGGCTTCCCTTCTCTTCCTTTGAGTAACACCTCCTGTTGCACAGGCTTGGAAAAAACAGGTGACACAAATAGCCTGGTGGGCATCAAAGAAATATTTCTGGTTTTGTTTCCAGGGAGAAGCCTGCATCATGGGAGCCAAAAGGATCTACAGGAAGCGCAAGTCAGAGAAGAAATGCATGCAAGGGAAATACGCCGGGGCTATGACCTCGGAGCCATGCGTGTGCACAGAGGCAGACTTTGACTGGTGAGCAACGAGCAGAGGCACTGGGGGGCTCTCACACAGCCCCACAGCGTCCCTAGAGAGCCTGTAGGCTTGCAGGGAGTAGAAATTAATGAACATGTAGGTATTGAAATAGGCTGCTCCCTGATAGTGCAGGTATGTTGAAAGAAGGAAAGGTGAAATAGGTATCTGTAATCTCCAAAGGGTCCCATCAAATCGATGCTGAGCAGACCATTTTAGAGGTTACAGCTCTGTGCGCCAGTAAGATAACAGGTCAATTTAGCATATCTAACCTTAGCAATGACTAAGGGTGGCTGAGAGTAGTCTGAAGACATATAACAGCATTATGTAAAAAATAAAATAAATTCTTAACATGTACACACACATATATATATGAGTAAAAGTAAATATATGCATATGCAAAGTATGCCTTCAGCTTCTAGAATCAAGTATCTAGGAAATTCCTGGATCATTTGTTGCATCTGGACCATCATGTTTGACAGTATCCAGCAGACATTGCCATCATGATTTGAGTTAATCTCCTTTTGAAGCCTTTTCTTCTCTGATGTTTGCTATGGGAAATAGAGTCCATTGGTGAGTTATGCATGGCGTGATAAAATCTTCAGCTGCTGGTTTCATTTCATTACTGCTGACTCACAGCAATTGGTACAAAAAAGGCAGGGAACCACATTATTGAAATCTCTTTCTTACCTCTTTTTTCCAAGTCTGCAAGTTCGTCAGTGTCTTGGATGAGAGAAATGTTGGCTCCTTGGCAGTGCTGATAAACTCCCTTTGTGCCTCACCCACCCAGATCTATGTCATATTACTAATTAAACCCAGAATCTGCAATGTGAATCCTGAAAAGGTTCATCTCATCAATATTTTGTATGGAAATTTATAGTGTTTCCCTTCTCACTCCTCCATAAATATAGACTATTTTTTCTGTATAAAATCACAGAACTGCAGGAGGCTTTTATATTGTGTCAAAAAAGTCAATTTTCTTGCTCCAAACAATAACAATTATGAACATATTTTGGTACAGATTCTGTCAATATGATTTCTTGATGATTTCCTCATTTTCCATTTAGTTCTTTTCTAGGGAGGAGAGCTGTGTGTAGTTCATCATTTAGGTGTCCAAAGCTCCTGGATTTCATTCATTCAATATTTGTCTAGTAATGTAAAAAAGATAACAGCCAAACCAAAAACCCCAAACCATCACTAAAAGTGAGGAAAATCCAGGAAGATTTTGACTCTCTTATAGGGCATGCAATACAATTCTGACCAAACTCATGGCCTTATAAAATAGTTGATGCAATTGACTCACAGTCAGTCCATTAGTGTTTAAATCCCTGGCACTTGTAAGGGACACACATACCTGAAGCTTCTGATAAAAATATGCTTTCCTTCTAGGACTTCTCACTGAGAATCAATAGATTTATTTCATTAAAATTGACTGTGTGGCTTGCCACTATAAAACTTTGTTTCTAGATGCAGAACAAAAGTACCGCAGTGATATTTGCTGGTGGAAACGTGCTTTTATTTCTTTAATGCTCATGTCAAGGAGACTTTCTCCAGAGGCTCTGCCAGGCTGTGGGAGAATCTCTAAGAGAAAGCTTGGCTGATTTGGTATGTACAACAGGTGTTCACAGGTCACATGTATGAACAAGACAGCTCAAATCTGTTGGAAGAGGCAGAACTAGGACCTTTCTGACCAAGAAGGATCTTTCTCCTTCTCATGGAATCATTTTTGGTTTAGACCAGACTGTTGTGATCCCTCCAGTTCTCCCTGAGCTCAAGTCCTCAGACCTAGATTTCTACTTTATCCATTTCAGCTTCCTTCCCTACTGCTTCTGATGAAAACAGACTGAAATATTGCTTTAAGCATCCAGTTCAGACACACCAACAGTATTCATCAGGAGCATAATTTTACAGAGATATGCCGGAGAAGGACAGAAAAAGAGAAAAGAAACTGGCGAGGAAAAAAGCAATTCTGTCTGCTAAGAAAGGCAAAGCTGCTGCTGCACCACTGTAACTTTCAGTGCCTGCCTTGGTGAACTCTGCATGAGGCTTCACGGCCAATTCACCCAGCAGAAGTTGGAGGGAGGTTTGGAGGAGATCAGGGAGTGAATTCTTGCTATGGAAGGGTGCCCTCTGTGGAGTTCTTTCCTTTTCAGGAAGAAAAAAGCTCTTTCATCATCTTCACTTGTGACATTTCAGTACTTTTGAATTATCTTTTTTTTTTTTTTTTGCTTGGCAGGGCTCTTAATTGAAGGAGATTGAAAGGGCTATGTATCCCCCAGATAGGGAGAAGCTCCTTAGCTGCCCACACTTGATTTTTTCAATCTTGAAATAAATTGGACAGCTTTTTATATTGTCAGTGGCTACAGAACCCATATTTGTATACAGAGTGGAGGAAAATAACAATCCGTGTCATTGGGCTGTTGTTGGTGTTTAAACACTAAATTTATATGGAGAAAATTTTATTATCTAAGCTTGTCAGAGAATGGAATAAAAAATTGTATCTCTGTGGTCAGGTAGAGTGAGAAAAAGTGTTATTGCTGTAAATCCTGCAAGTCTTTTTTTTATCAGTTCAGGGGAAAAATGCCAGTTATAAAAGACATAAAGATTTTCTAAAGTGTTTCTTTCTCCTTGTGATATCACAGAACTCCAGATTCATTTCAAATCTGTATGCAGCCCATTGGTACTCCTTTCTCAGGGAAAAGGACTAATTTTTTTTATTGTTTTGTGCAACAACAAAACTGAGTGGCATTAGAAGTGCCTGTAGTTCCTCCAGCCTCGGGAGCTGGACTCTTCTGCCCGCAGACACCTTTTATCCCGGGCTGGAAGCCGGAGGGGCTGGGCGCAGGGAATGAGGCTCTCCGTGCAGGGAATGAGGCTCGCAGCCAGAGGGCAACAGCGCTTCAGGAATGGGGGACCCTGGATGCGCAGGAGCCCTGTCAAGTCTGTCCTAGCAACGGCCTAGAAACGAGAATCTCCTTCTTCATCTAATTGATTTGGGTAAATGGATGACACCGTTACTTGGGTGTTATTAAAGAATTAATTTACCCGGTTTCCTCACACTGTGTTCCTTCCTGCTGCCTGAGCATTATTACAGCGATATCTCTTCAGCAGAAACGCCTCCTAGACACAGATGGAAACCTTCAGTGGCGTCCATCCTTCAGCCACCTGACTCTCAGGTCCTTGAATAGGAACTTTGAGTAAAGTGTCTCACTGTCAGTCTTCCCTCTGAACCTGCTGTCATTAATACAGATGGCTTCTTCAGACCTCACACCTTCATGGGAAGTATGAGCCTGTTGATAACTGGTGCTGGTGGTTTTGGATAGCCAGAGAGGCACAAAGGTGCCTTAGTGCAACTGGGAATCAGGTCTGTTTATTTCACAGATGATATCAGGAAAGGTCTGGCTGTCTCTTTTTATATTCTCTGGCACCTAAATTACAGCCCTGCCTTCTGGGGTAAGTTCCTATGCTAAAACATCAGAGTCCTGCATCCGGAGAAACTGTTCTGACAAACCCTGGGGAGTCAGGGACAGACACTGAGTGTGGTTAGATTCTGCTGGCTTTGTGTGTCACCAGTTCAGATCGTGCAGGTGCCAGCTCTGAAATGCACCTACATTTGCACCCTTCAGTTATGGGCTTGGTTAGCTAACAAATAGTAATTTAGAATGAATTTTTAATTCTTTTTGAGTGCTTGTGGAAAATGCAGATTCACTGTGCAAAATCGATAGTGCATCTCTGTATCTTTAAGGGCCTGGATATCTACCAGGCATGGATTTACTGGAAAGATTCTGGGGATTTTAGGTTACATATTAACATAAGCTGATATAGCTTGACTCCAAATACTGTGATGCAATTATAATTGTACACCTTTTTGTACAGTTCAGACTGTAGCTGAATCCATCCTTCTCTGAGTTAAATTCCATGTCAGATCCAGTAGAAACAAGGAATAAGCACAGCTCCCCTTCAACACAAATCTACACTTGTATCATGGTTAAATATTAGACAATGGTATTAAGTGAATTAAAAGGTAGTGAGACTTTTCTAGAGCTGTGGCCACAGTTATTTTTTCCCACGAGGGCTTTTGGAAACTGCAGAAAAAAGGTGACTATTTTCAGAGATAGCTCAATTCCACCCCATATAGTGTCCAAAATGTTTGGAAAACACAGCATGCAAACACACAAGGAGCATTGCCAGCTTCTGGCATAGTTGATGTTAAGGTGAAGCTGTTAATCTTAAGGAATTTCTGTGATTACATGGAAAGTCATATCTTGATTTTTAGAAGTTGTGAACATAGCAATCACTCATCTGAATTAACTGGTAATTTCTATATTTTAGAACAGTAGGATTTTAATAATTTCATGTGAGTTAACAGTTCTTCCAAACAGTAGGTTTGTCAGGTCTCTTTTCAAATTACAAACTTCCTTAGGGGATTTCTTTTCTTTGATTACTACCTATGCTGAAAACAACATTAGATAAAGGAATTTATCATGAGCATTGAGCAGAGATACAAAATGTCTGGAATGAATTTGTACCTAATTACAGAAAAGAACTCACAGCTTTACTTGACTAAGAGAAATAGGATTCCAGTTCAAACCAGTAAAAGAGTAAAACCATAGCAAATGAGAGCCACAAGACAGGCTGCTTCATACTGATAAAGCAATCCCTGATGGCAAACGCTCCACTCCTTTTTAGGAGATACATTATCTATGTCACCTTTTCAGGCAGGCACAAAATATCATCAATATATGCAAATGCCAATTCCCAGTTCCCAGGCAATGACTCGGGAAGCTGATTGCAGGCTGAGGCTGATGCCTTCCCCATCTTCAGACTTTGCTGTACTGGCTCATGCTATGGACATCCAATTGATGGTAACATTTCTTGATTGCTACAAAGCCTGTTGTGCCAAATTGTAGGCAGCAATTTGTTGTCAGCATCAGTGTTCTGCGTGCACCAGCCTGTAGCCAAGGAATTCATTAGATTCCAAGACTGCGGAGGTGAACGAGCGGCTGCTGCATCTGTGGAGGGGTATGGAGCAGCAATTCATGTCATTTACTGGGATGATATTTCTGTAGGGCCTTAATGAGCCAGATGATTTACAAACCTGAAAACAACAGTGAAACTTCTGTGCTTATAACTATTTCTGCTGTGGAAAATCCTAGGATTTCTTTCTCTTGAGAAATATGATCCAAGTACAGTCAAAACTAGTTAAGTCCAGCGTGGCTTGCTCAGATTCACAGGTAGGAATAGGAACCAAAATAGCTACCAAAGTAGCTTGAATCTAGACATGTGCGTAGTAAGAAAGCCCAGACTACTGCATCAAATTGGATTGTGAGTACTGATCCCCTCTGAGGCAGATTTCACTGTATTAGTTTGCTTTGTTTTTACCTGATTACACAGCACTGTGTGTGTGTACAGTGTTACAGCTTTTTAATTAGAGTTACACAAGATAACTTAGGAATACAGTGCTGCAGAGTGTTTACAAATGAATTACAAAAATACAGGAGTCCCATTTGTATGTAAATATTTGTTTTGCTCCAAGCAAATCAGAATGATGTTATTCTTCATTACAAAGTGTATTCTGCAGCCATAGTGTTCTTATTCCAACAAGGATGATTATAGAAGCACATGGCGGTGGGAGAATTGGCTGGCTAATGCTTCCAAAGCAATTAAGCAGCACTGAGTTGCAACCATCTGAGTAAATAGATTGATGAAAATTCAGTCAAAAAAAATGAGGAAAAGACCATTTAGGTCATCTACTTCACTGATGTTTCCTGGAGTATGTTCTCAATTACTTGTTGTAGACATCCCAAGCACCACAGCTGCCAAAATGTTCCTTTGGAACAGTCATGCCATCTAATATACGTTTAGGAGGTCTGTCAAGTGATATGCAGCGTTAATTTTCTTTTGCTTAATGTGATCTTTTTAATTTTGCCACTTTAAGATTACCTCAAAACATCTTTTTTTTTCTTTATTCAGAAGAAAAAAGTTGAAGCAGAAATAAAAAGTGGTGACTGAATTATTTTCGATGTCTTTTCTTGATAACCAGTACAAAAAACTTAACAAAGATAAATTGAAACATATTATCTCCTTTTTTTTCTTCTTTGTCTTAGACCAGTACCAAGCTTCTTAACATTGTTTACTAGTCACTCACTAATTTTTTTTTTTAAGTCATCATCCTTTTTCAAGACACTTGAACAAAGTCTTCATTAAGTTAAACACCCTTCTTGTTAATCTTTTTCTGTAAGTACCTCTCCTGCTGATGATCTGATAGGGCTCTCCTTGGTCATGGGCTGATGACTGTCTTGTGACAGCTCTGGGAGGAGTTGGAGCAGGGGCTCCAGTGACTCTGATCAGGTTGTTGGGGGTTCATCCATCTCCTGTTTTTTCCCTCTGCTTCTTTATAAACATATACAAATATGAGCTCTTAATCACATAATCTAACACTGCCCAATCCTCTTTTTCTTGGAAAATCAGGCTACTTGATACCAAGACATTAAAAAATAATAAGTAAAAAATACTTTGAAAAAGTGCCATTTTAAGATCAAGGATTGTGTTGCAAGTGGAATATAGGAATGGAGTTGGTGGACTCTGTATAGCAGTTCTCAGATCTCAGCCCCATTACTTCTCCATTATGAGCTATGGAGAAAGCTTAGTAAAAGGAATAAGAATGATTATCCAACTGAGCAGTCCTCATTACTCAACAGCTCGAAAGTAAACCCACATGTGAATGGAATACTGATTAAAGAGGTTTTCTGTTTGTTGGATTTTTTTTTTCTTCAAAACCTTTTTATATAGAGTCTTTGCTTACTTGGAATCAGAAACAATTTGAAATGTTTTTAGTGAAACCAAAGCAAATTTAGTCTAAGCTAAACTCAAATTGTGACAAAAGATTAAAGTTTGACTCATTGTTTCTAACATGATTTTTGGTAGCACTTCCTCCTCCAAACAAAAAGAGAATTGAAGATCACAGAATTCTTTCCCATTACCAAATATGCTGTTAATGCCTTCAGGCGAGAGCACTCTCAGGGCTGTAAATTTTCCTCTGTGTGATACAGTTTCCAAATGCAATTAGCTTTTTAGACCTTCAGTTTTCTAAGATATGACTGAGACAGTGGTGACTTAGCTTAGATTTCTGGGGTTTTTTTGCCTTTTTTTAGTTTTTTTTTTTTTTTTTTTTTATATTTGAGCCTAAATTTAATCCTGAGAGGCACTGTTAGTCTGTGGAGGAGAACAATTGATGCAATACTCATAAACTTCCTGCTCTTTTTTTTAATACTGAGATTTATGCAAGATAACTACCCCAATTAAAGAAGCTGCAGTGGAATGAAGAATCTGTTATATCAATAAAAATAAAATCAGAAATCCTAGTAAACAGACAGAGGAAAATCAAAACTTGTATTAATAGTAGAGAGCACGAGCTAATACCGTGTTTGTTCTTTTGGGGTTCTGGGTAATGGTTTCTTTCAATGTTCCGACAGTGATTATGGATATGAACGTCACAGCAATGGCCAGTGTTTACCAGCATTTTGGTATAACCCATCCTCCCTGTCAAAGGACTGCAGCCTCGGGCAGAGTTATCTCAACAGCACTGGGTAAGTGGCTCACCAGGCTTTATTTAGCTAGGGCACCCCTATGGATTTAACCCAATGACAACCACAGATTGCACCTACTGAAGATGTGTCAGAGCTGGCTGAAGCCCTTGGGACACCTTCATCACCACCTCTGTTGGGTTGCACATCTACCACTCCAGATCTCCATCATGTATGGCCTAGGCTTTTCTCTGGAAGATGATGCCTTAAAGAAACTTGGGAGGAGACTGTAAGGCCAAATCATTAATGTTTCTGAAAAGACTCCTCTTAAAATCCTGTGAGATCAGGTGAGGCAGATAAATTGATGAAGATAAATTAGTGGAAAGAGACGAAAGTGATGTATATGTGAAGTGATAGATGGGCAGCTAGCCTGGACACTGACTATTCTTTGGCCCTCTTGGAAGTCAACGGAAGATGTAATTTAAGTGAAGATCCTGGCAGATGTCATTTTATGATGCAAGTGATTAAAACAAACAAAGCCACCCAAGCTGTGTCTGGAGGGTTTGTACACTAAAAGATGGGCAGAATTTGCTCTCTGCTTCAATTCTTATTGTTCTAGCCCTTAAGGATTACATCTTTAGAGACACTTGCCTCACAACTAATGTGAAGTGGAGAATATGTGAGAAAAGTTGTTAAACATTGCCCAACAGTATAATAACTGAGAACAATTCCATACTGTATGTGTATCTAATGTATTTATACCTTGATAATTATTTAACGCCTAACATATCATTTTATGGTTTGGGCAATTTATGGTACCTTATATGATATCAAGATACTTTATGCAGGAAATTATCACATGCCATTAACAACAGCATGGACTACCGGCGTGTTGGGCACAGGAGAAATGCTTGGCTGAGACAAATGCTGAAAAGCACTTGGGAATCTTTGCTTTCTAACAATCTCCTTAGTCTAAAGGAACCTGTTCCCAGTTAACCCTGGTTTCCCCACCGCTTTGCAGGTACCGGAAGGTTGTTTCCAACAACTGCACGGATGGGGTGCGGGAGAGGTACACGGCCAAGCCCCAGCAGTGCCCGGGCAAACCCCCCCAGGGGCTCCGCATCGTCACGGCCGACGGCCGGCTCACGGCCGAGCAGGGCCACAACGTCACCTTCCTGGTGCAGCTGGAGGAGGTGGGCTCTGTTCCACGCGGATCCCGGCCCCACGGGCGTATCTCAGTGTGACTCGTGCCAGGCAAAGTTTGCAAAGAGGTGAAGTGAGGCAGGGTGGCATAAAGTCAGCCACAGCTAGGATGTAGCTGGGTGGAGTTTGCTCCAAAATGTATGGAGGTGAAAGGGCTGTCATAGTGTTGTGGTGCCCAGGGTAATATCTGAGAGAAGTTGATAAAAACTGGGAATTGGTTCACTTTGGGAATTTCACCAGAGAACTGAAGACTGCAGGGTTGAATTCTGATCCCCAATCCTTAACTGTGTTTTTTGCTTCCTGCTGTTTCTTGAAACTGAACTTCCGTATTTATTTTCCACCGACTTTAAACGAAAGATGGCAAATTCTACAAGGGCAGCTGGGTCCTCATCACACAAATTGGTACATATTGTTCAGGTATTTATGGGTGAAATCTCAAGATGTCCTCAGCAGGATTAAGTCTGAAATTCATTGCTATTGTGAAGCTGATTAGGGCTCTGATCTGTGTTCTTATTATATCTGTAACTTGGTATTTCATTGTTCTGCTCCTTCCATTCCTTAATCCATAGAAAAAAAATATTTAAATCTTTTCACTTCTTTTTTCTTTTCAGCACTTCTGTATCCGTATTTAATTGCAGGTGCACAAGCAGGAACATTCACAAAATGGAAGTTTTCTTTTTTTCCCTAATCCAATCTGATTTCTTTAAACTTCTACCCCTTTTCCTCTCTTACTGCCCAATAAATTCTAAATCAAATATATTTTAACACCAAAGGACAATGTAAATCCCTTTATAGTTTAGAGTATTCAAGGGACAATGTTCGTCCCTTTTTTGTTTAGACTATAGTTTAGAATATTCAAGGAAATTACTTCTGACCCTGTCCATAGTAAATGTCATCTCTGAGGAAATTTTTTCTTTTTTTTTTACATCTCTATTATTGATGCTTTCCCCAGCAAACAGATGTACTGATTTGTAAAGGCAACACCATATGATAAATCATATCTAACTCGAAGCAGTTTTTGACTTGAATGTTTATTTTCTCCAAAATATCATCACTTTATTTCAGTACTGACAGTCATACAGCATTGCTACTGTGATGCTGTAATAATAGTGTGAACATATAATTTCATCTGGTTAAATTATTGATTTCACATTTAAAGATGAAAAGCAAAAGGTCCAAAATAAGAGTCAGTCTCCAGGCTTAAAAAAAAAAAATAAAGGTAAAAAAAGTGCACTTTGCATCACCTTTCTCTTCTGAGCAAAGTTTTAAAATAGACTGGAAGAAGGAGATGGATAATTTGAATAGTCAGTCACAAAACTATCAAAGAATTATACCAGTAGTCAGAGGGAGAGACAATCATCCACAGTGTGGGAAACTCAGGACTCATGTCCTGCTCTTTGTTCCATGAGTTCTTCAGCTCACATAGCATGGAAGAGAGCCCTGACCACTCTGTCTTATAGGAGCTACTGTGCATTGTTCTGTCTATTTCATTCATTCTGATCTTTTGTGGCAGATCTGCTTCAGTGTGCACCAGAGTCTGGAAGCAACACCTTCTCCAGTGTGAGATGGTGCCTCTCTCATGCTGGGTGTCAAGGAGTACAGAACGGATGTTTTGATGAGTGAGTGAGTCGGTTCTGAGGAGATCTAAAGGGAGCTCTTCTTCCACTGTATCTGATAAGGAAGAGGTTAGGAATTGCTCTGAGGGCTGAAGCAGTATTGATCAGCCTCCAGCCTTTCCAATTACTCTCCCTGTTAGATGAATCTTGACCTCCTGCTCCTAGATTTGTCAACTTAAAGAGCAACCAACAAAATCTTTGGGTGAATTTAACCCAGTCCGGCAATGACTTTCTGTGGGTGTTGCAACAAAAGAAATATTCAACAAACAGGAATATTTGCCCAGTTATGTGCAAGATATAGGGAAATAAAATGTAGTTGAAGCAGCAAAATTGTGTGCAGACTAAACCATTTACCAATGTAACTGTTTCAGTGACAAAAAAAGCCACCACTCACTAGAAAAGTTAAACAACCCATCAAAAGAACCAGCATCTTTTTATAAAATGGATATTGATTTCACAGAGTAATTGAGGTTGAAAGGGATCTCTGGAGATTGTTTAACCCAACCCTGCTTCTCAAAGGGAAGTTCCTTTCCCTTGCATACAAGGCAGAGGTTTCACAAGACAAGAATTTGCCAATTTCTATTTAGTTCTGCCCTGCACAGGTATATAGCACAGTACAATCCAGGATGTTCAGTATTCAAAAAAATCTTTGCCGCTCCATTTTTTACTGAGGGCAAGGCATCAGGAAAGTTAAAAAGGCCTGGATATGTCACTTTGCACGTCTTTTCCCCCAATATCATGTGAAAAAATTGTGTCCTATTCAACCCTTGCCCTCCGGATTGGTGGGTAATATTTTAGAGTGCTACACTGGTGAGGACTCCTCCTTTAGTGTGAGTGACAGCTAATACCTTTTAGGATGTGAAAAAGCAGTGGCCTTCCCTTTTGCATGTTAACATCTCCTATATCCCTCTGAGACAGTTTGTTTGAAGCCTTCAACTCTGCAGAGCTGTTTCATACACTGCAGCCTCCTGGCTCTCTTTTTTCATGCCCATGTTCCACTTGATCTGCAGGAAAAAGAAAAAAAAGGCAAAAAAAAAAAAAAAAGCTATGAGCCAAGGTACAAGAGTTTGTTTGAGATTTGTACTCCTGTTATCTTTCTAGGGCTTTCTGCTCCATCTAGGAATCCACCTGGGTTTGAAAAGAGGAACAAACTGCAGAAGCCAGTTCACTGGAGGCCCTGCAAATTCATTGCATCTGCATAGTGGAACAGATTGCCAAGAGGGCAGAACAAATAAATGGTAGCAGTAAAAATATGATGTTTTCACTCAGGTGTGGGATTCAGGGGCAGGAACCACAGCACAGTGGCTCCTCATGGAGCCTGGTTGTGCCTGTGGTGATGCTGAGAGCCACGACTGTGCATTCTGACAAAAACACAATGTGAGCAAAAGATGCCCCAAGAGAAGCAAGGACAAGGCATTCAGAAGTGTTCTGCTATTGAAGAAGACACAAAAGAAAATCATCACTGAAGTCTGTGCAAGTGGAGGGAGGGCAAGAACCAAACCCAGGAGCATGCTGAGCAGTGCTGATTTCAGAGAGCTGGGCTTCTGGCCCAGTTTCTCTAACCCTAACTCACATGAAATTTTCCTGTGAAGCATTTATATCTGGCAGCATATAAATATCATTAAAAGCAAACCCAACGAACAGGTCATATTTAAATCATCTGAATGTAAGAATTCTTTCAAAAGTGATCTAAGTCTCCTGTCACCTTTTAGAATTTCTGTATGACTTCCTCTATACTGCTTGCAAGGTCACCTTCCACTTAATATTTATGGTTCCATTATTGGAAAGGTTTGGCCAAGTAATTTGTCCAATTAATCTGGGTATAATCATCCTGATATTTTCAGTGGTGACAATAGCCAGAAATCATCAATATTGCCTTTACTAACTACCATGTGTGGCATTTTATGAAGTATTTTGGAAGTGTTTAATAAGCAAGGCATCGTACTTAAGCTGGGAACTTTACTTTTAAATTTCCATGAGATAAGCAGAATGCCAACAGCATTTTTGTCACTGCATGACAGCGCATGAGAAAGGTAGCTGTGCTTAAAAGCACATTTTTCACTGCCTAAACATGCTGCCATTTTAAAGGTTAATCCTTTGCCCTGGCCTGGGCTACATGGAGAGACCTAGGGCTAGCACCTCTCACACTGCAGCATTCAACAAGTGTTTGTCAGCCTAAAAACCTGAATCCTTGCTTTATTTTTGGACAGCAACAAAAGAAAACCAAAATGCAAATTTATGAAGGCACTTTCCCTACTTGAGTTATTCAACCCAATATCCTTGACATGTTTTGCTTCTCTGCTGTAGAAAATAGAGGGATTTTATTAAGTGTGTGTTGTTTCTGTGTGCCTTCCTGATCACATGGTCACGTAGGTCTCTTGCCTGTCACAGCCACAGTTGTTATTTGTATGTTAGAGTTATTTGTATGAACATCAGACACTTGTGCTGTAGTGCTTCAGCAGAGACTCTGAAAGCTGCGGCTTCCAGAGCAACGCTGTTCAGCACAACGGCTTTCAAACTTGTTTCATCTGATTGCTCACACATCTTTGCTGAGGAAATGGACAGTAAAGACATTCAGGGCAGGAAGGTTCAGGGCTTTGACTGTTTCATTACAGATAATTCACAGAGAAACTGCCTCCTCTAATTTATTTTTTATCTTGATAAAATGACAGCCAAAAATCTTTGACATTCCAGGTCTGCCTCAGTTCTCAGTTGGCAAAGTCACTCCACTAGGAGTAGATTTTGGCTTGCTTTTAACTGCTTGCTGCTGCTATGTGATGTTTGGATTAGACTAATGTGTGGGGAAAGCTAATTTGTTCCTACACTTCAGGCCACAGGCTAGAATTCGGGCAAACTGAACTCATTCCTGAACCGCACTCTGAGCTCCTTCTGCATGACCTTGAGTAAGAAACTTAAACTTTCTGATGTTTTATTCCCCCATTTGAAAATAGAGCTTTGCTTTCTGCCTCATACCCCCCCCTATGCCTTGCATTTGTGTAGTGAATGCTGATAAATCCAGAAGACTCTCTCTTACCATGTGAACATACAAATGAAGCCCTGAATTTCCTAAAGACTGCCGTGGCTCTCTGTAATGACAATGTTGATACATGGCTGTACAAGGTACACTGTGTCTCGGGTACATTTAATGAGCCTGGGGATCCTGCTGGGGGCACAGTGCCATTGACATTTCCCACCTCAGCACTATTGTTTGGTGCAGTTCAGTATTCAACTCAGCTGAAGTTTCTGGAGATGAGCTTAGCATTCGGATTGTTTTGATTGTTGGTACACTCAAATTAAAGATGCAATGCTAGTAGTAGTTAAAAGCATGGTCTATTGGTTTTTTTTTTTTTTGTTTTGGGTTTTTTTTGGTTTTTATTTGGTATCCCACTGTGTTCCCTCTTTTGATATCACAAGTTTGTTAGTAATGATTACAGAAATATGAAACCTTCATCCTAATTTTCAATACACATGCTGAATCACGGCTGCTTATCTTACTAACAGCACTACACTCCTGTAATAACACCCAAATAACACAGTATGTACCCTCCCCTGTACCTCTGGCATCTGAATTATAATTGCATTTTCTGATGATGACAAGCTGGTTGGGAGAAATCAGAGCCTTTTATGCATTTTTGCATTCACTGTTGAAATTCCATGAAAATGTATGAAAGTGGACCTTGTCTTCCTAATGACACACAGCCCTACAGTCTTGTAATGCACTTCCAGTCACACAAGTTGAATTATTCCGCATAATCCTGAGAGGCTGTTATTGATTCCTGAGGGGCACAGAAGATCTGGTACTGTAAAAAGAGCTCATAGCCGAGTTGAACTGGCACAACTGGCAGTCAGGATGAATGATGTGATCAGTACAATTCCCTAGTTGGTGTTGAAAAATAAGTACATGTAAAAAGTATCAAGTATTTGCCCTGCTAAAAGGCACCTTTCTTTTCAGTTTCTGATTTGAAAAATTAAGGCCATCTCTCTGAAAGCAGGGATTTACACAGGAAAACATGTTTTTCAGTTCTTGATCAAATTGGATCTGAGTATCTGTTAAAAATCGTACTTTAAACAGATCTAGATTAAAGATATGCCACGTATAGATATTCAGTTCCAGCGACAATATCTTAGGTGAATGGTTTCTTTTGGTGACAGGAAAATGCCAAAGAGGGAAAGCGGTTAATCTAAAGAAAGCACAATGAATTAATCCATGAAAACCTTCCAACAGTAGCTGTGTCTGTTTTTTGCAAAGGATAATTAAATCTGTTGTCAATATTGCTAAGGAAGACACAGAAGCTGGTGCATAATTAAAGACTTAAAAATGAAATCTGAAACATGGAAACCAAAATTAAAAACCTTGAGCTGTGTTTGTTCCATTTTTAATACTTCCACTTAGATACAAATATTCGAAGTCAGTAAGAAAAAATGCATTATTATAACTTTCAGGGCAAGATTCCAATGTTTGAATCTTTGAATTTTGAATGTTTGAGAGACAGAATCCTGCTAGGTGGGTCTCATATCTCACACCCACCAAAACATTGAGAGCTGTGTAAAAGTAATCAAAATATAAAAATATTGTTGCAAACTGTATGGGATGTTTCTTGATATACCCTGAGGCAGGAAGCTTCACAGAGTTTTTTGATAATGTCCAGGTCTTGTGTGCACTCGAGGCTCCTTTGGTCAAGATGCAGGAAAAAAGTGTACTTGGTTTAGGAGGCAGGACCAGGAAGGAGAGAGAGAGGAATATTTTGTATGTGCTTGAAAAAGACCTAGACATTTAATGAGAAAATCTCTTTAGAAAATAGTAAATTTCTGATTTACATTTTAGTAACTAATATTGCCAAGTTAGGTAAAGGATTTAATATGGGGCCTTGGGAAACTTGTTTTTAATTATGAGGGCTTCTTTTCAGGCTAAAAAGTTCTTAAGGCTCAGCATATGCTTAAGCCTTTGGCTGCACAAAAGCCTTTATCAAGATTGCAGTGTACTTCAGGTTATATCCAAGCTTGTCCATTTTGCAGAGAAAGGGGTTAATCTAAAGAAAACACAATTATTTAGTCCATGAAAACACTCCAACAGCAGCAGTGTCTGTCTCCTGCAAGTAATGCAGGGAATTTTGTATCTGCCTTAATTGGGCTAAAAGCTTCAGAAAAAATCTCACCGTGGAGTATTGAGCTTGACAAAAGAAAAAGGAGAAGCTGGAAAAAGAAACAGAAGGGGTTTTTTGCAAGACGTATGCATAGACATCAAATTGTTGCAGGGCAATACTTCTCTTGGTAAAACAGCCTCTTGCAAGTGGCTCTGGAGAGATGCTGGAGACAGAGACAGTGACAGCTGGGTTGGTTTGAATCAAGTGTGGGCTGTGTGGGAAATGTTTGGATTTTGGCTCATCTGCTTTCTCTTCTTGTCTTACTCTGCCCTTCCTCTTACCTGGCACAGATAAAATATTAGAACAAGTCAAAACACAGTCTCTTTGTTTTCCTGACTTTTCTCTCCCACTTCCTAAGCTAGAATTTTAAATGTCAGATTTTCAAAGTGTGGCATTTTCAAAGGAGTGTTACAGCCTGAATCTTACTCAATGGAAAATATATTTCCAGTTCAAAGGGTTTTAAAACAGGAAAGGCCAAGACAAATGAAAAAGACTGAGGGAACAGCAGCTGAAGCTCTTCTCTAATTAGATTTTCAGTTGTTTCTGTCAGCATCTTCTCTACCTAGAAATTGAAATCTAAATCGTGCATGCCTTAGAAATGGCTCCTTTCCCTGGCTACACCTTTAGACAGCATGAATTTCATGGCTATGGACAAAATGAAGAAAAGAGGAAAAAAGGTTCATTAGAACACAAATTTTGACACTTGCAGAAATGAGGCTATTCTTAAAGGCTGTCACCCTTTTCATCTTCCGCTGCTACCTCAGATATGTGGAGGACTATTCCATGACCTGAAACAGACTTCACCTGCATGACCTCAAATATCCTCAGAGCTGATAAATCCAGTGGGGTCACTATGGTGGCACAGTTCTAACCATGTGCAAAGCTTTTGTCTCAGCAGTATGGCTTTACTCTTCAAAGATATCATCTCCTTTTGAGTAAGAAAAGAGAACTAAAACCCTAATAATGATGGACCTGGAGGAACTGGGAGAGCACCAAAGGGTACTTCAGAGATCTCTGTATTTGGTCTCAGTCCAGCACTGGACTTGAGATAATGATAGTCCTCCTCTTAGAGAGGTTCAGAGGTCATGTGAGTTCACTATTGGCTGTGGGAGTGTATCCCATTTGGTGGCTTCTGTTGGCTCAGTCAAACAGACATGAGTGCCCAAAGTGCTGCATCATGTTTGAAACTGCACATCTTTCTAACAACTCAGGTCAACAAAGGACATAACTCTGTTCTTAAGACCATTTCCCCTGCCACACCTTCAGTCTGGGATTCTCCACAACAGAGCAACACAGTTATTTTTGTCTTGTGGATTTGAAAGCAACAGAGCTTCCAGCAGGGTGCCAGGGCCATGTAAAAAAAAACTTGTCTATTAAAAGACAGCATCTGGGAAAATTTGTTGCTCTTGCCATCATCAGGTATAGCTCCTCTCCTTTTGCTTTCCATTCAGGCAAGCCTCCACTATTTCTGCCTTCACAACAAGTTATAAAAAGATTGAGAGGATGTGAGGAAAATAAAATTTCTGTTACAATTTCCTCTTGTAGTCACATGCATCCACATATCTATTTCTGGTGTGGAAACCTGCCTGATGCCAGCCATTCGCACAGGTACCTTTCATTCCAGAAAGGGAATTGGGCATCCAGAGGACTGTTTCTCTCTCAAAGGAAAAGAGGGAGAAAAAGGAAGAAAGAAAAGAAAAGGAAGAGGAAACAAACGCAAAGTAAATGAAATGTCCTTTTAGCCAATTTTATGAAAGGTTATTAATGATCAGCTATTAATTTTCCATCATTCCAGATAGTGGCCACTGTTTCAGTGCACCACACTGTGGAGATGCTCCACAGCTGTAGCCAGCAAATGTGAACATAGCCAGCATGAGCACCATGCAGAGCCAGTGAGGATATTTGAAGGTAAGGCAAGATGCTGCATCTTACATGAAAGGGAGGGATCTTCAGCAGCCATGGTTGTTTGACAGGTCACTGCAGGCTGTTCCTCTGGTTCATCAGACCTTGTTACTATTCTGCAGTTGGTCACCCCATCTCTCAAAAGCAAAACACAGTCTATTTCTATCCTTTCTCTTTCACCACAGGGAGACCTCCAGAGATCCCTCATTCAGGTGGATTTTGGAGATGGCATCGCTGTGTCATATGCCAACCTCAGCTCAACAGAAGATGGGATCAAGCACATCTACCAGAACGTGGGCATATTCCGAGTGACCGTGCTGGTGGAAAATAGTCTGGGTTCTGACAGTGCTGTTCTCTACCTGCATGTAACGTGTATGTATGTCCATACTCCTTGCTAGCTTCTGGTTTTCTTCTAGAACTATTACTTGTAGCTAGAGGTGACATTTGGAATTTGGCACTGGGTCCAGAGTGGTAGGAAATGATGAGTGTTCACCTGTCCTCCAGACAGACTGTTGATTCCAGACTGAGAGGAAACAGGTTCATTAAGGTTGGAAAAGACCTGTAAGATCATCGAGTCTAATCATTAACTTTTGCTTTTTAAACCATGTTTTACCTCTAATTTTGGATAGCCTAATTTGGGACACCTGAAGGGACTGTCCAGCCCTTTCTGAAATGTACTTTCATTATCAGATTTACACTTGCAGAACAACAAAGACACCCAGGGTTCTTTAATGATTTTTAAAAGCTTTGAATTTTACTTTTTGCATGTTTTGCCCCCTAATGAAACACACCCACCTCTGGGATGGAAACCAGTGCATTTCAGTGTTTCTGTTGTCATAGGAACCAAAGTCTTTGTATTAAATAATATTGCCAAAACAAATATTATCCTTACATGGCTTTTCTCCTATTCTTTTTAACATTTTGATACTTCATATAAGTCTGATTTACAACTGAAATGTATCCTAAGTTCTTGGATAAAACCAACATTCATATTTATTCTAGCACATGGTTGTGAACCCAAAGGGTCAATCTATTTATCAAAATTTTGTAACATTCCTAATGGATTTTGTTTGGGGCCATAATTTTCTTTATACAGTGCAGATTTTTTCTTTGTTATTTATGTTTTCACTGTGTGCCTCTGTGCCAGACTAATTGAGAAAAAAGGAAATTCCAAAACATGAAGTTATGTTTACAGAAATACTGTTTACCATCTACCAAACTAACTCCGCATATTGTACAGGTGATTTGGCACATTCTTAACACTTTACCTCTGGTTTTGGGGTTATTTTACACAGCATGAAAGCAGCTGCTTTTTCAGGGTAGGAGAGAAGCTCTTTAATGGAGAATCATTGTGTCAACAGATGGGAACAGTGGGAGGCAGGAGTGCGGGAGATAGGATTTTTATGAAGGAGGACTAGAGGAGCAGGAGCAAATATCACCCTGAATTTCCCCCTTCAAAAACACCTTTGGTTGGCAGGTATCCAGCCTTCACTCACTCAGTGTCTTTCTGGTCTACAGCTGCTCTAAATAGTTTTCTTAAGACACTGAAGACTTATGAACTTTTTTGATTTTTTTTTTAAACTGTACAAGAAAAAAACAATATTCAGATTTGTTTGTGTGTCTTAGCAGATGATAGTGTATGTTTCTGTGTTTTGCATAGGCAATTGCCAGCACAAGATTTAAACACTGAGTGATCACTGCAGCCAGACCCAGATTATATGTGCCAGACTCCCTGGAGAAGTGACAGCTCTAAGGGATATGTCTCACCTTTCTCTACATGACATGAATTAGGGACTGAAAAACAGGTTACAAATGAGCATGGTGCCACTCAGACTAGCAGTAGACCTGCTGAGGACAGGGATGTACAGCAGATCCAGCTCCCTCCAGAGTCTAACATGCTGATTCACAAAAGCTTCTAAATCCTATCTGAATGCTTGCATTGCCACTCAGCCCTCTGCTGAGTATTCTGCTTGGGGTGTTTAAGCTTGGCCTTTGGGGAGTTTTGCAAAAATATCTGTCCTTAAAATAGACACACACACTGTATTTTAAGATCCACAGACAAGCAATGTGCAGCCTGAACATGCAGAGTTTTAGGAAGGGCTGCAAACTGGGTGATCCCTGGTTACAGGGTAAAAACATAAGTGTCTGCAGCCAGATCTGGGCCTTCCAGAGCCTTCCTTACCTGTGGCTAGCACTGATCCTGCAGGAAAAAACTGCAGGCACTGAATCTTGGTGCCTGTGGTCTCAAAGATAAAAGTACAGCCTTCATCCCATGCTCTCCTCATCTTGCTGCAGCCATGTGGCCAGTGCACAGAAGCAGTGCCTTCCCTGGCTCCAGGGATCCAGAAATGCAGGTTACTGTGAGACAGGAGCATTTTGAGTTGGATGTACAGTATAAACTGTTGTATGTAAACTGCTCAAGGCAACAGCCTGTCTCTTAGCTGTCCTGACGCGTCAAAATTTTCTCCTGGAAAGTTAGTTATGGATTTTCCTGGATGCTTCAGAATAACATCACCTGTGCGAGTGAGCCTTTTGAAAAGCTTCTCCCTTTCAGTTTTCTGGAGCTTGTACAGTATTTTTTGCCCTGAGAGCGGTGAAGGCCGTAGCCTCCACAGCCTTGCCTGAAGCTCAAAAATTTATTTTCTTGAATCCTCTGCAAGCTTACCTGGGAGAAAGCAGTCTCCTACCAGGAGGGCCTATGCAGAGTGAGCTATCCCCATCTGCTGGCCAGATAACAGCTCAGCTTTTCAGCCTCTTTGACCCAGCTGTGCTGGGAAATGCTCAGGCAGAATTGGGGTTCTTGGGCCATTCTTTCATGTTCCTTCCTAGCCGTTGTATGGGGAAGGTCCAGGGAGGTGCTGGACACTCTCTGCTGTGCAGGATCATTTGAGATCTGTTCAGAGCAGTGATGCAGTAATCTTGGAGAGTATCAAACTTTTCATGGACTCCATCATTACAGTTGTCACTGCATTTAGCTGGGGAAATTGCTGTTTTTCAGGTCTTGGGGTCTTGCTGAAGCAGGAACAGTGTGGTGATGGAAATGGATCTGAGCAGGAGGATACCATTAAAGTCATAAGGGTGAAATTGTGGCATCTCATCAATTTCCAAGAGTGTTGACTGATGCTTATAAAGGGCAAAATAAGCCATGGTCTCATGTGTTGCAGGTTTAGGTTAATCTGATAATGCATAACTCTTAATTGGGCTGCTTCAGTTTAAGCAGTGGCTGTGTCTACAACTCAGAGAAACATACATTTCAGTAATAAATCAGGAACACTGGTCCTTATTCAGGCAGTGTTTATACAGTCTGATATACTGTTTATACAGGATGGTTCCTCCAGAGTATGTGGTGTTCATTTAGGCTGAAAAGCAAGGTCTAAGTGGTGATTCATGCATGGGGTATATCCTGAAAGATCCTCCCTGGAAATACATAAAATTCTCTAGCAATGCATCTCAACTCCATCTGAACAATGCAAGGTTCTGGCTGATGTTCTCATCACTGGGGAGCTCACAGATAGAGGATGTGGCCTTAATTTGTTTAAGGAGCCCATGTCCTCATGTCACCTGAGGTTCCATTATTTTTCTTTCTCTGTCAGTCAGGACAATTGCTTTGTTCTCTTAGTGAGCAGTCAGAACACATTTAAAAAATAATCTATGGAACAAGATTTAACAACAGAGGCCCATCTGTTTCCAGAAGATGGGAAATGTGTAACCCTGGGCATAATGTCACTTGTCGAATGAATTATGTTCTGTTTATACTGAAGAAATAAAAGAGTTTACTGATGAAAAGAAGGGAGTGTAAGGTAACATTAAAATGCAGACACTCAATGAATAGCTGCCTTCAGAAAGAGTTTCTGCTGAAGTTCACCAAATCGTAGCAGTTTTCAAGCAAAGATGCTTCATGTCTACTGAAGCCCTTTGTCCTGCACATTCTTATGTCTTCCCAGTGAAGGCCATATTCACACAGCAGAGCTCTGTCCCTATTGTAAAAGTCATATAAGCTGCTGACTTTATGACATTCATGCAGTAGAGAGTCCCAAGTTTTTCATCTCCAGGTACGGGGTGGCTCCTGTTCTCTGAGGAACAGATTTAAGCCTTCCTCTCTAGAAATGCACCAAGCCAAAACATTCTATCATGTCCCATGGTGTTTTCTTCCCTAAACCAATGGATAGCCCACCCAGGTTGGCTTTTCAGATGGACAGAGGACTCAACTGCTGCTTCTGTTTCTGCAGGCCCCTTGGAACACGTTCACTTGTCTCTACCCTTTGTCACCACGAAGAACAAGGAGATCAATGCCACAGCAGTGCTGTGGCCAAGCCAAGTGGGAACACTTACTTATGTCTGGTGGTTTGGGAACAACACAGAGGTTTGTATTCCTGATTGACTGAGGTCAAAATAATCCTGGAGGAGCTCTCTGACAGAAGAGGGAGGGAGAGAGGGATCTGGGAATGCTTCTATGTAGTCACATATGCAAGAAAATGATAAACCAAATACCGAGATACTGATGGTCCTTGGAGGTACCGACATGGAAACGTAAGTAATGCTTTGTGTTTGTGGCTGTGACTTAGCTGCAGGGTTTATTGCTATTTCATGCAAGTTGCCAATAGCTTTCTTCCTTAATTCCATCCAAGGTGAACATAGTTAACCAAAATCTGGATGAGTTTCTGCTCTGTTTTTCTTCATCCTTCTTTCTTCAGTAACAAGAAAAAAAGGGGCTTTGGAAGATTTTTTTAGGAAAACAACCTTTCAAGCTGAAGCTGTTTTTATATCTGGAATTGACCCATGCTGAGCCCCAGCACCGCATGCTAAACCATGTGTGCAAAAGGACCTTATTATCATGTGCTACAGGTGGATGAAATGGTTCCCAACACACCTCCCTTCCCCAGGGCTCTGCTCAGATATGACAATATCATCCATCACATTCTGCTGCCTTTGTGCTTGCAGTCCTGGTAAATCTACACAGACATTAGAACTGTTACTTCACATATAATTGTGGCGAAAGTACCCAGAAACCCTGATTAGTTTCTGAGTGGAGAGGTTGTCATGGATTTTGTCGAGCCAAGAGGATCCTTTAAATCATACATGGTTCTCTTCTGTATAATGCAGATTGGAGAGTTTGATCGGTAGCTTCTGCCTTATTTAACTCTTTGTGGCTAAGACAGAACCTGACTTTTTGCTGTTACTCTTTTGCATTAATAATTTTCCTCAGATGATGGAAAATGCACTGCTTCCCCTTCTGACCATCTCCTCCAACTATTTCCCCACAGCTAATTATTCTGAGCTTTGAACTGTTTGTAGTCTGAATATATCTAGTCTGGGATTCAAGCTGTTGGATCTTGTTATGCCTGTTTTTGTAGATTAAAGAACTCTCTGTACTATCAGCAATCATCTCCCCCCAGAGGTACTTACAGGCTGTGATTGTCACCTTTTAACCTTCCCTCTGATCTCCTAAGCTCCTAAGTGATCAGAGTTGGTCTGATTCTGTTCTCATTGAAGTATGTTTTACTATAGACTACAATGGCAACAGTTGGACTTAATACTGGATGCTTTGAAGGTCTCACCCAAAGTTCATTAACAAGTGAAAAGAGAAGTTAAGGCAGAGTTTGCTGGAAGACACAACTCGTTTATAAACTAGTTCACAGCTAAAGGGATCTGTGTCCTCTCAAGCATCAGCGTTTACCAAAAACAATGTCTCTGAATCTAAGGATGACACAGCAAATGTGAAATATTAATTTCACTGGTTCTGTGACAACCCCCTTGAGTCACCTTAAATAAAGCACTTACAAGAGATTTAGGAAAGGAGGGTGCTGCCTGAGCAGTGGGTCTTGCAGGCCTTTATGTCACGATCTGGGCCTGTCTGGGGAGTGAGCAAAGGTGGGCATTCTAACATGGGATCCAGAAAAATCAACATGCTAAGTGGAAAGGAAGCCAAACTGGAATCTTAAAACATAGCTCCTTTGGAAATTATAGATACCTTACTCTGAGCTTCAGGAGGACATCCCTGTCTGGGATTTGTGTGCCCTCTCTAGGAAATTAGCTGCTGTGTCACAGGGCCCCTCCTCAGTCTGAAATTTCCAATCTGGAACTAACTCCACAAACCATCCCAATAGGTTAGAGAACCAAACTAATTTTTGCATTTCCTTTCCAGCCAAATTAATCGAATTTTTCCTTTTATGATGTATTTGCAGCCACTCATCACACTGGAAGGGAGCATCACATTCACATTTTCTGTGGAAGGGATGAACACCATCACTGTTCAGGTCTCAGCAGGAAACACCATTCTTCAGGACACAAAGACTATTGCAGTGTATGGTGAGTTCTTTCCCTTTTATTTCACACAGGATTCTCCATAGTCAACATTTAGAGAGCCAGGTTAGCTGGCAGCAACAAGAGGGCTTTATTCTATAAGGCTTTGAGTGAGATTATAAATTGAATTCCAGTGTTACCAGTCCATCTCTGAAGCCCACTGACTGACATTAGTGCAGACTGAACTGATTGCAGAACACTGATCTCCTTCCCAGAGCCCTCTGCATGTACTCCATCACTCTTTGATCATCCTACATGATTGTCAAAATGTTAGTTTGTTTTGTAGGCTGGTTTTCCTCCTTCTTGGCCAGCAGAGGCCTCTTAACTCACACAAAAGCTGCTCAGCTTGAAAGATAAATCAGTGCTGTGCGCTGCAGTTCTGCACAGAAATCTGTGCTGATTTGACATTGTTCTCAGAAGCAGTTAGGGCACACAAATACCATACAGTGTATATGGAGCCTAAAACCCACTGGGAATCCCAGTTCTAGCTGATAGTGATCATTGTGGGCACCTCTGTTAACAGCAACATTTTCCAAGGCTAGTCCTCTCCACACATTTATTCCTGTTCCCTTCCAATTAAGATCTCTAGGGTTTGGGGCACATCTATGAGAGTCTAATCACAGCTTCCTACAGAGGGCATACTCCAGAAGTCGAATTGAAGGTAGCATTTCATTTGCATTCCCAACACAGCTCCCTTTGCAGTGCTATTCATCTACTCAAGTAAGGACTGATCACCTTTTCCAGTTCCAAGACACTCACGTGATGAATCTCCCAGGTTCTCCATGTCTCTCACGGAGTCTCTCAGGTGCACTGCTGGATTTGCTCACAGTCCGTGCACCATCTGCAAAATGATCAAGCAAAACCTGGGCTGCATGAGGTTTCACAAGGTTCTGACCCCTCATTAAGCATTAAGGCATTTCAGTCTTTACTCACCACTCTGTCATTGTATCTGCAGAGAAATTTCAGTCCCTGAGGTTATCGTTCTCTCCGAACCTTGATGACTACAACCCAGATATCCCAGAGTGGAGAAGGGACATCAGCAGAGTGGTCAAGAGAGCCCTGGTGGAGGTAAGCTGTGTGCACAGCCTGTGTTACATAACCTGATAATCAGGGTTCTGGTTCCTGATTTGTTCCTTCATTAGGACTGCTGTTCTCTCAAGGTGTCTCTTTGTTTCCACCACCCAGAAATGAAGAATTGACAGTGTTTGAGGCCAGCATCCTAACTTTTAGACAGGTGAAATGATCTCATCCTACGACAATCTGGTGCCCAGAGTGAGCCTTCAAGTGTAAAGCAACGCTGTTCTAATTGCAATTATTGCAATTATTGCAACATTGCAAATATGCTGTAGAAAACTTGTGAGACCAAAAATCAAACAATTTTTACTACACAGAAAAACACCACAGGAAGTCCCTTAAGTCCTTCGTATAGCATGAGGTTCACAGGGTAGGATTTGATGCTGGTTTTCCCATCAACACTGTAGAGAAGCTCTGAAGTTCCTTCTTTAGCTATGGAACAGAATGTCACAAAAAATATTCTGTAGGTGAAGATTTGGATTTGAAATGGAAGAGGTAAGAAAAATTAGAAGAGATGGCTGGAATTTCTTAACTCAGTAGAAAAATGGTGCAAGGAATTGTTTGAAATAGTGTTTCTGCTTTTTTAAAAATAAAGATACTCAGATTTTGAAATGGGCACAAGGCTTGTTAATGTTACTAGCAATCTTAAGTGTTTTTGTGGCATCATCTGTGCAAAAACTCTAGAAAAACTGTGTACTAATCAGGTGCACAAATTTGTCTGGATTGTTTCTGAGATGTTTTTTTCCCTGATAATTTGTTAAAAGACAGGAGGAAAGGGAAAAAAAGAGCATTTGTCTGGAGTTTGATCTTCTGATATATTTATGTCTGTATCAAGTATTCAAGGACCCATTTATCTTCAGGATGAATTTTCAGAACATAAACATCTCAATAAAAATCAAACCATAAAAAAAGGAGAATTGTAAAACCACAGTACCAAGGCTGCATTTCAAAAACAGAGCAGTGAAAATGCGAAGTCTTTTTCTTATTTGATTAAAAAAAATAAAAATTGATTGCTAATAATCTATCTTTATATAGTTAAATGATTCACCTTAAACAAGCCTTTATGAGAAGTTCCTGTAAAAATTAATGATAAACCCAGTAGATTTCTACAGCAATTAAGTAAACGGTATAAAAATGAGTCAAATAACGAAATAGTTCAATTATAGCTGTGCTATAGAATTTTTATGAACTTTTATTAAAGTATTATATTCTTATTACAGAATATCATCAGACTTGGATAAAATTCTGCATACAAAATTATAATTCTGTACTAAATCTGATCTTCACTCTGGGTAGGGATAATTTCATATTATCACAAAATACTCTATTTCTTGTTTTGATCATAATTATTTGCTCACATCATTGATTTTCTGATTACTGTCTCCCACTTTTGAAAAAAAAAAATTATTCCCAGCCCTTGAAAATGAAGGCAATACTGTGTCTTCCTTGACACCTCAAAGCAGCTGTTAGGCAAGCACAAATAATGCAAGCCCTGGCTTCACAGAATATTCGTAAAGAATATTAGAGACCTTTATATATTTATAAAGATTCTTTTCTAAATCCACATTACAAAGCAAAGCAAAAAAAAAAAAGGGAACAAAGACACTTGCTTTTCCTTGGTATGTGGTGGAGGGGACTCCACAGGGTTTTCTCCAGACTGCCAGCAGTCACGCTAAGGTTATCCACAGGACAGGCTCAGAAAATGGTGATTTATCATCAGTTTTGCTGACCCTTTGTCCTGCATCCACCTTTTCCTCCAATGAGCATCTCGTCCATGACTTTGCTATTGAACTACTATGGAGAAGAATTCCTGAGTTGTAGGTCCATTTAATGTCTGAGAGGCTTCCAAGTCCTTACTGCAAGGGAATCTCTGTGGTGCATCTGTGATCTGTCCTTGTATCTGAAGGCACTTTTTTTTCCACCTCTTTAAAAGTGACCAACTAAATTCAGCACTTGAAAATTTCAGATTAAATCAAAACCTTGAGATTTAAGTGCCTTTGGTGGATAATTCACAACACAAAGGCAATGGAGGAAGATTCATCAAATTATGTTTCTCCTTCCTTTGGCTAACAAAACTTCTTGAGGGCCAAACTGGGTCCTTTTCTGGATAATAACTTGGCAATCTGATTTTTTAGCATCAGCTGAAACACAAGACTGGAGATGACCCTGATAGTAATGCCTGTAGGGTACTTTTTTCTGGGTTTTGTCTAATGTGTCAAAATTAGGGATTTTAAAGTCCTAACTTAAAAATTTCAGCCAACAAAATGTACAAGATACGCCCTACATGGTGAAAGTACTGTGATGCCTTAACAAAGAAGCTCTCAGTGCCATCCACACTGATTCTGTCTCCATTATTTGTCTGTGTATCAGGCTACAGGTATTTCCAGCAAACATGTTCTGGTTGCAGTGCTCCCTGGCCTGCCCACATCTGCTGAACTCTTCATTTTACCATATCAAGATGCCACAGGTGAAAAAAAAAGAACATCAGCAAACCTAGAGCAGGTATCGTGTCCATTACTTGGAGAAGTGTATGCATTTCTGTGTCTCTGTGTGTGTGTGTGTGTATGACATATATATATGTGTATGTATATGGGATTTGTATATGGTTAGAACTGATAATTATAGTAGGAATGCATCTGATTCACTGGGGTACATGTTACATTCTCTTTAGGGTTATTTTTTTATGTTTCTGGTTTTTTTAGGGTTGGTTAGTTGGTTTGGGCAGGTTTTGGTTTTTTTTTTTTTCCTCCCCAGCACTGGAACAGACTTTAGAGCTGTCTTTAAGAGTTTATATGCCCATTTGTGTTCCCTTACAAGTCCTTTTTACTTCATGGAAGCAGAAAGAAAGAAGGAAGGATTTAGGGGATGATTACTGCCAACAGGAACTGTGGAGTAGCTTCATGAAGCAAAATTTATGACACTGTCAAGAGTCTAGAAAGCACTGGAGGACAGAGCTGGGTCTAAACCTAGGCAGTTCAGAACTTGATTAGTCCAAGGCACAGGAATGGGATTGGACAATCTGCCTGTCTTCTTCATGGTGCTGGAACTGAGGCTGAGCCACTGTGGATTGTTTTCTCAGTAAACAGCTGAAATAAGTTATGATGACTGAAGGACTTTGTCTCTCTACAGACCCAAAAGGTCCTACCAACCAGATGGGCCTGTAATTAAAGCAGGATTGTAATTAAAAGATAAAACACTGTGCTGGGTAAAAATCCTGAAATGTCATAGAATTATAGAATTGTTAAGGTTGGAAAAGACCTCTAATGCCATCAAGTTCAATTGATAACCTAACAGTGCTATGTGCACCATTAAATAATATCCTCTTGTCCCATAGCCCCTTTGCTGTCTCTCAACTCATTAGTTCAGATTCCAGGGGCAAAGATAACTTTGGCCCTGAGGGAAGCACCACTGTACCTCTGCCTCTCCTTACTCCATGTCTGTGGCTCAAGCCATGTTAACACAGCTGTGAGCCTCAAACCTCCAAGTCACCCATATTCTTAAGCTTTTCCTTGCTCAGCATTCCTAGCTGTCATCTTTTCTTTTGACAAATGACTTTCTTCTTCAATTTTCACCACCCATGTAATAAACAAAAAATATGGAGATTTACTGCTCTGCAAAATCTTTCCTTCCTTTTCTCCTTCATTTCCCCTTCTCCTCGCTTCCTTCACAAATTGGCAAGGAAGACAGTCCATAAACTTTCAAATTTACATCTGACCCAGCTCCCTTCCGGCACTCAGCAGCTTACACTTCCTCTTTTTATGCCTCTCTTTTTCTCTCCTGTAAAAACAGTCTTTGTGGCTGTGGAGAAAGGAAGCCCTGGCAGTGCTCTCATGGCCCTTTTTATGGACAAGAAGAAATGTCATTTTCAGTGTAACTCCATCAACATCTCTGGCATCCTGCAGTGTCCAAATGGAAACCTTTGGAGGACAGAGAAACTATTTGCTGTTTGCAGCCAGCTCTTTCCTGTTAAAAAATCCCAGGATGGTCAGAATGTTTTTCTTTCTCGTCTGTGGATGCTGGATTCCCCGTCCTAGTAACTCTAGTTGAAAATGTTGGAGTTTTCAGTGAGAGCTGCCCAAGGCCATAAAAGGTATTTTTGCCCTCTGCTCTGAAGCATATTCTGATACTGCTCCTGTTTTGTCATCCGTTTTGCCTGTGATCCTTCACTATGCCTCACCCAAAGTGTTTCAGAGCTCATTCAACAGCCTCTCCCCGTGCTTGAAGTTGCTGGGATGAGTATTGGGAGCAGATGTTTTTGATGGCTACAGCTTAAGTTGCTTCTGAAGTACTTCTGATGTGCAGTGCTCTTTTCTGGTAGGAACAGAAGTCTGTTTTGTGCTCATGGGCAAGAAACAAGCTATTCAAAGGCACATATTGGAGTTTGCCTGTTTGCAGGTGCACACCCAAAGGAGTTACAGTTCTGAATTATTTTTTCTAATTTAGAAGAGAAACTTCCAAGTATACAGGGAATAAAATGGGAATAGTTTACAAAAGTACTGCAATGGAATAAGAGTCTTTAAGAAAGCACTTCATTGTAGAGCTTCCTTCCTTCATCACCTGAGCTAGACCACTGTTCTGCAATGGGCAACCATGAGGGGTGTATGTGATTTCATGGACTTTCACATTTACCAGTAAGTCTCATTCAAATTTAATATCTATGGGAGGCTTATATTTTCCTGTTTCCCCTTGAGGTGGATTAAGCTGTTCTGTTTTCATCTGATGAATACTCATTTGGCTTTGTAAACATGCTTTAAGGTCTCTATGTCCAGCCACTCATTTCTAGGTACATAATTCCCATTGACTTCAGAGGCACTGAGATGTCCACTATCCCTTGAAAATCTAGGTCTTGGTTTCCCATTTATCAAAGTCAATAATACTCCTTTGTGCCACTCATGTTTTATGAGTCTGAACACAGTAGGCCAGTAGTAGTATGACTGCAGTAGTGCCTCACTTGACAAATGTACATTTCTATGCAGTTTTCCATGAGGGTAAATGTCATTTTCTTCCTCACTTAATGTATCACTTTCATACAATTGTCCATAATTATTTTTTTTATGTATACATAGAATCAATTATTGTCATATCTGTTTGCATTTAGAAATGTGAACTCTGCACTCCTAATACTTTCCAGTGGAGACTAAAATACCTTTAAAAAGTTTGACTGCTGTTGACAGCTAAAAAAGACTGCTGCATGTGAGTCTAGGGAGTCTGAGTAGGTTTTCTCAATGTGCAACATTGCTTAGGACAATTAGGACAATTCCACCTGATACATAAATACAAAAATCCCCACTTGATCCACTCCACTTTCTGTAGTTAGTCAGTGCAAAGTTATTCTTCACCGTTTCCTAAAAAATCAAAAGGCCTTTTCATCCTGCAGAATTCCAAAACATATTTGCAAAATCTTGTATTTATGACAGGAATACTGTGGCTTTCCCTTTTTTTTCCCCCCTTTTTTAATTGGGTCATTTGATTGCTCTGCTTCATTTAACAGTAGCTGAGGACAGACTACCACCCTGTTTAAAAATGTAGAAATAATTGGCAGTTGTCAAACACTGGTATTTGATTTGCATGCTATGACTGCAACAACATCGAAATATCCCAAATCTTGCAAAAACAGTCACACAGAATTGCTACTGGCCGCTTGGGCTGGAATGCAGTTGTTACACTGTCTTCATGGATGAGATTGGTGAAATTTGATAATCACAGAATTCAGATATGCTACTTCAAAAGCACAAATTTCTTTCTCTTCAGTGAAAGGCCAATCTCTTATAGTAACATTTCAAGAAATTGAGTTATTTTTAGCACAAATCCAGTTCAAAATGAATGCTTGTTAGGAAAATATTCTACTTAAAATTCAGTAGAGAGCAGTTACGATTACTCTGTTTATTTCAGTGTATGGTTTTACTCAATAGGAGGATTCTGAGGGGTTATCTTTTTGTTTATGTATTTCATAAATTATCTTCTTTCCATGTTGTTTGCTAGCCAGGACGTTTTGTCGAACATAACAAATGCATTTTCTTTTATGAAATATGAGCAGAAGGTACATGAGAATTCGGAAGTGATGTTTTCATATCAAGTAAAGGTTTCAGTGTTATCCTGAATTTCTCTTTAGTTCTCCATTTGGGTGCCTTTCACTGATCTATTCAAAATTACTGTAAAAGAATGCAAAACAGGGGGACGAGCAAATAGTTCATGGCATTTGAGGTCATTAACCTTTTCTCTGAGAAGAGCTCTCAGCAGCATAGCAGGATGGAGACTTTGGCAAATGGTAACATCAGCTGGTTGGTAGCCAACTGTACTCAGCATGTTGCAGCTGTGGCCAGTATCTGCATCCAGCCAAAGAGATGGGAAATGACATGGATGACTGAATATCAAATGGACAGAGATGAACTGCAGAGATTAAATACCTCTTGTGAATTTAAAACCATTGAGAGTGGCATACAGGAAGCCTGTAAGCATATACCTCTTGGAATTCTTTCCTTAAAGCAGATGTAGTTTTACATCTGCTTCTTTGTAGCTGATGGACCTTCTATCTTATTTTATAATTTGGGGTTTTCTTTCACCCACCCTCCTTAGCATTAGTGCTTCGGTGTAGTTGCTTTCAGTACTTTTCTTTTCTCTGATGTATTTCAGGTGTGCCCATCACCAAAATATCTTTAGCAACAAGATCAGGACAGTGAACGCCTTCAAATCTTACAGAAAATTGTGCCAATCAGTCCTGGAAATTAAATTCCAGGAAGAGGTTGATGTATGGGGTAAATAATCTAATGTTTACTACGAGAGATTTTTTTTAACATCTGTGCCTTTGAATGAAGATCAAAGGCAGTATTACTTCCCAGTGGTACTTAGGGGAGGTTGGGCCAGTATTAAGAAGTAAAGGCAGATGAGGAGAGAATGCCAACCAAAAGACCTTTTACCGGGGGCTTTTTTTCCCTTAGCCAGCTTTTCTTAATAGCTGTTTGTGTGCTGTAGGAGAGGCTGTCTAAATCTCTTGTCTTAATACCTTTGAATTAACTCCTGCTGTGACTATCAGCCCTCTCTCCCTCATCTTTTGCTCAGTGTACAGAGCAGCCCTTGATTCTCAAGACTGGTCTTGGTTGCCTTTGTTCATCAAAAGTGGATCCTGGCTTTTATATCCAGGTTCTCTCTGGGTTCCTATCTGCTGTTCCATTCTTGTCCCAGAGTAACCACAGGCATATCCTCTGCCTCGTGCTCTCACAGTGTCCCTGGATACTGCCAGCAGCTTGAATTTAGCATCTTTCATTAAAGATCTGAAGAAATTCCTGCTGGAGCCAGTGAGTCAGTGACTGTGCTCTTTTCAGTGCTCAGGCAAGCAAGCTTTAGGGGCCCCATGTGACATGTCCAAGGTTATCCAGGGCAAGTGGCACAGTTTAAAGTAATCCACATTGGCCCTGACTCCTGCTTCACTTTCCCAATGTTGGTTCAAGTTTCTTCCTACTAAATCAATGTGCATAATTCTTTCCTTAGTTGTTTATTGATTTGCTCAGTGAATTGAATTGAAGTGTAGCACTCATTAGTTGAGATCTTTACATAGTATCTATAAAATTATCAAGATTCTTAGTTAGTGCATAATGGCACAGTTGAATCACATTCAATTAGTCTAAAATAATTTACACCAGGGGTTTCAAAAGTCAATAAAGGTATGGGAAAATGCCCTTCTCAGTGATAATTCTGCTTCTTGGTTCACATGGTTCTTTTACAGTCCTAAATCTGACAAAATGCTAAGAGAAGCCAAATTAATTTTTGTTTTGTTCCATTTTTAAATTGGAATCTCTTTTTTTTTCCCATTCACAAATTGTCTGTTATTATTATTCATTATGTGTCCTTTGATGAAAAATGATACATGAAGAATAGTTCCTATTACTGAATTATTTTTGCACATCATGCTTAATTCTGCAAATGAAGCAGATAAAGTCAATGAGGCTCAGTTAAAGACCAAAACTAATTCTGAAAGCTAATTATTTTCACAAGAGAGACTCTTGAAGACTATAAATTAAGAGGTTGCTATTCTAAGAAGTTTTGTCTTCAGCTAAGTTAGTTGCATCTCCAGGAGGGAGAGATGAAGAGTGGGAGGCCTGAGGCCAGCCTGTTCCCCAGATGAAGGTCTGGCTGTTCAACTGGAGTTGCATTGCTATTTTTGAAACAGGTCAGAGTACTTTGATGTTTCTTTTTCTGCTTTTTAAACCAAAATGCATCCATGGTATCACTTTGAGTGAAGAAATAAAGGGAAGCACAAACCCCAAAATGTTCACCATTGAAATCTTTTTATTATCTCAACAACTGAGATCAGCCTTTGTGTGGAAATTTAATTCAGAGACACTTTATTAATATTACAAACAAGTCAAGTCAGAACCACTCCTAGATTAAAGTCTGATAACTGAGCTAGAAATAGGCTTGATAGAGTAAGAGAGGCAGAGGACTCTGTTTTCCAGTCTCAGAGCAAAAGTCCTGGCTCACCTTTCAGTGCACAGGTCCCCTTGGAACCACGTGAGGACCACAAACATTGCCAGGTCCAGCTTTGGAGAGCAATGTCCAATCCCAATGTGAATTTGGCCCTTGAGGTTTATGTAAGCTGCTCACTGACCTCAAATACTGGCTTTTGTAAGCCATTATGTATGGTTTATATTTCAGATAATTTTTAGGAGTACAGAAATACATTTTCACTCTGTATGTCTGTTTTGAAGAGAATCTTGTTTTCCAGATAAAGAAAAACAAAAATGTTGTACCAAACAAGCAAACATTTTAAAAACACATCTGAATGTATCTGTTCTTCCCTCAGCCACGTGTGTCAGGAATCTCCAGAGCTGCCTGAGGAAGGCAGATGTCTGATTCTCACTAGAACTTCTGGGACTTTTGAAGATCTTAGGCTGTTACTCACTTTTTTCACTCGTCCAGATTCTATAAAG